>JARGYO010000162.1:29320145-29858542 GCA_029206835.1 Rana muscosa | reverse complement strand
GAGGTACATAGGGCGCAATATTACACAGGCATTCCCAGAAGTTGGGGCCAAGTTGCAGCGACAAAGTGGCAGCAAATTAGGGTGACTTTCAGGTCGCAGCAGTGTGAAAGAGATTCAAGGATATCTTTGAATTTGGCCCTATTGTCACTTGTGCATCATGAAAGTGGGGAAAATTCATCCCTGCACTACCTTGGTTTGACTTTGATGCGATTTAAGGTCCATACACCACAAGATAACACAGACATTGCTTCAAGTCATGGCAAAGCTGTGCAATTTTAAGGTCGCACAAGTGCAAATGGGGCTTTATTCAAAGGTGTTATTATTTAATCTCATTAGGTTACTTTCACACTTATGTGACTTTTCATGCAGCTTTGGCCCTCAGAGTCGCATTAAAAGTATCCCCCCCCTCTTATGAGTTCCATTCATATCTATGCAACTTCACCCATGTTCACATAGCTCTGAATTGACATGTCAAATTGCAGGCCAAATCGGCGCCTATTGGCGGCAATAGAACTGTCCGAATTGGTGCGATGCCACACAGATTCCCAAAAGTATTTCCTACACTACTTTGGGCGACTTCAGGAGGCGATTTCTTACCTCCCAACTTTTTGAGATTTGTATAAGGGACAACTATTAGCAAAAGTATGTAGGCATAGGACACACCTCCTAAAACACCTTCTTAAAGGAGAATTATAAAAAAAAAAAAAAAAAAAATATTCGTTAAACCCCCAAGTGCTTTTTTTTTTTTTAACAATAAGATCCCTTTAGATTGGCTTTGGGAATTTACAAACAAAGCAATTTAGAAATTAGATGAAAGGTTTAGCGCTGGGAAACACTTTTTGAAAGATAGAAATTGCATTTAATATCGAACTATACAGATCCGAACAAAATGAGGGACAAATGAAGAGGAAAGAGGGACAGAGGGACTTTAGTGAAATCACATAGGTCTCAACTGTCCCTGATTTGGAACAGACATCTGTGCAGGAAAGTGCACTGATGTCTCTGAAATCGCTCACAAAGTCGGGCTGAGGCCCCTTTCACACTTGAGCGACTTTTCCTGCGACTTTGGTCATCAGAGTTGCATGACAAGTCATACCTCATGATTTTCAATGTGTACCATTTATATCTGTGAAACTTCAAGTCACACCGACTTCAAAGTAGTCCCTGTACTACTTTGGTCCGACTTTGATACGAGTTGAGGTTCATAGACCTTAAGTTTACACAGGCATTCCCTGGGATCGCAGAAAAAATGCAGACGGAAGTTTGCGCGCCTTTCCCTGCGACTCCTGCGTCCATAGACCTCAAGATTACACAGGCATTGCTTAAAGTCGCATCAAAATCACACAACTTTCAGGTCGCACAAGTGTGAAAGGGGCCTAAGTCACTGTGCTGAGTACTATTATACCTAGAATATAAAGTAGTCCCACCATCAAACACTCAGCAGCATATGCTGAAAAGAGGCGAATGCCTATTAGCCAATGCCACATCAGCATGGTTGTTACAATAATATTAAAGTGGTTGTAAACCCACTTAGACAACTTGCAGCTATAGGTAAGCCTAGATTAAGGCTTACCTGTAGGTGCAAGAAATATCTCCTTAATCTACACACACTAGTAGATGTTTGTGCTATGCTCAATAGTCTAGTGGTCAGCACTTCTACCTTGAAAAACTCAGGCTTCGAAGCACTCATGGGTTCAAATCCCACAGAGAGTTAATAAAAGATTGTATTGGTGAAAAAAGGCAAATGCCATATTAGCCAAAGTAGCATATGCTGAAAATAGGTGAATGCCATTTAGCCAATGCACTTTTATTCAATAATATTATGGTGTGGACTTCCAAACATCACACACTAGCTAACGGGCCATTTACATTTCTTTGTTTGTTTATTTTAATTTGCTTGTGCAAATAATAAACATAGCTGTTGGATGGCTGGTATTTGAACTTGTAACATGAGAGCTGTATAGACATGGGAGCAGACCACTAAGCCATTGTGCTAAGTACAAGACCTGCATAATAGTGTAGTATGATTAAAGAATGAACATAAATAATTACCGCTTTATAGCCACCTAAATGAAAAAATAAAAACATGAAAAAAACAACATACAACAAATAGGTAACCTAAATGTTTAATACATGTAATTTTACATAATAGCAGATATTACTATGTAATAATCCTTCATAACTGCATTCGTTAGCAAAAGAAGGAAAAAAACTAGGAATACTAATTGCAATATACAGCAATAGATAGAGCACATCTCATATAAAAATGTTTCTTTCACATACATGGATCATGGTTACAGTGCAGTGCTATATAAAAACTCTGTGGAAATTGGCATTTGCGCGTACGCGGATTCGCTAATTAGCGCTGATTTCACATTTACTAACACTTGTTTGCTGCTAATAGCGCTCTTTTTCATTCGCAAATTCGCGCATGGAGTTTTTAATTGTCAAAAATTGGAGCTATTTTTTGCGATGTGCTCAGTACTTCCTGGAGTTATAGTAAATCAGCCCCTATGTCACATATACAAGGAAACGAGTCACAAGACTGTTGCTAAACCCAGGTGTTACTGTTACTATTGTCATAGTTGGTAATAGCTACAATGACATACATTTATATAAAACCATTATCCCATGCTGAACGAGAGAAAAAAACTGTCGGAACTTTGTCCCATCCCCCAAAATGCTATAGGGAAGTTTTATTATTCTATATCAACATTTTTAACTGTTGATAAATGTTGCCATATAAGGTTCCCCCCTACTCCCCTCTTTTTTTTATTTTATTTCACCCCAGCGGAGCCAAACTCCAGAATCACCCAGCAAAAAAAATAAAATAAGGTGATATAGGACAGAAAGAAAAATAGTTTCCTTAACAGGAAAGAGAAAAGATAAGAAAAAAAAAAACTGATCCAAAAAAAAAAGGTAAAAACCCAAAATTCAGATTGAATGCTTCCCCAAACTTTAACTTGTTAAAGAGCATTGAATCTTTACTTGTGTTAAAAATTGAAGCTGCCTTAAACATTACAGCTGTACAAAAGGCAACTCCCTTTCTCAGTAGTGAAAAAACTACACCAAAAAAGGTTAAAAAATAAAAAATAAAATAAAAAAAATGTTAAAAAAGTAAAAGTAACAAAAAAATTCTGATTTAATGCTGCCCCAACCTTTAAATTGTTAAAGAGCATTGAATCTGTATTTTGTTAAACAAAAATTTTTTTATTGAAACTGCCTTTAAACATTGCAGCTATACAAAAGGCAATGCCCTCTCACAGTAGTGATTAACATATTAATTGATTCTCAGTGAAAATCAATTTCCAAGTCCCCCAGGCCACACGACTGGCCAGACACTGTTTAATGAAACAGACCACAAACAACAAAAAATTTTTTAGAATTTGGTTGCCTGACTAATTAATATCATTGCAGGATTTTCCTTAAAACAAGACATAAAAAAAAAATGTTTTAAGGTCCTCTGTGTTTTTAAAGAAATTTGACCAGTCTTGGTCCATTCATCCGTCCTTGTGTGTGTATTTCTTCCTAAAACACAAAACTCAAAATCATTAATAACACCTCACTGTACCTCTTCTGAGAGGTTCTAATGGGCAGTATATGCTTGGAACAGAGGTACTGAGTCCCTCAACAGTAAGTACAGTGAAACATGCACCGACTCCCCCACATATCTGTACTCAAAAACAAAAAGTTATAGGGGTTTGTAAGTACTTACCGTCTAAGAAGACCCCATGTTAACATTAAACCTTTACACATATTAACAACACATGCGTCAATTCGGAAGGAAAAAAAAAAACAAGACACAACCTATAGACCTACTGAATCCATGAGATGCCATAAGGTAATGTATTATGTAGTTTCCACGTGTCAGAGTGAATGACGCTTCACTCTAACCACAGGAAAGTGAGAAAAAAAATCAAGGTATAAAATACAGTATGCTAATTGCACCTTTATTTTACACTAATAATAATCTCAGATATTAGCTTCAGTAGTAAAACTTCCACAGTTTTGTACTTTCTGACATCAATGAGAATATTACTGCTTGTAAATTCCCACTGTTAAAAAAAAAAAACACAACAAAAGCCAAAATCTTTCGTAGGTTATAATGTATCACGCAAACTCACACTGGTTAGAGCTAGCAATGAAGCTTGGTATGGCAGAAAAACAATAATTGAAAACAAAATTTTTCCCGCCATGTAAAATTTTATTTTATTTTTTTCCACAAAACCAAGGACTCCTATTTTAGTGTCCTCTTTCCAATAAAACAATCAAAAATCAAAACAAAAATCCCTGAACCTCCTCCCCATTAAATTAACCGGTTTTTAATGGTACATCCAAAGTACTCATATCAATTATGATTTACGGGATATTAAAAATAATAATGTGGTGTATCCTCCCTCATATTAGAGTTAATCGAATACCCACTAATAAAACACAAACATTTACCTATATTTTCCCAAATAGATTGGATAAGCTGACTCAGCTTAAATTCCTTCTATGTCTCATTTTTCCTAGATAGGTTGGATAAGCTGACTCAGCTTAAATTCCTCCTCTCTCTAATACACAAATTTTGTTATTATATTAAATACTTTCAATCCTGTATACTTCGGTGGTCGCCACTGTTGCGGTTTAAAATCTATATTTAAGATTTAATATCTCACAGATATGATATAGGTTTAATAAGAGTTCTTTTTGGACAAGATTTGGACAAGATTTGAGAGCTTTAACATAATGAACATTTATTCTGTATTGGTAAAGTCTAAACTAACACAAAGAAGCTATCTATACAGTCTTAGACAAGCAGGAAATAGTAGGTTAAAATATACAAAGTATTTACATGGAGGAACATAGAGCATCCTCCTAAAACCTTAAAGTACTAACATGAGTAGTTACATAGACAGACCTTTGGCATAATTACCCCTTTAGACCCGTCCTTCAGGCCACTCTTCCATCATGTAGTGAGCTCCCATCTCCCTTACTCTGAGTATATCTCTCTATACTGATACCCCATTGGTTGGCCTAGCTTGGGTCATGATTGGAGGGCTTACTCCATAAGTCAGCCCCCCTTTCATGCAAATCCAGGTGACTCTATGTGATCAGGAGATGTGCTTGAAGTTTTCCCAGGGTTATAGGCGAGGCTCTGTCCATTGTATTAGCCCAGCATGGGACTCATTGACGAGAGTGGGTTTAACACAATGGGATTGTCTCCCCAAGCTTGGGGCTCCGCAAGGTCTAGCGTTTAACAAAGGACCTCGCAAGGGTGAAGAAAGGGAATATATTCCGAAAGCTAAATGAACTATATCTACAGCAAGCTAATTGAAATACATGTACAGCAAGCTATTTGAAATATATTCATATTTACAATATTTTACTGCTCTTCAATGCAGTTTATACATGTCCCATAAGGCAACAGTACCTACAGTAGAATATAGTATCTTTTCGACAGGGATTATCATGTCCAAAAATGCGGAACCTCTCCCACCACCCCATGTACAAATTTGCCAGGGATGGTGAGAATTTAGCGCCCATAGAGGCTCCGCATTTCTGGAGATAATAGTCCCGGTCGAATATGAAGAAATTATGTGTGAGTAAATACTCTAAACACATGATGATGAACTCTTGTGAGACCAAAGAAATTTTTCCTGATCTGTTGAGGAAAAATGAAACCGCCTGTAAGCCTAAAGCATGTGGAATTAAGGAGTACAAATTTAAAACATTACATGTAATCCAGCAATAGTCATTATTCCATGATAAACCATCTAACTTGGATAGTAATTGTTTAGTGCCACGGAGATATCCTGGCAGATCCAGAACTAACGGTTGCAATTGTTGATCCACCCAATGTCCCAATCGTTCATTGAGCAAATCAATGCCCGCCACAATGGGCCTGCCAAGGAGGAGTGTGAGTCCCTTGTGTAATTTTGGAAGATGGTGGAAAATTGGCATTACTGGGAAAGCAGGGATGAGCATTTCCTTGTCTTTAGATGTATTGAGATCGCTCGATCCATGAAAGAAGAAAGTTCCCCTTTGAAGGAATTGGTGGGGTTTACCCCTAAGTTTGTGGTAAGTAGCTGTGTCTGATAGTTGTCGCAAGGCTTCTTCTTTGTATGTGGTCACATTCTGAACAACCACCCACCCTCCCTTGTCTGCACTCTTAATAACTATAGTAATATCCTTGTGCAGGCTATCAATGGACAATTTCTCACTGTATGTGAGATTTTCAGATGTGTTTTTGGAGATGTTCTTTGCTAGATAACTTAAATCTCTCTCTACTCATTTCTGGTACATGTCCATATCGTTACCTCTGGAACTTATTGATTTAATTTTGAATGATATGGGATTATGATTAGTATAATCACTGTCCATATTCACATCAGATTCTATAGCTAGATCAATAAGATCTGTTAGTGCACATACATCAGAAAAAAAATTAGGAGAAGGATTTGACTCACCAGCTGACGATTGTTCTATTAGCATAGCCGATTGACAGTCTTCCGAATCGGTAAAATAATGTTTCTGTAACCTCCTTCCAATACCGAAATAGCTTCTCAAGAACATATGAATTAGATCCCCTTCTCTCTCCCCACACCTAGGGCAACTGGCTTCTGATCTACGGCCAAACATAAAAAGCTTTTGAGGGTTGAGTAAAAAAAGACAAATGTGACATCCTCTGATAGGGAGAAAGTGAGACCAACAGACCCAGTTCCAGGATTATACTCCACTGCAGTTCGGTTATGGAACCCACGTCTTGTTTCCACTTCCTCCTACTCGATTTGGCTTCTATCCCTTCCAAGCTCCCCCTACATATGTGTGGGTATAAACTCAAAATTAGGTCTTACTCCATTCCAGTATCCTCTCTCTAAATTGTTCTCCCAGAGCATGTCTGATCTGTAGGTACCTAAAGAAAAACTTATTAGGTATGGCATATTGCTCTCTCAGTTCCTGAAAGGATCTTAAAGCTCTATCCCCATATAACTGATTAATAAAGTTTATTCCGCACCTTTCCCATTCCTTAATCGTCCCCATCTTTTGGATTTCTCCCAGCTTTGTATTCTCCCAAAGGGGCCCATACCCCTTAAATCCCCTATACCCAGGGCTTTTTTTCTCAGAAAATAGGTGCAGGAACTCAACCATTACCCCTCAAAACCCCCTTGACCCCCCCACACACCCTTCAAACAGCATCAAATGCTGGGTGTGGTCATATTTCACTAACAGTGGGAGGGTCTTAAAGGAGCATTAAATACCAGGAGTGTATTATGTACAGAGTGCAGAGATCAGGGGTGCGCTGCATACAGATTGCAGCGTTCAGGTGTGCACTACACACAGAGTGCAGAGTTCAGCCTTCTTCCACAGCTGTTTACATCCCCCATCCACATCTTACTTTCACCCCTATTCCCAGCTGGCTCTAGGAACACTGTAAAGGGCTCTGTATCTCTCACTTGCGGGGAGATCATCCAGTGGGGTATCGGCATCTGCACTGCACCCCAGGCACCCACATCTCCCTTGTCCCCATCCTGCACTCAGTGGGAGCCACTCAGGAGACCAGATTTGTGGGAGCTGCTGAGAGACAAGCTGTCACTTGTAAACACAGAAGTCAGACCTCTGTGTTTACAAGTGATAGTGCTGAGCAGGGAGCAGAGGGTCTGAGCCAGAGGTGGTGGAACTGAAGTTCCACCAAGTTTCAACTGAAAAAAAGCTCTGCCTATACCCCAGCAGTGTCTTCGCTGTATCCCATACTTTTACCATCAAACCCAATGTGGGAAACCCAAGAGAAAAAGGACCTGCCTCCATGGTTTCCACTAATGATGAAAATATTAAATTTTATGTATTATTTCAATCTGGGCAACCTTCTCTGGCAGGGGATCTTCTAGAGCAGGGTTCTCAAACTGGCGGCCCTCCAGCTGTTGTGAAACTACAAGTCCCATGAGGCATTGAAAGGCTGATGCCGCGTACACACGATCATTTTTCACGTCGTGAAAAATGAAATTTTTTGTTTTCAACAAGAAAAACGACCGAGTGTGGTCTTTTTGTCATTTTTCACGACGTGAAAAACGGCATTAAAAACGACGAGAAAAATTAGAACATGTTCTAATTTTTCTCGTCGTTTTTCCTGACATTTCTTCCGCGGCAGTGTTTCCCATAGGGAAACACTACCGTGGAGCCCATAGACGATCGTTTTTCTCGTCATTTTAAAAAATGACGAGAAAAATGACCATGTGTGGGGAACAAGCTGTTCCCTCGTTTAAAATGTCATTATTCACAGCGTTTTTTTAACCGACGTGAATAATGATCGTGTGTACGCGGCATAACAGTTACAACAAGCATGACTCCAACCGTCAGAGGCATGATGGGACTTGTAGTTTTGAAACAGCTGGAGGGCCGCCAGTTTGAGACCCCTGTTCTAGAGGGTTTACAGGTAGCAATATGGATTTTCCCCAGTTTATGGTAAGCCCAGAGAATTGGCCAACATTTTTTATTATTTCCATTGTCCTTCGCAGGGAGGTCTGAGTGTCTCCTAGGAACAGTAGAAGATCATCCGCATATAGTGCCACTTTTTCCTCTACTACTCCCCTTCTGAATCCTCTTACCTCAGTGGAAGACCTAATATCTATTGCCAGAGGTTTGATTGCAAGGGTGAAGAGCAGGGGCGACAAAGGGCACCCCTGCCTCGTGCCCCTCAGCAATCAAAATTTATCAGAGTATTCACCATTCACTTTTACTTGCTTCTGGCGTTTTATATAGCATTTTTATCCAGTTGGTGAAAATCGGGACAAATTGGAACCCCTCCAAAACCCTCCACAGGTATTGCCATTCAAGGCTGTCAAAGATGTGTCAAGTGGGTCTTTACCTTCCTTTATATAGCACCACTATGGTGGATTCCATCATAGATATGGGAAGCTCTCCCTCCGCCATGGGCCAGTTCAAGACCCTCAGCAACTCTGGGAGTAACACCTTCCCATAGCGCTTGTAGGTCTCCATCGGGATTTCTGGCCTGCCATCTCCCTTGTGGCCTGCTGTAATACCTCTAATGTTATAGGTAGATCCAGTTCCTCTCTGTCGATTTCAGAGAGAGTTGGAATCGCCAGGTCCCTGAGAAACAGATCCATTTCCTCCCCCATCTCCCCCTGCCGGGTACTATACAGACCCTCATAATATTCTTTGAACTTATCTACTATTTCTTGAGTATGTGACAAAACCCTGCCTTCCCTTGTTCTTATCGTGGGAACCACCAATGGAAATTAGTTTGTCCTGTCCAAATGGGCCAGCATTAGTCCCACAATTTCCACCACCCCAAAGGTGCTTGCTTCCTGAAGAGTTGTTTATGCTCTGCTTTCTTGATCCTAATAGTCATAAAGTTCTGTTGTTATTCTGACCAAGCCCTAAGCCTATCAGGAGTTGGATCGTTCACTTATTGTTCTTCCAAGATTGCTACCCTCTCCCCAACCGCCTTTTCCCAGTCCTTGGTCCGTTTTTAAATTTTTGACACTTGTTGGATCATTATGCCCTGGAGGAAGGCCTTCAAGGTATCCCATACCACCCTCACCAAGGCAGTACTTCTATTTAGATCAAGAAAATCTCTTAGGCTGTTAATACCTCATACGGCTCTCCCATTAGTTCCAACCAAAAAGGGCTTATTTTCCATTACCCGGAACAGCGTGTCTCCCTTAGTTCTACTGACAATGTCACCAGTGAATGGTCCGAAAGACCTCTTGGCATGTAACATATATTCTTTTTTGCATGTAATGCTTCCTCATTCCCCAGAACCAGATCAATGAGTGTGGAGTGTGTTCTGGAGAAGCACGAATACTGCCGAGCTTCGGGGTTCCATACTCTCCATATGTCCATTAATCCAGCCTCCCCCAAAAATAGGGATAGTCGGTCATTAACTACAGTGTCCATCTGTGTCCTCAAAGGGAACCTATCCACCCTTCGGTCCATGATCGTGTTAAAATCTCCCATCATAATAACTGGCACACCGGCTTGTCCAGAACAAACTCTATTAGTTTGTACAGGAGTATTGAAAGGTGGCGGAATATACAGGTTAGCCAACACATAGGTTCTATTTTCTATCGAGCTATTTAAAAAAATATAATGCCCCAATTCATCAATATTAATCTGCCTGCAAGTGAACATCACCCCAGATCTGATCAAAAAATACTTACTTCCCTAGAGTAGGGGGTGTGAACAGAATGGTAATGAGTTCGAAAACCACCCCATCCCAATTAGGGTATTGAGACCTTAGTGAAATGCGTCTCCTGCAGGCAGAGCAATCCCACCCTATACATTTTTGCTACCAAGAAAACTGCCTTTTTTTTCATTGGGTCTCCCAAACCCTGAACATTCCAGGAGCATATAGTTAACTTTTTTGCCTGCATACTATTAACCATAAAAAAAAAAAAAAATTCTGGTGTCCAATACCTCTTTTTCCTGACACAGCATGACAGCATATAGGTATGGGAAGGCTCCGCCTCCCTGCCCAATTCAGGACCGGTTATATTATAAAAGTAGGTCTCCTCCCTTCCTGCAGTATTCTCTTTTTTTTCCTCACTGCTACAGCCGGTTATGCTACTGCTAAAAAGCAGAATTTTTATTTTTCCCTCACCTTGCCGGACGCTTCTGGCCAAGCCGCACAGGTTCAAGCCTCTCCTGTGACGAAGCTCCCCGCTGTAAAGGCAGACATGAACGCCTATATGGGGGAGACCCCACCCCCTCTCTCAAGATCCAGGAAGATATGGGGGTGAGGGCATCTGGTCTCTAGGGAGTGCTCCTTTATCATGCCATGGATGGACATTCATTGGACTGTCTGTTTGGACATGAAGCATGCAGGTGGTAAGGCACCACATGGTGCACAATTCCATTCAGTTACTGCTGCAAGTATGTGGTTAAGCTTGCATTTCTGAAGGGTTGTGGTTGTGTCTGCAATACTGCTAATGATGATAGCAGGTGTGCTGTGCTGTGCTGAAGCCTTCCTACTAACTGAACAAGCCTGGCCCTACAGTCTTGACTTATTTTCTGCAGGTATGCTGTTGGTTTGCATTTCTGAAAAGCATATATCACACATGTGAATCTAACTGGCTATCCATAGTGCCACTTTGTTTACTAATGTTTCACAGATTGGAGTCTGTGTCTGCAGTTTTGCTAATGCTTGAACTGATAACAGGTGATATTGAGCCCTTTCCTTTTAATGCAGGGCCTGGCCCTGCAGGCTGGGCTCACTGTGTATTAATGCTTGGTTGTGGTATGATCCTTGGTGGTACATGTGTCTAAGGTAGGTTTAACCTGCTAGTGCTAATTGTCAGATGACTATTAACTTGCGCTGCTTGTCTATGATTACATTAACTCTACAGTGTGAATGACTGTGATGTGTTTATTTCTATGCATTTACATGCTGACCTTGGTTCTAAAATAAAAGTCAGGATCTGTTTAGTCACATTCCTTAGTACTTACCTGTTAGCAATATGTAATTGCTTGTATTATTTGGGGTACCCCACAGAAAGATATGTGGTTTGTAGTGGTTACTACTTATGGCAAATACCCCAGGCATGGCTCCAGGCTTCAGCTCATCTGTGAACCAGTAGCAATCAGCCTTCCTAGAGACCAGCAACTTTAACTAAGGTGAGGGCAGGTAGGTATATGGTATATCCTAAAAGAGTGCACATTATGGGCATAATGAGCGTAAATCTCTCCAGCCCTCAACACCAACACCAGTCAACCTACTTCTGCAACAGGGGACAGATCCTCTTCAGCTCTGAAAGAACCACTATGTAGTTAACTGCCAGTGGAGGCAGATCAAGAAGTCTCCACAGTAATCATAGTGGTCTGGTGGTAACTGGTGTGTCGGCCAAAATGCAAAACAAGGTTGCAGGCCAAAGACCGTGACAAATGGCAAAGACAGACAGACTGAAAAGGCCTACAGTCACTAATGGTTCCATACCAAGCCTAATCAAACAATTGTGTTTGTTTAAAGGCAACATCTACCTCAGAGCTTGCTTCTGGGAAATTGCTATGACAAGTTGGCATATCAGAAGCAAAAGGTGGATACTTTAACCCCGTCCAAACTAACTGTGTGGAGCTCAGGGACTAAGCTATTCAAACAAAGTCATTTAAAGGGTACCTCTGCCTCAAAAGCAGCCGGCCAAACAGGCTGCATCAGATTAACCAAGGGTGCCATTCTTGCAACAGAAGAGGCAATATCCTTTGCAGAGACCCTGGGACAGCAAATAGATCCAGAGATGAAGAAGGTTCATACTACTGTTAAGTAGTGTTTTGTGTCCTGCGATTGTGCTCACTTCGGTAGCCAGACTGTCAGGACCCCAGACCAGATGAAAGCAGAGCTCTGCTCAGTGATAAACTCTCTATGATGGCGGATCCTAGATTGAAAATGGAGTAGCCAATGATGCAGTTCAGACACTGCGAATACAAAACTATATGCTGTTTCTCCAGTAATCATTGTGGCCAGTGAACCCTTATGTCCCATCCCACAAGTAAACACATGCCGCTTTAAGTCAGAGTGGTGACTGTTCAAGTCGGATCTGGTGATATTTAGAAGGATGATTAATTCCTGATGTTAATCACCAAAGACCAGAGGATGGCCAAAAGGCAAAGTTACAAAGAGTGAATGACAGGTTAGACCTGGGAGAACTATAGCGGAGAATAAAGAATCAAGAATCATCTTTATTTGCCTAAACCCAAGCCGCCCAATAGGGTCAGCTGACAGTTATATGTAAATTTGAGCTTAGGATCCGTGGGTCCTGTGCATTAAGGAAGCCAATGGAATTTTTTTCATTTCTCTACCAATTCATTGCATTCCCTTCATGATGCATCAGAGCACAAGGGTTGTGATTACATGGTCCTTAGTCAAAAGTAAGACTTGAATAACAGGCGGAAGGTTAAGGATCCAAAAAATTGCACAGGCCACCGTTGCAATTAATCTCTCCGGCCGTCAGTAAGGCTTGACCTCCACAAATCATACCCCATGATTTCCAAGGAGTATCGTTCATAGCGGTGCGACCCCCCCCAAGTCGCTGCAACGGTAAAGTAGTCCCTACACTACTTTTAATCCCACTGTGATCTAACTTGGGGCCATAAACATCAAGAATACACAGGCATTGATTCAAGACACATAGAAATCGCAGTAAATCGCACGATTTTAGGTCGCAATAGTGGAAACCTAGGCTAAGACTGTCGATGGTCTTTAGACCTAGCAAGTTGTATATTTGGATGGTTGCATAGGGGGTGAGGTTGAGGATGGACACAGGTCCATCAAGTCCAACCTGTGTGTGATTATATGTCGATATTACCTTATATATCCTGTATGTTGTGGTCATCCACAAGTGTGGGTGTGTGTGTGTGTGTGTGTGTATACTGTATACACACTTCAAAATACCCATGTTGCAGCAAGTACCTTCGCTTGGCAATTAGAGTTCACTACGAGATCATTTGGCAGACTGTGACCTTTCCACAAACTCCGGACATTTCCTGGGATATTGGGTCTAGTAAGGGCCGACTTGTGGGACCAAGGACTTCTGGTGAGCCTTGTCTGGACAACAGACTGGCTCAATGACTTCCAGATTCTGGGAAAAGAGTCCCAGTACAGACTCTGATCGACTTCGGAGGAACCATCATCGAGAGACCAACTAGTCTCATCACAACAATGACCTACCGGGAAGCAATTCTGAATCTCTGAAAATTTTTTACAAAAAAATACAATAAAGTTACACTCAGAGAGAGCAACAGTATAAGTATCTCACTTGAACAAATGGCTCTTTCCCATTGGTTGCATCCCACGGTCGCAAGAGCAATAAAGTAGCCGGTAGTAATCCATGAGGTCCGAGGTGCCCAAGGGAAGGTTGACAACTGTGTTAACTGGTTTTGTAGTAAGGAAAGACTTCTTCCTTCCTGCACTAGAAACAGTAACTCCACAGAGGAGAAAAGTCCCCTCTTGGGGAGGTAGCTAAACAAACTAATCTTTCAGCGTATCAGCTATTAGGCATACCAATCATCCCAAGTGGTTACTCGTCGGGTATTCATGCCAATGGAGGACAAGGTGTCCAAAAGTCAGAGTTATAGCGGTCGCAGACTAAAGTCTTTCTGAAACGCAACAAAAGAGCCTCAACTATGCTGAAAAGACTCAGCAAAATAGGGAAGTCCTATCTTCGCTGTCAAGAAGGAATGCAAACTAGTCAACTTCTGTCAGATGTATCTCCCAGCACGTTAAGTAGGGTTTTCTAGAACTTACGGCCAGATGGCGTAAGATACAAAAGCCGTCGGATGACAAGGGACGGTCTCCAAAACAAAAAGCTGGTCAAGAGATCGGCAACAAATAAGGCTATCAAGATATTGGTCTGACTGTAACCTGGGTGGCTTCCCAGAGGTGGAAGCAGAGAAACTAATGACAGCCAACTGGGTCGGCAAATTAGCCAATATGTATATTCAACAAACCTAATACTCTCCAGGATCCTTATCCGGATTCGCAGTCATTCGGTGGTGATAACAATAATTGCCCTGTGGCTCGCAGGCCATAATATCCGCGGGTACAGTCTCAGATCAGAGAACCTCCTCCTATTCTCCTTCCTGAGATCCAACACCTCATACAGCGTAGCCAACGGTATCTTCCAAATTTCATACAAGTTATATCTAGAGGCTGGAGACCAAGAAGTAGAGGTCTCACCGTTTAGTGTTTGAAATCCTATGGAGGTCAGTGCGCCTTCTCCAAACTTCAAGTACATTAGATACGAGAAAAACCTACAGAATTTAAAGGATGGAATTCTCTACTCCTTACTGTAAGGATTGCATTGTATACAAGTAAGCCTAGATACGGCATTAAAGGATACATGAAACTCAGTCGTGTCCTCACTCTATGGGATCCAGTAACGGTGGGATCCAGTAACGGTGGGATCCAGTAACGGTGGGATCCAGTAACGGTTGCATATCTTAGAAACCAATTCCGAAAGACCTGGGCAAGTTATTCTTTTCCCCATTTAGTCTTCCAAATAG
This sequence comes from Rana muscosa, assembly GCA_029206835.1. Lineage (NCBI taxonomy): Eukaryota > Metazoa > Chordata > Amphibia > Anura > Ranidae > Rana > Rana muscosa. Next base: position 29,843,545 of record JARGYO010000162.1, on the reverse strand, counting down.
TGTGAGATACATTGGGGCTGATTTACAAAACGTTTGCGCCATGAGTATTGGCGCATCTGCGTGCGCAATGGCTGTTTTGGTATTTACAAAACATTAGCGCCTGTAGTGCAGCCCTATTTCCCATTTACTATACTGTTGTCGGCGGACGGGAGGAGGCGCTCAGTGCGCCACTAGGGACCTGGCGCATGGCATGTTAAACACTAAATATAAAGAAGCTGGAAGTGAGAATATAATGGGGGTGACATGGGGTGATGTGAGGAAGTGTAGGGACACATGCCCAAATAACAAACATGGCCAAAATAGAGTGAGAAAGTAACTTTTTCAAAACCAGCACGCTGCGCCGGCAATTCCGATACGAGCTGCAGGAGGTTTTTTGAGCTCAGCGTGGGAATTTCAATGGTTTAAATGCGCCGGGACACTGCGCCGGCAAAATCTTAGTAAATGTCAAGTCATGTAACTCAATTTGCATAAGTTGAACAGGCGCAGCTCTGAACTTCCCATTGCGCCAGCAAAATGTCATTTCTAAAGGAAAAAAAAAGACATTTAAAAGCAGCCGCGGCTGTAATGAATTGTCGGCTCACGGCAATATAGAGAAAAGTCATTGAAAGTCTTTGCTAACCACAAAAAAAAAACCTTCAGGTCTGGAATGGATATTAAGGGGAACCCCGCTGCAAATTAAAAAAAAAAATGACGTGCGGCTTCCCCCCAAATATCCAAACCAGGCCCTTCAGGTCTGGCATGGATTTTAAGGGGAACTCCACCCCAAATTTAAAAAAAATGGCGTGGAGTCCCCCCAAAAATCCATACCAGACCCTTATCCGAGCACATAACCTGGCCGGCCGCAGGGGAAGAGGGGGGGACGAGAGCGGCCCCCCCTCCCTCCTGAACCGTACCAGGCCACATGCCCTCAACATGGGGAGGATGTCCCCATGTTGATGGGGACAAGGGCCTCATCCCCACAACCCTTGCCCGGTGGTTGTGGGGGTCTGGGGGCGGGGGGCTTATCGGAATCTGGAAGACCCCTTTAACAAAGGGGACCCCCAGATCCCGGCCCCTCCCATGTGAATTGGTAATGGGGTACATTGTACCCCTACCATTTCACGAAGAAAGTGTAAAAAATGTAAAAAATGACAAGAGCCGGTTTTAGACAATTCCTTTATTAATGTCTTCTCTTTTCTTCCATCTTCTTCTTCTTCCATCCTCTTCTTTTCTCCATTCGGGTTTCTTCCTCTTCATCTTTATCTTCATCCTCTTCATCTTCATCTTCCTTCTTCCTTCGGTATTCTCGTCCGCATCTTGCTCCGGCGTCTTCCCTTCTTCTTTCTTCTCCGGCCGCTCCGTTTGAATTGGAGGTTCCCGCTGTGCGAGGCCTCAGTTCTACACTTGGTCCGCTGCTCCCCGGTGGCTCCGCCCCCCTCTGACACCACAGGGAAAGTCCCCGTGAACTGCATGTGCGTCAGTGGGGGGCGGGGTCACCGGGTGTAAGCGGACCCGATGGGGAACTGAAGCGTCGCACAGCGGGAACCTCTAATTCAAATGGAGCGGCCGGAGAAGAAAGAAGGGAAGACGCCGGAGCAAGATGAGGATGAGGATGAGGATGAGGATGAGGATAAAGGAAGAAACCCGAATGGAGAAAAGAAGAAGATGGAAGAAAGGAGAAGACATTAATAAAGGAATTGTCAAAAACCGGCTCTTGTCAATGTTTACATTTTTTACACTTTCTTTGTGAAATGGTAGGGGTACATTTGTACCCCATTACCATTTCACACGGGGGGGCGGGATCTGGGGGTCCCCTTTGTTAAAGGGGTCTTCCAGATTCCGATAAGCCCCAGCCCGCAGACCCCCACAACCACCGGGCAAGGGTTGTGGGGATGAGGCCCTTGTCCCCATCAACATGGGGACATCCTCCCCATGTTGAGGGCATGTGGCCTGGTACGGTTCAGAAGGGAGGGGGGGCCGCTCTCGTCCCCCCCCTTTTCCCCTGCGGCCGGCCAGGTTATGTGCTCGGATAAGGGTCTGGTGTGGATTTTTGGGGGGACTCCACGCCATTTTTTTTTTAAATTTGGGGTGGAGTTCCCCTTAAAATCCATGCCAGATCTGAAGGGCCTGGTATGGATATTTGGGGGGAACCCCACGTCATTTTTTTTTTAAATTTGCAGCGGGGTTCCCCTTAATATCATTCCAGACCTGAAGGGCCTGGTTATGGAATTTGGGGGAACCCCCACGCTTTTTTTTTGTGTAATCAAAGACTTTCAATGACTTTTATCTGTATTGATGGGAACCAGCAATTCATTACAGCCGCAAGGCCTTTTAAATGACTATTATTTTACTTTAGAAATGTCATTTTGCTCTCCAACTGTTATAAACATGGAAAACATGCGCTACTTTACAGGCATACTATAGACACCCCCCGGTATGATATTTAGGGCCAGTTCACACCGGATGCAGTGCAGTGCGTTTTTTTGATGCCTGAAAAACGCAAAGAAAGTTGATCACATTAATGCCAATGGCATAGTTCACACCACTGCAGTCCGTTCCAGTGCATTTCAGAAAGCAAAAAAAAAATTGGTCATGCTGCATTTTTTAGGTACAGAACTGTACTGGACCACAATTAAACACATCAAAAACGCAACGGAACGTACCAAAAATGCACTGGAATGCACCGGAACGCACCTAAATGCACCCAAGATGCACTGCAACACACTTGTCCTAAGTGAAAAGAGGGGGAAAAAAACACTGGACTGCATCAAAAACGCCTCAAAAATGCACTGGAATGTGTCAAAAACGCGCATGCAGAAAAGCACCTGGAACGCACCCAGACTGCGTTTCTATGGTGTGAACTAGGGCCAGTTCACACCATAGAAACGCAATCCGGATGCGTTCCAGGTGCTTTTCTGCATGCACGTTTTTCATGCATTCCAGTGCATTTTTGGTACGTTTTTGATGCAGTCCAGTGCTTTTTTTTCACCCCTCTTTTTTATTAACCATAGATAAGGACAAGTGTGTTCCAGTGCATTTTTGGTGCATTTAGGTGTGTTCCTGTGCGTTCCAGTGCGTTTATGATGCGTTTTGATGCGTTCCAGTACAGTCCAGTGCAGGTAAAATGCAGCATGTTCTACTTTCTTGGTGGAACTGGAACGCACTGGAACAAACACTGCCATTTAGAGCCATATAACCAACTTTCCATGCATTTTGGATGCATAAAAAACGCAATACACTGCATGTGGTGTGAAATGGCCCTTAAGCAATTTGGCATATTTAAAGGCACTTCTCCTTGTTTTGTTTTTGGTGTTTTCCAAATTGGTGACATTGATATATGTCCCTTAGGGTGGGACCTGGGCCCCCATTTTAAGGCCAATAACTAGAAGATAAGCCAGCCAAGTGGGGACTAGCAAAATTAACAAGTCAGTTCCCATAGACTGCAATGGTATTTGTTGGTGGGGGGGGGGGTGATTGTCCCATCTCTAATTTTGTAGCATGCTGGATGATGTGCTTAATTTTGGACGGGGGGAGGGGAGGGATTATTTTTTGCTAGCTGCATTAGTGTTGTTCTGCACATGCCCAGCCAGTTAGTTTTTTTTTTGGGTGCTTTTTGTGTGTGAACAGCACCTGGGTATTTCTGGGCATGCTCAGAGAGTGTTTTGATGGGTTAGTAATTTAACAGGTGTAGCCATTTTGAATTTCAGTCTCTACATTGAGTGAACTTGCATTTTGGGTGTTTCATGGACTGTGCATGTGTTTTCAATTGGCTCATTAGCACACAAACATATGTTATAAAGCTCACAGAGCATTCGGTCGCTTGCCTTGAGAAGAGGCGTGTGTGTGTGCGCGTGCGTTGGGGTCCTTATCGAGTTTGTAACACATGTATTTTATTTTTTATGTCTTTGCAAAACAAGTGATTGGTGAACTTTTGTTGATTGTATTTTTTGGTGTGGGGGAGCTATGTTCCCCTGAAATAATTCTGATGTTGTTAATGTGTGTTGTTTGTTCACTTTGATTTAATTGTCTGTGCTGCAAATTTTCTCAAGATGTTGAGTCTGTAACTGTTTCAAATTGACCATGTTTTTATTTTGCCTTCCCTTTTGTTTTGTTGAACAATAAACAAAAATGGTGTGATTTGTCTACCATGGTGCCTTCATGGTAGTATATGCATGGATTGTATTGTGTGCTGCCATGGAGCGTCACCAGGAAATGAAAAATACAGAGCGGTAAGTATTTAATTTTCCTTTTTTTTACTGCAGTGGTTCTCAGCCTCAGTCCTCAAGTACCCCCAACAGGACATGTTTTGTGAATTTAGCTTATCGAGAATTGCTGTCCAAAAATCAAAACCATTGACTGTGATTTAAAGCACATGTGCAAGAGGAAGGAAAACCTGCAAACATGGCCTGTTGGGGGTACTTGAGAAGCACTGATTTAGAGCACTGCACTTAAAAATAGCTCAAGGCCATACAATTCTAATTGTGGGCATTTTGAGGGAAACGCAGTAAGTGTTAGAACCCCTGCGTGTGTTTTTTTTTTTTTTTGTGGTTTGGCTTTTGTGTCTCCTTTTCTTAACATTGGCTTCACTTCCTGTCACACAGCTAAACAGGAAGTGAAGGTAAAACCCTACCAATGTCTTTTCTTGGGGGCACACAGATCAATCTAACTAGTGTCCCCATTAAGCAAATTGCACTCTAGCACTTTGTTGTGTACACCCCAAATCATTGGGTAGTTTGGGGTTTAGTAAAGGCAAATCCACTCTGCAGTAAAAGTGTAGCTGCTGAAAATCTGAGGGAAAGTACTGGTGATTGGATGTTGCAATCATGTAAAAGCAAAGATGGTGTTTTTTTTGGCTTGCATGTCCCCCTCAGATATACAGCAAGTGCAAAGTAGATTTGCCTTTAGTAAATAAACCCCACAGTCCAAACTACCTAATAAATTGTGGTGTACCCCGCAATATGCTGGAGTGCAATGTGCATAATGGGGAAAGTATTTAGACTGACCTGTGTGTCCCCAAGGAAAGACATTGTTAGGGATTTTCCCTCGCTTCCTGTGTGGCTATGTGACAGGAAGTGAATTATTTGGAAGGATAAAGTGGCCAAATTATTTAGTTTAACTTTTCAAAGACTCATTCCTAAGTTGAATTGTGATGCATGTCAATGGCCCATTTAGACCCTCTTTAATCACTTGAGATCAGCGCTATAACTGATCGACAGCCACAGCATGGTCCTCAATTGCCGGGAGTCCATCAATAAACGTCCTCCCCTTTGCGCGCGCTGTGGTCACAGAGTCACTGAGACTCAGGTGATGACAGATCCGAGTAAGGGGCCGATCCCTGCCCTTTACCATGTAATCAGCTGCAGAGGCGTTGCTAGGGGGGTGCGGGGGGTGCGGTCCGCCCCCGGGTGACACCCGCTAGAGGGGTGACACCCTCCTTTTTTTTTTTTTTTTTTTTTTTTTTTTTTACAGCTGACCCATTCATTGATTAATTTCACCCCGCTGGGCTGGAAGCCTGGAACAACACCTCCAGCGCCGCGGCCGCGCCTGGTGTGTGTCCTCCGGCTCCTTATTCTTCCTATTCCTAAATTCCAATGTCATGGACATAAAGTCTGCAAAGTACTTTGGAATCATGTTTGATAGCACACCCGACATATCACATACTGACCAGATGTCCGAAGTGATCAGATATGTGAACATCAAGAATAGGAAAGTTGAAGTAAAAGTGTTTCTAGGATTTTTCCCTTTAAAGGGGAAAAAAGCTGCTGATCTCAGTGTGGATATCTTTAAAAAATTAGAGAGTGATGGACTGGACATAATGATGTGTCGTGCTCAGGGTTATGATAATGCTGCTACTATGGCTGGAATTCATGGAGGTGTACAATCCATTATTAGGGAAAAAAACAAAAAAGCGATTTTTAATGGCTGTGTGGACCATTCACTGAACTTGTGCGGTCAGCACTCTTTTGCTGAGAATGCTTCATGTGTGACATTTTTTGGAACACTTCAGTCAATGTTTTCTTTTTTTGCTGCTTCCACCCATCGATGGGATGTGTTAATTCACCATACTGGAGTGTCAGTGAAAAGATTATCAACAACACGCTGGAGTGCTCATCATGCTGCAGTTAAGCCAGTAAAAGAAAAATTGAATATGTTTGTGTCTGCAATCGAAGCGCTTTGTGATCCTTCTGAAAATATGGACACAAGAGGAGCAGCAGAATGTCTACTGCCTGCTGTCTGTGATTTTACGTTTTTGTGCTACCTATACTTCTGGGGTGATGTACTTCAAGAAGTTGATGTTACACAACAGTACCTGCAGACCAAAGGCTTAAGTCTGGACAAGGTGGTGACAAAGCTAGAGTCACTAAGACTTTTTCTGTTTGAAGAGCGCAGTCACCTAGTGGAACATGCAATTAAGCAGGCACATTTAAAATCTAAAGAATATGGAATTGCCGTAGAGAGAAGAGCCAGGTTTAAGAAGAGGATGGCAGGGGAACAGGCACGTGATGCTGGAGGCATAAGTCTACAAGACGAGAACAAGAGGGCAATGCTTGAGTGCATTGATCGCTTCCATTCTGAACTCCAGATCAGATTAAGAGCCATCATGGAAGTTGCAGCCATGTTTGAGGCTGTTCAAGCAAAGAGTCTCATATATGAAACTGAAGAAACATTAAAGGTGTCCATTCCAAAACTGACCACTTTTTATGACAAAATATCTGAGAGTGAGCTGTTAATGGAAATACCCAGACTGAGGAGACATCTCAAAGCAGCCAAGATCAACCTAGAAGAAGTCAAAGATTGGTCGGCTTTACAAGTTTTGACCTTCATAGCAGAATGGGACTTCATTGAATCTCTTCCAACCCTTTCACTATGTCTAAAAATATTTCTGACAATCGGTGTGTCTGTGGCTTCATGCGAGAGGAGCTTTTCAAAGTTGAAGCTGATAAAAAACTATTTGCGTTCAACGATGGGACAGGCAAGGCTTTCTGATCTTGCAATATTATCAGTTGAAAGTGAACTAGCGAAATGTATTGATTTTGATGATGTTGTTCACAATTTTGCAGCTGTCAAGGCTAGAAAAGCAAAGTTTTGATTTAGATGTTAACTAAATGCTTTCATATTTGTTCCTGTTTTTGTGTTATTTATTTATTAATTCAGTAAAGTTTAAAGTTAAAATAAATACAGTTCTTTAACAGTTTAAGCTTTGATTTCTATTATTTTCATATGATTTTGTTATTCAAATTTGCTAGTTGATTGATAGTTATTAACGGCACTACTGTTGCCAATATATGCAGTGTTATTAGGGTGAAAAAAATTATTGGGGGGGGGGGGGGGGGTGACACCATGTTATACCGCACCAGGTGACACCAACCCTAGTGACGCCACTGATCAGCTGTCAGCAAATGACAGCTGATCACGTGATGTAAACAAAACCTGGGTAATGGTTTTTGTTTTCTCCTTGTGCCGACAGCGTGAGCATAAAAAAAGGCAATCACTGGCTTATGTGCAAGGGACATGGGGCCCGAAGAGGAAGAGGCAATTCTGCATCTGTGACAATTAGTAGCCCCTGCCAATGCCCACCACTGGTGCCAATCAGTGGCACATAGCAGTGCTGCCTATCAGTGCCCATCACTGCCAACTATCATTGCCACCTAGCAGTGCCACTTCTCACTGCCCACCAGTGCCAAATAGCAATGCCACCTCTCAGTGCCCACCCTTGCCACCTTATCGGTGCCCATCAGTGCAGTCTCATCAGTGTACATCAATGAAGAAGAAAAATTACCTTTTTAAAAAATATTAACCAGTTTCCTACCGCCCACCGTCAAATGACATCCTTGGCTTTGTGCGGTGACATCTGAATGATGCCTGCAGTTGCAGGCATCATTCAGATATCATTCTTTTCAGCCGGCGATTCTGTGTACAATAAAAATGATCATAGTGGCAGTTCCGCCGCTTGATCGTTCTTATAGGCGGGGGGAGGGGACATTCCCCCCCCCTCTTGCCGCCATCCGGTGCTTCTCCGGGCTCTCCCGTGCCATCTGAGGCTCGGAGAACGGTTTGGAGATGACTGGTGACCAGATGGTCATCAGTCATCTCTATGACCGTCGGAGGCGCGGGCACGACGTTATGACATCACGCCGTGTTCCCGTATGTTAACCAAGCCGTGATCTCGGCTGTCAGCATGAGATTGGTGGGTTTTTTTGGACCAATATCATGCTTTCCAGCCTGGAGGAGAGATGCGGGGTCTTATTGACCCCGCATCTCTCCATAAAGAGGACCTGTCACACACATTCCTATTACAAGGGATGTTTACATTCCTTGTAATACGAATAAAAGTGATCCAAAAAAATAAAAAAATAAATAAAAAAAGAGTAAGAAATACAAAAAAGTAAAAAAACTAAATAAAAAAAAGAAGCAAAAATAAGAAAAAACGCCCATGTCCCCGGTAGCTCGCGCTCAGAAGCGAACACACACGTAAGTCCCGCCCACATATGTAAACGCCGTTCAAACCACACATGTGAGTTATTGCTGCGTGCGTTAGAACGAGTGCAACAATTCTAGCACTAGACCTCCTCTGTAATGCCAAAATGGTAACCTGTAAAAAAATTTAAAGCATCGCCTAGGGAGATTTTTAATTACTGAAGTTTGGTGTCATGCCATGTGTGTGCACAATTTTAAAGCGTGACGTGTTAGGTATCTATTTACTCAGCATAACATCTTTCACATTATACCAAAAAATTGGCCGTAACTTTACTGTTTTGTAATATTTTTAGCAAACAAAAGGCGTTTGAAAATTTATTGCGCAAATACCGAGCGAGATAAAAATTTGCAATGACCGCCATCTTATTCCCTAGGGTGTCTGCTTCAAAAACATATATAATGTTTGGTGTTTTGAAGTAATTTTCTAGCCATAAATTTATGATTTTTACATGAAGGAGAGAAGTGCCAGAATAGGCCCAGTGCTGAAGTGGGTAAAATATCCATAAATTTTTTTTTTAAACTCGGTCTTTTGTATTTATCGAAAAAAAAAAAAAAAAAAACACAAAGGTGATCAAATAGCACCAAAAGCAAGCTCTATTTGTGTGCCAACAAATAAAACATTTTCATTGGGTTACAGTGTTGTATGAGCGCGCAATTGTCATTAAAAGTGCATCAGCGCTGAAATGTGAAACTTGGTCTGGGCAGTGCGCAAGTGGTTAATATAAGGCTACATGCACACAGACGTTTTTCAAGCGGCTTGTTTGAGTGTTTTTTGCAGCTTAAAAACATCTCTCCATGTTAGCCTATGGCCTCATGGCCACCATGGCTTTTTTGAGCTGTAAATGTAAATTTTAGGCCCCATCTAGACGGGACGCTGGTGCAAAGTGCTCAGAACTAAGGTTGAAAGTGGCCTTTAGAAAGGCGCGCTTTGTGGCGTTTGCATGCCGTGTTTTACCACATTTGCGTGTATATGATAAGGAGCCGCCCTAAGCTCCAAAAACAGTATTATTTACGATTTTAGCTATTTAGTGAGACCAGAGTGATATGAGCAGCTGAGAGCAGCAGTGTAGTTGTATTTAGCGTGTCACTTGCCACAAGTTGTGGATTGTCCACTTGCCACGTCAGCTGCCCCAAGTTGTGGATTGTCCACAATGCAATGGAAGCAATTTCTTTTATATATATATATATATATATATATATATATATATATATATATATATATATATATATATATATTATGGTTTTTCCTCATTTGCCATAAATTTGGAGTTTATCAATGTAAAAAAATAGGTCACCTTTAAAAACGCTTCTAAACTAAAATGCGGCTAAACGCCGGTACCGCGTCTGAAACGTGGAAATCTTTGGCGTCTGAAGGCATTTTGAGGGTTTGTGAAAAACGATTTTAAACGCAACTGCAGATTTTTTTTGCCAGGCCAAAAACAGTGTTTTGGATGTAATAGAATTCAATGGACCCGCATCCAAAACGCAAGTACCGCAATTTTGCGGCGTTTTTTTGTTTTACCTGTTTATAGCTGGTTGTTAAAGGAAATGTAAAAAAAAAGGTTAAAAAAAAACAGCGTGGGGTCCCCCCCCCCCAGGTCCATACCAGGCCCTTGGGTCTAGTATGGATTCAAAGGGGACCCCCCCCAAAAAAAATGAAAAAAAAAACTGGCGTGGGGGTCCCCCCAGAATCCATACCAGGCCCTTCAGGTCTGGCATGTATTTTAAGGGGAACCCCGCGCCAAAAACAAAAAATTTGCGTGGGGTCCCCTAAAAATACACACCAGACCCTTTATCAAAGCACTCAACCTGGCAGGCCGCAGGGGAAAAGGGGGGGGACGAGAGAGCGGCCCCCCTCCCTCCTGAACCGTACCAGGCCGCGTGCCCTCAACATGGGGGGTTTGGTGCTTCGGGGCAGGGGGGGCGACCTGCGGCCCTCCCCACCCCAAAGCACCCTGCCCCCCATGTTGATGGGGACAAGGGCCTCTTCCCGACAACCCTGGCCGTTGGTTGTCGGGGTCTGCGGGCGGGGGGCTTATCGGAATCCGGGAGCCCTCTTTAATAAGGGGGACCCCAGATACCTGCCCCCCACCCTATGTGAATGAGTATGGGGTACATCGTACCCCTACCCATTCACCTGGTGGCAAAATAAGTCAATAAAAAAAAGACAACACAGGTTTGAAAAGTAATTTATTGGGCAGCTCCGGGGGTCTTTCTGCCGGGCCCCCGCTATCTTCTGCTAGCTCTTTTGCTAGCGGGGGTCCCGGGCTTCCTCGCCGTCTTCTTCCGACTTCGGGGGTCTTTCTGCCGGGCCCCCGCTATCTTCTGCTAGCTCTTTTGCTAGCGGGGTCCCGGGTTTCCTCGCCGTCTTCTTCCGACTTCGGGGGTCTCTTGTTCTGTTCTCCGGTTCTTCTCCGGTGTCTTCTCCACGATCTCCGGTTCGTTCTGCCATCTGCCAGGCCCCCGCTATCTTCTTCAAGCTCTTTTGCTAGCGGGGGCCCCGGTCTTCTTCGTCGCCTTCTTCCCTCTTCTCTTCGCCCTTATGCCACTGCTGACCCCGCCCCCGTATGATGTCACAGTCCCAGGGAATGATGGGACTGTGACGTGAAACGGGGGTGGGGTCAGCGGTGGCATCATCCGGTGACCACGCCCCATGCCAATAAAAGTGGCACCGCTGCTCGGACAGATCATTGCGTCGGTGGACAGCGATGAGGCAACATCGGGCGAAGAGAAGAGGGAAGAAGGCGACGAAGACCGGGCCCCCCGCTAGCAAAAGAGCTGGAAGAAGATAGCGGGGGCCCGGCAGAAGGCAGAAAGAACCGTAGATCGTGGAGAAGACACCGGAGAAGAACCGGAGAATAGAACAAGAGACCCCCGAAGTCGGAAGAAGACGGCGAGGAAGCCCGGGACCCCCGCTAGCAAAAGAGCTAGCAGAAGATAGCGGGGGCCCGGCAGAAAGACCCCCGGAGCTGCCCAATAAATTACTATTCAAACCTGTGTTGTCTTTTTTTATTGACTTATTTTGCCACCAGGTGAATGGGTAGGGGTACGATGTACCCCATACTCATTCACATATGGTGGGGAGCCGGCATCTGGGGGCCCCCTTTTTAAAGCGGGCGCCCTGATTCCGAAAAGCCCCCTGCATACCCCGACAACCAACGGCCAGGGTTGTCGGGAAGAGGCCCTTGTCCCCATCAACATGGGGGCAGGGTGCTTTGGGGTGGGAGGGCCGCAGGTTGCCCCCCTGCCCCGAAGCACCAAACCCCCCCCATGTTGAGGGCACGCGGCCTGGTACGGTTCAGGAGGGGGGGCGCTCTCTCGTCCCCCCCTTTTCCCCTGCGGCCTGCCAGGTTGCGTGCTTGGATAAGGGGCTGGTTTGGATTTTGGGGGGACCCCCACGCCGTTTTTCGGCTTAAGGGGGTTCACCTTAAAATCCAGACCAGACCTAAGGGCCTGGTATGCTCCTGGAGGGGAACCCATGCCGTTTTTTTCATTAAAATTTGGCTTGGAGCTCCCCTTCATGATTCATACCAAACATGGGACAGCGAGGCTGCAGAGGACCAGCGCGATGACATCGCGCTGGACACATTCTCGGCCGGCTAGTCGCCTCTAGGACACGACTTGAGCGGCTGCTGCCCGCTCAGGTCGTGTCCAGGTCGCCTCGCAAAGTCGCGCTGTCCCTGTGTCAGCCGGCACACGAGTCGCCCGCAAGTCGGATCTGACTTCCCGGGCGACCTCTATTCAAATCAATGGGCTCCTATAGGGAACCATTCATTTTCAATAGAGCGCCGCTGACATTTCTATTTACTATAACAGTGCGCCGCTGCTTCCTGCGCCCAGTGAAGGAGTTATCAGGCGCACCATTTAAGGTTAGAACCAGCGCAGTGCACTGTTATTAGTAAATCAGCCCCATTATCTCACTCTCCATTTAGAGGGATAGGACATCCTAAATATGGCCAGTAACATGGAATAAGTATTCCTTTTGGCGAATAGGTCTAGAAAGATCTCAGACATCCAAGTGTCAAGCTATAAACTACCTTGTTGCTGAAATTATCAGGCAAAATGGCTCTGGCTCTAGTCTCTTCCTCAACACTATACAAAGGTTGGTATCTTTGCAATCTGGGATAGAACATCAGCCTTCTGGCATATCCAAACTAAAGTGTTTGAAGTACCACGAACATTGAAAATAGTCAAGGTTTAAAAGAGACCTAGAATTGGCCCTTCTTCTAGGGGAAAAACGATAGACTCATCAGGCCTAACGGCATCGGAAAAAGACGAAGACAATCGCAGTGGTGCGGATCAAGTTAGTCAAAGCTTAGATGACTAGGACAAACCCATCAGATGAGGGCAGAGACCGCTCTTCCAGTCTGATTGCGCATGCATTGACGGAACTCCAGAATAGTTCCTCCAGAGTTAATATGTAAACTACGACCTGGTCTACATTCAACACGTTTGGGGGTCCATTCTTGTGGACCCAGCAGTCTTAACTACAATACATCTCAGTCGTTAGTGGGGATAGAGCTAATCCTCTTAAACACTTGAGCAGTACCCACCCTTGTTGTCTGGTGATTTGGTACATCCCATATGTATATGCTGTCATGCTGTGTCAGGAAAAGGGAAAATGTAATATTTACCTGACGGTAATTTTCCTTTCCTGATGCAAGCATGACAGCATATAGGTCCCCTCCCAAAAAATAAATAAATAAATAAAATAAAATAAAAATATCACGAAAATATAATAAAGGCCTTCGCAGTGATACTAAGTTACGAGAATACTGCAGGAAGGGAGGAGACCTACTTTTATAATATAACCGGTCCTGAATTGGGCAGGGAGGCGGAGCCTTCCCATACGTATATGCTGTCATGCTTGCATCAGGAAAGGAAAATTACCGTCAGGTAAGTATAAAATTTTCCCTTTTCTTGTTTTTCTTCTCTGTAATTTTTGTGACAAAATATTTCCTATGTAAAGTGCGTTTGTTTTTTCATATACTCCCTTTCCTACCAATCATACCATCCATATCTCTCGCCAACCTCACTCACTTCCATTTTGGGTTCATATTGGGGACTTCTAATGCGACCTTCCCGTGTTTTCATAGTGGTAGGTATTGTTACTTTCATGTGCAAACCTTCCCCCCTCCCCCAAAAGAGTAAAAAAAAAACAGTGTCAATTATTAAAAACAAATTCCTCCACCCCTTTATAAAAGGGAACCCTGTGCACATTATCCCCTCTAGCCTAAATGCGAACCCCCCGCCCCAACTCCTTTTTTATATATATATATATATATATATATATATATATATTATATTTATATGTATTTTTTTTTTTTTTTTTATTTATAATCTACTGTGCCTTGAAATGAATTATGCTACCTATTATACTCCTGGTTTCCTCAACGCAGTACTATCATTTCCTCTATAATTTTCCCTTATGGGTAGCCAGCCAACCCGCCACCCCTTCCGGAGTGTCAAAGAACAATGTCTCCCCCAGGGCGGTTACCCGCAGTCTTGCTGGGTATAACATGGCATAAATTACTTTCAATTGTTGTAGTTTATGTTTGATTTCCACAAACTTAGCCCTCCGTTTCTGCAGTTCTGGTGAGAAATCTGGGTATATAGATACCCTGGCGCCATTATAAAGGATGTTGCCCAATCATCAGTAATTACTTGTATGACACAGTTGGGATCTCCCACTGTGTCAGGTATTGTTATATGAGAACACTGATCGCTGATCCCTGACATGGTGGTCCCTATCAAGCAGCACTGGTGGTCCCTGACATTCGACACTGGTGGTCCCTAACATGGTGGTCCCTGACAAGCGGCACTGGTGGTCCCTGACATAGTGGTCCCTGACAAGTGGCACTGGTGGTCCCTGACATGGTGGTCCCTGACTGGTGGTCCCTGACAAGCGGCACTGGTGGTCCCTAACAAGTGGCACTGGTGGTCCATGACATGGTGGTCCATAACATGGTTGTCCCTGACTGGTGGTCCCTGACAAGCGGCACTGGTGGTCCCTGACATGCTGCACTGGTGGTCCCTGACATTCGGCACTGGTGGTCCCTGATATGGTGGTCCCTAACATTCGGCACTGGTGGACACTGATAAGCTGCACTGGTTTGCGTTTATATTAAATGCATTCAATTTATTAATTTTATTTCAATTTATTAAATGCATTCAATTAATATTATATTAATATGCATTTATATTAAAATGCTTTGCATTTATAAGGCTGTACCATATGTTATGTATGGCTTGCTGGATGCAGAATGAGGGGTGTGATTTATGTTGAAGTGGGCAAGTTCACATTTACATGTACAAGCCTAGTGTAACTCCCACATTCACTCCCATCCCAAGGATTCATGGGAAATGTAGTCTGATTACAGTTAGAGAGAGAGAAGAGGCTATGATGCCATCACTCTTCTAATGCCCTGTACACACGACCGGACTGTCCGTCGGAATAAAGTCCGACGGATTGTCCGACAGAGTTCCGATGGAATTCCGCTCAAACTGTCTTGCACACGGTCACACAAAAGTCCGGTGAACTTTTGACTGCCAAGAACGCGGTGACGTAAAAGACTACGACGAGCCAAGAAAATGAAGTTCAATGCTTCTGAGCATGCGTCAAATTGTTTCTGAGCATGCATGGTTTTTAGTCCGTCGGAATTGCATACAGACGAACGGACTTTCCGATAGAAATTTTTGGCTGTCGGAAAAAAAAAGAACAAGTTCTCTATCTAAGTCCGTCGGAATTTCCGAAGGAAAAAGTCCGATGGGGCATACACACGGTCGGAATATCTGATGAAAAGAGCCCGTCTGACTTTTTCCATCGGAAAATCCGGTCGTGTGAACAAGGCATAAGAGATCCTACCTGCCAGAAAAGATGATGCATTTTTTTGAATCAGGAAACGGACTTCCTGAAAATTCAAATTTCACAAATGTAATAACTGTTTAGTGTTTTGTGTGGGGGATTTTTTGAAAATCCCGGAGTTCTGCATTAAGGTGAATAACTCTTTCTTTTTCAAATATTTTATTGTAGATAATAATACATACTTTATACATACATTTTTTGTATAATAGTGATATATCGTATATTACGTTTTCAATTTTGGAATAAAATAAGATGAACATAAGACATCTAAGAGCTTCTCAAACATTTCACAAAAAATTAGCAAAAGTAACATCTGATTTTTCAATAAGCATGGATTAAAAGTTTGGGGCAAATAAAAGGTAACATAAGCAGTGTTCATATTGTTGTTAAATTATATATTTCTAACAGGGGCCAAGATCCTGCTTTGCGACTTGGCGTGTCCTGTCGATGGGGGAAAAAAAAATAAAAAAATGGAACCGGACATAAAAATGAGGGTTGTCCCGATGCCACTTTTTTAAGACCGAGTACAAGTACCGATACTTTTTTTCAAGTACTCGCCGATACCGAATACCGATACTTTTTTTTATGTGTCAGTATTTTTTTTTTTTTTTTTACTATTTTTTTTTTTTTTTACTATTTTTCTTTTTTTGCTATTTTTTGTCATGTTTTTTTACAATGCTTTGTTGGGGTGGGGGGGGGGGGGGTGTATGGTCTGTGTATTTTTTTTTTTTTTTTTTACAATTATTTTTGTTTTATTATTTATTGCTATTTATTTTTTTATTTCTAGCCCTGTTGGGGGGCTTTGGTGAGATATCAGGGGTCTTAACAGACCTCTGACATCTCCCCTTTGAGACAGAGAAAGGGACTAAGGAAACAGATTCCCCAGTCCCTTTCTCAGCTGCACTGAAAATGAATGGAGAGGAGACAACGGCTCCTCTCCATTCTTCATAAACTGAAGCATCGTAAACACACAGGTTACGATGTTTCAGTTATATGAATGAACAGAGTCAGTGATGACTCTGTTCATTTGGAAAAGGTAGGAGCCGGGTTTAGCGGCTCCTACCTCCGCTCTCCATCCTGACAGAGGGAAGCGGAGGAGGATATGGAGGGTGGCACGGAGCTGAGGACAGCAGCAGCGAGGAGGGGGGGAACACGGAGTGCGGGGGGGAAGAGCAGAATAACGTAGGACATCAGCAGCATGGAGGGGGGGGGGGACACGGAGCGCACGGGGAGAGCAGCATGGATGGGGGAACTGGAGTAGGATACAGGGACAGTCAGCGGTGATCGGTGCGGCTTTGGGGGGAGTTACAAGCACTAAACATCACTACTACGTGACCCCGCTAGCACGGGCGAACGCAATCTTTATGCCGGCAATTTTAAATTATTTTATATTTTATGTACTATTTTGTATACCCCTTCAACAAGGAATAAATTTCAACGTGAGGTAATACATTACTGGAGTCCCCTTTTTTCCTTTTTTCCATGCACTTATATCCTACTCGGAAGTTTGCACTACGCCGCTTGGAGCGACGGATCTCAGTGGCTTGAGTGGATGAGACAGCACAGTGCGTGCTAGGAGCCAGCACCGGGATTTCGGATTGGGGACATCTTTTTGACTCCTGGGATCAACATCTGTACCCCGCAGAGGGTGATATCTGCAGGCCCATTAGACCTTGCCATAGTGGAGGTCCAACATCTCTGGTAAAGTACCCATCTCCTAATTATACTCACCGTGGTGGATGAGGCTCCTCTTTGGCGTTTATGGACTTTCTTTGGGCACTTTTCCACTTCAACACTACTGAGGGTTTTTCATTTTTTCCTTGGAGAATCAATATAATTAGTGGACATGTATGAAAAGGTGCTAGAGAAAACTGGGCCCTACCTAAGTAAGCACCGCTCAGCGCTTGTGGAGATGTAGCAATTATTGGTGTGAGTTGTGAGCAGGGAAATAATACTAATACATGAATGAGTAAATATAATATAGAAATGGGTCTATTATGTACTGAGCAGCTGCTGAAAAATGAGAAACAGATGTGGAAAAATACAATATTTGTATGGACCAATCAGAGGTCTGGATCATACATATAAATAATAAAACCGTCTGATAACAATAATACTAAAAATAAAATAAAATCCGTCCCAGATTGTCCAAGAAATAGTGTAGCAGCGCTCTTGTCATAAATGACAAGCTTCTTTAAGTGTCTCTATACACATAAAGGTATGAATAATAGCAGATGAAGAACTGCAGACAGCCTTATCCTTATTAGTGCAGCGATACAGGGAAACTTCATCCGTGAGATGTTGTAGAAAAAAATCCCCTTTTGGGGATGCACTCACCACAAAATAGATAAAGATGTGCCTTGTCAGCAAACACAGGATCACTCTCTCCTTCTCTCAGCTATTCCACCGGATCACAGTGTTGGTACGCTCAAGGGTACAGATGTAGAAAGGAAACAAAGGTGGCCAATAGTGTAATATTGTATGCACAATTTATTCCCAAAAAAATTCCCTTACAAGTTAATACGTACACAATGGTTATACAAATGAGGCACATATGGTGCTAACAGCTTGGCAGCACAGTACACCTAAGACCCCAGTAGATGGAGATACACGCTATCGCTGACAGCGTGTATTGGTTACCACTTCCTGGATCCTGGATTCGGTGGAGCGCAAGCGTCACTTCCGGTACGGCCAAACGAGACCACGACCCTGACGCGTTTCGTCACTTCCGGACTTCGTCTGAGGGCGTGGTCTCGTGGCGCAAGTACCGGATGTTTATAGTGGAAGTACGAGCACATCCCCCGCCGCTATGACCAATCACAGCGGTCGGGATGTCAGGCGCCCTGTTATCGTGTTGTGTCGAATCTGCTTATAGGCTGACAATAAATCGACACAGAAAGTGGGCGGATTGACCCGTCAGTCGTATGGGAATTGCAAGGTGTCTGCAAACAACAACATCCTGCTTTAGTCACACACCGGCCATATTTCACAACTGATAGGTAGCAGCAAAGTACAGAGGAAACATAAACATTAGGCACACTGATAAAATATGAATAAAATGCCAAAAAATATTAAAATATTAAAACACCAATATACTAAAATATTAAAATGTTAATATATCAATACATC
The DNA here is from genome assembly GCA_029206835.1 of Rana muscosa. NCBI lineage: Eukaryota > Metazoa > Chordata > Amphibia > Anura > Ranidae > Rana > Rana muscosa. The sequence continues at coordinate 29,825,094 of JARGYO010000162.1, read as the reverse complement.
AAAACATCAATATAATAAAATCACAATAAAAATCATTGTCAATATACACACTCAAGCTATACCTACATATTCTGCACAAGTGGTTTAAAATATCGTTTGCATATAACAGCCACAGACTGGATCCATGGATCCGAGTAAATGCAGCGGTATGCTGTATAATTACTAATTGCACAATGTGATATATCGTCCACTGGCAAGTGACTCACCATTCACGGAACGATATTCAGTGTGTAATGTTTTTATTTTTTATGATTTTAAAACCCATATCATGCGGTTATATACATCAATACACATATATCCTGGTTATAACGTATGTGTGCTTCTGATGGTTAAGTGATCAAAACCCAGCTGGTATCATAAAAACTAAATATATATACATATGGGATATATATATAAAATATAATCTAGAACTGTAATGGATACACATGATTATTTAGAACTATAAACTGTGTGTATGAAGAATAGACACAGAAAGGGCGGGGCATAGAAGAGAATGACCCATTATTGATGGCTCAACTATAAAGCCCGTGTGATGATAACATTTAACCGATGTTTTAACCCCCAAAGGACTCAATATTGAACTCGACATTAACTGTTTTATTAGCGACACTTGAAGTCCGAATAGTATATTATCTTACCATTCATCCATGCGGAAGTCCTCCTCGGTAGTTCTCCCTTAAACACATATGTGAATTTACATACTTTTATAGTTTTTATGTAATTTATTCATATTTTTTATTCAGTCATAATCGACCATGTCCCACCCCTTTCCCCCTCCCCTAAGTTTGTGTCTTATCAGCTTTTAGTGGATTTTGAATATTTTTAATATATCAGTGCAGATTTATATCTGTTATTAATATATTTATTTTATATGTCTACATACACATCTTGCACAGTCTTAATTCACGGGGGACCCCCAATTCCCATATTGTTATCCCCCATTTATTAGCTCGTGAGTAGATGTTACCTATCACACGGGCTTTATAGTTGAGCCATTAATAATGGGTCATTCTCTTCTATGCCCCGCCCTTTCTGTGTCTATTCTTTATACACAGAGTTTATAGTTCTAAATAATCATGTGTATCCATTACAGTTCTAGATTATATTTTATATATATATATCCCATATGCATATATATTTAGTTTTTATGATACCAGCTGGGTTTTGATCACTAAACCATCAGAAGCACACATACGTTATAACCAGGATATATGTGTATTGATGTATATAACCGCATGATATGGGTTTTAAAATCATAAAAAATAAAAACATTACACACTGAATATCGTTCCGTGAATGGTGAGTCACTTGCCAGTGGACGATATATATCACATTGTGCAATTAGTAATTATACAGCATACCGCTGCATTTACTCGGATCCATGGATCCAGTCTGTGGCTGTTATATGCAAACGATATTTTAAACCACTTGTGCAGAATATGTAGGTATAGCTTGAGTGTGTATATTGACAATGATTTTTATTGTGATTTTATTATATTGATGTTTTGATGTATTGATATATTAACATTTTAATATTTTAGTATATTGGTGTTTTAATATTTTAATATTTTTTGGCATTTTATTCATATTTTATCAGTGTGCCTAATGTTTATGTTTCCTCTGTACTTTGCTGCTACCTATCAGTTGTGAAATATGGCCGGTGTGTGACTAAAGCAGGATGTTGTTGTTTGCAGACACCTTGCAATTCCCATACGACTGACGGGTCAATCCGCCCACTTTCTGTGTCGATTTATTGTCAGCCTATAAGCAGATTCGACACAACACGGTAACGGGGCGCCTGACATCCCGACCGCTGTGATTGGTCATAGCGGCGGGGGATGTGCTCGTACTTCCACTATAAACATCCGGTACTTGCGCCACGAGACCACGCCCTCAGACGAAGTCCGGAAGTGACGAAACGCGTCAGGATCGTGGTCTCGTTTGGCCGTACCGGAAGTGACGCTTGCGCTCCACCAAATCCAGGATCCAGGAAGTGGTAACCAATACACGCTGTCAGCGATAGCGTGTATCTCCATCTACTGGGGTCTTAGGTGTACTGTGCTGCCAAGCTGTTAGCACCATATGTGCCTCATTTGTATAACCATTGTGTACGTATTAACTTGTAAGGGAATTTTTTGGGGAATAAATTGTGCATACAATATTACACTATTGGCCACCTTTGTTTCCTTTCTACATCTGTACCCTTGAGCGTACCAACACTGTGATCCGGTGGAATAGCTGAGAGAAGGAGAGAGTGATCCTGTGTTTGCTGACAAGGCACATCTTTATCTATTTTGTGGTGAGTGCATCCCCAAAAGGGGATTTTTTTCTACAACATCTCACGGATGAAGTTTCCCTGTATCGCTGCACTAATAAGGATCAGGCTGTCTGCAGTTCTTCATCTGCTATTATTCATACCTTTATGTGTATAGAGACACTTAAAGAAGCTTGTCATTTATGACAAGAGCGCTGCTACACTATTTCTTGGACAATCTGGGACGGATTTTATTTTATTTTTAGTATTATTGTTATTAGACGGTTTTATTATTTATGTGTATGATCCAGACCTCTGATTGGTCCATACAAATATTGTATTTTTCCACATAATTAGTGGACAATCTTTATTCCCTTCCTGTATTATTGTGTTGGGAATTTTTTCATAGGACTTTTCTCATCACACCAGTACATGTTTTTATGTATGCTATGGTTATAATTCAGTAGGATTAACACAGCGGGTGCTAATTAATTTTTTATCACAACAATTTATTTGCAGTGTTGTTTTGCATAAGTTATCACCATGGATATTTATTTGTCTTTAGGTTATGGTTTACACAATATGCACGTTAAAACCTTCATTAACTTTATACTGGAATCTATCAGTTGAGTTCTATCTCATTTAGATTGGGCGCGATAATTTTTTATTCTTATATTGCTTTTGGTATGGTTTCACATATTTCATTTGTCGCAGCCTAGGTGTGAATAACACATTCACCTTCAAGTTTTCACATAGCGCAGTAATCACACACATTATCTCACATTTGTATTGAAATCTATACAGGGAGATCGGTGCTTGTAACTCCCCCGCCGCACCGATCATCACTGACTGCCCAAGTATCGGCTGAAGCATCGGAGCATTTTCCCCGAGTACAAGTACTCGGGAAATGCCTGGTATCGGTACCGATACCGATACTAGTATCGGTATCGGGACATCCCTAATAAAAATAATCTTATTACTCCTAAAATCAGCTTATAGAGAGAATAACTATTTGCATAGTAGTAATGGGTATAACAATAAATCGAGTAAAGTGGGGGGGAGGGAGAAGGGAATCTCCAGAGGGGATCAGGAGGTTCATGAGATTCTGATATAACAAAATTAATAAACACAGTAGTAGGATATTTTAGGATAGTACAAAGGAGTTGTCAAACCCTGGTGGCAGGTGATGATTTATCCAAGGAAGCCAGAGGGCTTCGAATTTTGGGATTTTATTTAAATAGATGGCTTCAGTTTTGGCATGCCTACGTTACCCGGTGTTTAGTTGAAATTATACATAAAGTAGATGTTTTCTAAGCTTGAGCTATGGTTTGTTTGGCAGCCGTAGTGACATATAGTAGAATTTGGAATTGATGTTGTGAGATATTTTGTGGTTTGTTATTTAGGAGTGCTACAGTTGGGTCAGGTACAACAATGGTATTGAACATGATGGATAGTAGGTTAAATATTTGCTTCCAGAAAGTCTTAACTTTAGGGCCGGTCCACCATATGTGTAGATGCGTACCTATATCTATACAGTCTCTGAAGCATTGGGCAGGGTATTGAGGGAGAAATTTGGATAAGAGGTGAATAACTCTACACCGAGTTCACTATATGGATCACTTATGTATTCATACATGTTGATCATATCCCCCCTTAATCTCCTCTTCTTAAGAGAGAATAAATGCAGTTCAGATAATCCTTCCTCATAGTTGATATTCCTTTTGAGAACTGGTGCCCGAAACTGAACTGCATATTCCAGATGAGGTCTTACTAATGATTAGTACAGGCCGAAATGTGTCCCTCTCTCTGCAGTCCATACCTCTTTTAATACAAGAAAGGATTTTGCTTGATTTGGAAACCACAGCTTGGCATTGCATGCCATTATAAGCTTAAAGCGGAGGTCCACCCTAAAAAAAAAAAAAATTACATTAACAGGCTCCTTAACCACTTAACGACCGCTCACTGTATATATACGTCGGCAGAATGGCACCGACAGGCACAATCACGTACAGTGTACGTGATTGCCTTTGTATAGTTGGGGGGTCCGATCGGACCCCCCTTCTATACAGTGAGCGGTCGTTATCCATTGGAGAGCGATCCGGGATGAGGGGATGGCCGTTCGATTCCGGCCACCCCCTCGCGATCGCTCCCGGCGAATAAAAATCTTCCTCTGCCTGTGTAAACACAGGCAGAGGAAGTGATGTCATCTCCCCTCGCGGCGGTCTTTTTGTCCGCAGCGCCGAGTAGATTAGATGCAGGTTAGTGCACCAACAGTCCACTGACACGTAGGCACACATAGGCACACATTTCACCCCCCAGTCACCCCCAGATCACCCCCCAGGTCAACCCCCAGCCCCCAGTCACAGTGTCACTGATTGCAGTGATCATTTATTTTACTGATCACTGCATTTAGTGTCATCTGTGACAGTAAAAAGTTGCAGGGCAGTTAGGTTTAGGCCCCTTTAGGTCCAGGGTAGCCCCCTAACCCCCCCTAATAAAGGTGTAACCCCTTGATCGCCCCCCAGGTAACCCTTTCACCCCCTAACTCCACTGTCACTAAGCGATCATTTTTCCGATCGCTGTATTCGTGTCGCTGGTGCCCTAGATAGCCAGTTATTTTTTTTTAGGTTCGCCGCAGGTTTTTATAGCGTCAGGTACCCCCATATATTATTTTAACCCCCTGATTGACCCTAGAGTTAACTCTTTCACCAGTGATCACCGTATAAGTTTTACTGGTGACACTGGTTAACCAGTTAGTTATTTAGTTTTTTAGATTACCCGTCAGGTTTTTATATAGCGTCAGGTACCCCCATATTTAACCTAATAAAGGTTTTAACCCCCTGATTGCCCCTAGTTAACCCTTTCACCAGTGATCACCATATAAAGATTACGGGTGACGCTGGTTGGTTAGTTTACTTTTTATAGCATCAGGGCACCCGCCGTATATAACCCAATAAAGGTTTAACCCCCTGATCGCCCGGCGGGTGAGATCAATTGGGTTTTAGCGCTAGAGAGGGTCTGCATCGCCCCAGGCAGCGTTAGGTTAGTGCCAGTAGCGCTAATACCCACGCGCAAAGCATACACCTCCCTTAGTGGTATAGTATCTGAACAGATCAATATCTGATCTGATCTGATCAGATCAGATCTATACTAGCGTCCCCAGCAGTTTAGGGTTCCCAAAAATGCAGTGTTAGCGGGATCAGCCCAGATACCTGCTAGCACCTGCGTTTAGCCCCTCCGCCCAGCCCAGCCCACCCAAGTGCAGTATCGATCGATCACTGTCACTTACCAAACACAAAACACATAACTGCAGCGTTCGCAGAGACAGTCCTGATCCCTGCGATCGCTAACAGTTTTTTTTGAAGCGTTTGATACATTTGCTGACAGTCGGGTGCTTTTTTACCTGTGCATCTTACTAGTGTACCCCTAAATTTAGAGCCCAAAATGGCAAATCGAAGGTACACTAGTAAAGAGGCCTACGAGATTCTGAGCATGACAGATGGTGAAGAGGAGGTCACGCATCTGTCGGATTCAGGCTCAGAATATCTTCCCGTAGAAGACAGTGAAGTCAGCGGCTCCACGTCAGATAGCTCTGACGACGAAGGTGAGGTCCCTGCTAAGGTCAGGCGTACCCGATCCCGATCTTCTGCTGTTGTTGAGGAGCAAGAACTGCAGGTCTCTCGTATCATGGAGCAGAGTAGTACTAGTGCCGCTATTCCTTCTGGTGAATTGGCAAGCACCAGCGGCCTAGTACAGCCTGGGCGTACATCCAGCACTGCAGTATCACGTGGTGATGTGGCGAGTCCCATAAGTGCAGTTCAAGCTGGCGAGGTGGCAAGCACAAGTAGTGTCCCGCTGCCACCAAGAAGAAGACAAAGGCAGGCCCGTCGTGCCCATAGTGCCCTTCCTGCAGAATTCGCCTATCCTGATTGGGTCCCCACCACTTCTGCAGAACCCGAACTTCCCCCATTCACTGCCCAACCCAGTATTCAGGTGGAAACAGTGATTTTATGCCAATTGATTTTTATTCGCTGTTTTTCACGGAAGATCTCTATAGATCTATTGTGGACCAGAGTAATTTATATGCTGGTCAATTCATCGCCGCTAATCCCCAGTTGCCTTCCATTGCCAAAGATTGGAAACCAATTACGGTTTCTGAATTTAAGACCTTTCTGGGCCTTTCCCTCAACATGGGCACACATAAATTTTCGTCATTGCGTGCTTATTGGTCCACACACCCAATTGACCACATCCCGTGTTCTCTGCCTCCATGCCCAGGAAACGATACGAGCAGATTTTGCGGTTCATGCACTTCAATGACAATGTCCACGTGGAGACCCTGAATACGACCGGCTCTACAAAATTCGGCCCCTCATAAACCACTTCAATGAACGTTTTGCAGCCTTGTTTATTCCCGATCAAGTTGTCTGCGTTGATGAGTCCCTGATTAAATTTTCTGTCCGCTTGTCTTTCAAGCAGTACCTTCCCAGCAAGCGTGCCAGATATGGGGTCAAGCTCTATAAGTTCTGTGACAGGGCAACAGGCTATGTATGGAGCTTTATGGTTTATGAGGGAAAAGACAGTCAGGTTGAGCCGGTCAACTGCCCGGATTACATAGGGAGCGCTGGCAAGATAGTGTGGAACTTGGTGTCACCCTTATTCGGAAAGGGGTACCACTTGTATGTGGACAATTATTACATGAGCGTGCCACTGTTTAGTCACTTGTTTGATCATCAGATTGGAGCATGTGGCACCGTGCGACCTAATCCCTGGGGCTTTCCCCAGCGGCTTGTAGATGCCCGTCTTAGGCTGGGGGAGAGAGCCTGCTTGAAGTGTAATAACTTGCTCGCTATGAAGTGGAGGGACAATAAGAATGTTTTCCTTCTTACCTCCCTTCATGCAGACACGACAGTCCAAATTCCTACGGCGACTGGTGTTGTGGAGAAACCCCTCTGTGTCCACGAATTTAACAAAAATATGGGAGGGGTGGACCTCAACGACCAGTTGTTGGCGCTGTATCTAATTAACCGTAAGGCGAGACGCTGGTACAAAAAAGTGTCTCTATTCTTATTCCAATTGGCTTTGCTGAACGCTCATATGCTATACAGAGCTTCAGGCGGGACTTTATCTCTCCTAAAATTCCAGGATGAGATAGTCACAGAACTCCTGTATCCAGGCGGTTCTGCACCTCACCATCCCCTACCAAATGCAGTAAGCCGGCTGCATGAGAGGCATTATACGTATGTCCTCGAGAGTACCCCTACCCAACGAGCCCCCCAAAAAAGATGTCGTGTCTGTAGCAAGCGCGGATTTAGGCGTGACACCCGTTATTATTGTCCACGCTGTCCTGACAAGCCTGGTCTTTGCCTTGGTGAATGTTTTAAACGCTTCCACTCAAAAGTGAAGTTTTAGCGTAGGGTACAGCATTTCACAGACTAGGACACACTTGCACAGGGTCTCCCAAGATGCCATCGCATTTTGAGAGACCCAAACCATTACAGTTGTTAAAGTTACAAAAAAAAGTGTAAAAAAGAAAAAAAAAACGTAAAAACAAAAAACACAAAAAAAATATAAAATAAAAAAAACTAAAATAGTTGTCGTTTTATTGTTCTCTCTCTCTCTCTTTTCTCTCTATTGTTCTGCTCTTTTTTACTGTATTCTAATCTGCAATGTTTTATCATGCTTGCTTTTCAGGTATGTAATTTTTTGTTTTCAGGTGCGCCATTCAGCTGCAGCGCGGAATTATTTATCTTGACAGCAACAGCGTTTACTCCCACGATACATAAAGCCGTGACTCCAGTGCTGTAGGAGGTGATTTCACCACCACAGTTAAAAAAAAAAGAGCATATATGCCGAAGCATGGGGGCAGCAGGGGTGGAGGAGCGATTTTGCTCCTAATGCCGCGTACATACGGTCGAAATTCCGACGGAGGCCTGCCCGTGGAAAAGTCCGACCGTGTGTACGCGGCATAACTTTTTTGCGGGAGGATGCCCCCATGTTTCTGCATATATATATTTTAGGCACAGGTTGCGTTAAATTATTTTTTTATTTTTTACTAGATTTTGTTTTGGTACCAATACTACACAAATTAATGGGGGTAATTCTTGAATTTGATGCACCGGTACTATATGTATTTGGGGACTTTAACATGGTGCCCTCTCAGGGCATGGACAGGCTACACCCTGTGGCCCGGCCCTCTTCGGACCTCCCCCGCTGGGTGGATGCATATGGACTGACGGACGTATGGAGACACTTTCACCCTCATACCAGGGAGTACACGTGCCATTCGGCTACGTATAAAACCTTGTCCCGCATTGATCTAGTATATGCCTCCACTGCGGCCCTCAATTGGGTTCGGGATGCTAGTCATCTATCTAGAGGCATATCGGATCATGCGCCCGTCTGTTTAGATCTGTCGCCTGTGGAGTCCGGGGGGTTGAGGCTGTGGCGCCTCTCCAGATACTGGGCAATGGATGACAGGATACAGGGGGATATGGCGGAGTCTATTTGCAAATACTGGTCTGCTAACGGGGACTTGGCCGGCTCCGGTGGGATGCATTTAAGGCCTGGGTCAGGGGGGAATATATCTCCAGGATATCTCTACTGCAGAGGGAGGGCGCAAAGGAATTGCAGGAAAGGGAGGAGGAGGTTGGGGATTGCGAGAGGTCCTTTGTTGCTGCCCCTACAGATGCTGCCTACTCGGCATGGCAACATGCCCATAGAAAGCTTTCCCTGAGCCGAATTGACCAGACCAAGAAATCTATGCTGCACTCTGCCCAACGGATTTTTGAACATGGTAATAAGAATGGGCGGTTGTTAGCATGGCTCTCCAGGGGATTGACTCTGTCCACGCACATAGCGGGTGTGAGGGATGAGGGGGGTATGGTGCTTACTTCCCCGGGAAGTATCAATACTAGATTCGCCCAATTTTTTCAGGGAGTCTACTCCTCGAAGGCTCAGTACTCGCCCTCTGACTTGCGAGTCTTTTTGGACTCTGTCCCTTTCCCTGCTCTGGATGAGAACATGAGAGCTGAACTGGAGAAAGACATCACCCTGGAGGAGGTTCAGGGGGCCACGGGGGGCTTACAGGGTGGTAAGACTCCTGGGATTGATGGACTTCCGACTGAATTTTACTCACAGAATATGGAGACCCATGCCCCAAGACTGACGACTCTCTTTTCAGAATTTAGCGACCAGGGGGCTCTGCCGGACTCTATGGCGGAGGCGGTTATTGTGTTGGTGCCCAAGCCCGGTAAGGACCCTTTAGATTGTGCCTCCTACAGGCCCATCTCATTATTGAATGTGGACGCTAAAGTCCTTGCTAAACTCATTGCGAACCGGCTGTCAGGAGTGATAGCTGAGCTGGTCCACATAGACCAAACTGGGTTTATGCCGGGTAGGGGCACCGACATTAATATTCGTAGACTTTTCTTAAACCTATCTATGACACATGACAATGTCGGAACCCGTGTAGTGGCCTCTCTGGATGCCGAAAAGGCCTTCGACTCGGTCGAGTGGGGGTATTTGTGGGAGGTCCTGGGTAGATTTGGCTTTGGTCCCCGTTTTATCCACTGGATTCGGATGCTGTATGGGGGGCCGGTGGCGAGGGTGCGTACGAATGGATGGGTCTCTGAGCCCTTCCCACTTTTTAGGGGTACTCGTCAGGGGTGTCCTCTTTCCCCAGGTCTTTTTGCTCTTGCGTTGGAACCCCTGGCGATTGCGGTCCGGGAGTCCCGAGCGATTGCTGGGCTTTCAGTCGGGGGGTTGGAGGAGAGAATATCTCTTTATGCGGACGATACCCTCCTATACTTAAATGACGCTGGTCCCTCGCTGATGGCCGCCCTGGAAACGTTCGAAGTTTTTGGGAGGTTCTCTGGAATTAGAATAAACTGTTCCAAGTCGGTGCTCTTTCCGTTGGACGCTCAGGCCCTCGTTCTGGCAAGCCCATCCCCCTTACAATGGGTCACTGAATTTAAATACTTGGGTGTAGTGGTGACAAGGGAGGCTGCCCAATACTATACCCGTAACGTTTCCCCCCTGCTGACTACCTTAAAGGACAAGTGTTTGGCCTGGTCTGGTCTCCCCTTGAACATAATAGGCCGCGTCAATATTCTGAAAATGGTTCTGCTACCGAAATTTAACTATATCTTCCGGAACAGCCCGGTCTGGATCCCGGCTTCCTTTTTCAGAGCGGTTAACAGGTGTATTACCTCCTTCCTGTGGAAGGGGGCGGTCCCCAGGTTGGCTAGATCTACCCTTCAACTTCCTACGCGACTGGGAGGACTTGCGTTACCGGATCTCATGGTGTACTTCTGGGCTGCTGTCCTGGTGACGGCGCACTGGTGGATAGCGGGGGATAGATCTAACGCGGCGGTGTGCCTCGAAGCTGCTTGTCTGGGATCCCTGGCGGACCTGCGAAACCTGGTCTATAGAGGGGCGGAGGCGTATCCTAAGGTCCCGGCCCCTACTAAAACTACACTTAAGGTTTGGGCGGTTGCTAGGAAACGCTTTTCCCTGCCCGGTAGGTGGGCCCCGGTTCAGCCCCTGTGGGGCAATCCTGCATTACCACACTTTAAATCGCTTCCCGACCCACAGGTATGGGCCAGATTTGGAGTGAAAACACTGAGAGATATCATGCCAAATGGGGTGCTATTAACCTTTGCTCAGCTCGGCGGTCAGTTTCGGCTACCGGGCTGGATGCTCTTCCGGTACCTTCAGTTGCGTCATGCTTATAGGGCGCAATTCCCCACCCCACCCCTGCTGGAACTAGACCCAATGGAATCGCTCTTGACCCGGGAGAACCTCAAGAAGCCAATCTCGGAACTGTATGGGACATTGCTTAAGTTAGATACCCCGAGACTGGAAAGACTGTGGGATAGGTGGAAGGCAGATGTTCCATCCCTGAGTAGGGAGGAGTGGGGGGATGTGTTGGAGGACTGCCCTAAGCTAGTGATCTCTTCCAGAGACAAACTGACACAGATTAAACTACTTCACAGGGTTTATTTTACTCCAGTCAGGCTCCACAGGATATACCCAGACAGGGACCCCAGCTGCACTAGATGTCGGGTCCACCCCGGTACCCTTATACATCTCTTATGGGAATGCCCTAGGATACAGACATTCTGGAGGGCGGTATTTGAATTAATCAATCTGAAACTGGATTTGACGCCGGAGCTGGCCCTGTTGGGGGTCCCGGACGATGAGCAGAGGCCCCGCCATAGAAACCTGTTGATTGCGTATTTGTTATTTTATGCTAAAAAATCTATTGTTTGCAAGTGGATATCCCCTAGCCCTCTGTCTGTGTCGTCCTGGTTGGCCATGGTGGATGCTGCTATTCCAATGTACAGGTTAACGTATATTAGCAGAGGGTGCACTTGGAAATTCGACAAGGTGTGGCTGCCGTGGATAACTCCCTGATCGCTCCATGCGGCCTCTCCTGGGTCCTTGCCCTCGGTTGGGGCCCTGTGGCCCCGGGGGGGGGGGACTCCTGGGATGGTCTGTGAGGGTTTGGGAGTGTCTGGTGATGGATGGAGTGTACCTGCTACCTTTCCCCCTCCTCATTTTTCTGACAAGTTAAACGCCTGGCCCTGTTTTGAATTTGTGTCTGAGTTCGTGGGCCCCCCCCCCAGCAGTATTATTCCTTACTGTATTGATACCTGCGATATGTAATGAGTCATATGTCACTAGATGTATTGTCATGCCCTCGGCGATGTTGGCCGAGATCTGTTTTTATGTTCATGTATACATGTCTGCTCAATAAACACAACCTGATTGTAAAAAAAAAAAAAAAGATTTTGTTTTGGTATTTGCTTTGCAGGTATGGTATAGTAAGGTCTTACTGGTATACTGTAATGTTACTTTGTTTTAATGTTAACCATCATTTGCTTATCAGGTACGCCATTCAGTTGCAGCGCGGATCTATTTATCTTGACAGCAACAGCGTTTGCTCCCACGATACATAAAGCCGTGACTCCAACGCTGTAGGAGGTGATTTCACCACCACAGTTAAAAAAAAGAGCATATATGCCGAAGCATGGGGGCAGCAGGGGCGGAGGAGCGATTTTGCTCCTAATGCCGTGTACATACGGTCGAAATTCCGACGGAGGCTTGCCTGTGGAAAAGTCAGACCGTGTGTACGCGGCATAACTTTTTTGCGGGAGGATGCCCCCCATGCTTCGGCATATATAAATGGTGCATGTATGCCCATCATTAGAAGTGGGTGGATGAAGGGAGGTATTCTAATGGTGGGCATACCCACCGATCAATCTCTTTTTTTCGTTCAGCCAACAGGCTGCATGAAAAAAAAGATTACAATACATGTCCAACAAGGACCAGCAACGTACTGGTATGTTGCTGGACTTTGAATGTTTATACCAGAATGATGCCTGCAGGTTTAGGTATCATCTTGGTATCATTCTTTTCAGCCAGCGGCCGGCTTTCATGTAAAAGCAATCCTAGCAGATAATTAGCCTCTAGACTGCTTTTTACAAGCAGTGGGAGGGAATGTCCCCCCCCCCCCCGGATATAAACAGCGCCATTGGGAAATTGGGAAAGCATTTTATCAGACCGATCTTGGTGTGGTCAGATGCTTTGAGGGCAGAGGAAAGATAACAATAAAAATGGTTAAAAAAAAAAAGTGAAATCAAAAATGTATGCCCTTAGAAACCTTGAAGGCGGTGCTTGGTTTTTGGGGTCCCGTACGCGGCTAGGCTCCCAAAAAGTCCCACACATGTGGTATCCCCATACTCAGGAGAAGCAGCAGAATGTATTTTAGGGTGTAATTTCACATATGCCCATGGCATGTGTGAGCAATATATCATTTAGTGACAACTTTGTGCAAAAAAAAAAAAGTTTGTCATATTCCCGCAACTTGTGGCAAAATATAAAATATTCCATGGACCCAACATGCCTCTCAGTAAATAGCTTGGGGTGTCTACTTTCCAAAATGGGGTCATTTGGGGAGGGTTTTGTGCTATTTTGGCATTTTATGGCCTTCAAAACTGTGATAGGTAGTGATAGGTAGTGAGGAGTGAAATCAAAAATTTACGCCCTTAGAAATCCTGAAGGCGGTGCTTGGTTTTTGGAGCCCCGTACGCGGCTAGGCTCTCAAAGTCCCACACGTGGTATCTCCGTACTCAGGAGAAGCAGCAGAATGTATTTTGGGGTGCAATTCCACATATTACCATGGCATGTGTGAGCAATATATCATTTAGTGACAACTTTTTGTAAATTTTTTTTTTTCTTTTGGTCATTATTCAATCATTTTGGGACAAAAAAAAAAAATATTCAATGGGCTCAACATTCAAAACTGTGATAGGTAGTGAGGAGTGAAATCAAAAATTTATGCCCTTAGAAATCTTGAAGGCGGTGCTTGGATTTGGGGTCCTGTACGCGGCTAGGCTCCTAAAATGTCCCACACATGTGGTATCCCCGTACTCAGGAGAAGTAGCAGAATGTATTTTGGGGTGTAATTTCACATATGCCCATGGCATGTGTGAGCAATATATCATTTAGTGACAACTTTGTGCAAAAAAAAAAAAAGTTTGTCATATTCCCACAACTTGTGGCAAAATATAAAATATTCCATGGACTCAACATGCCTCTCAGTAAATAGCTTGGGGTGTCTACTTTCCAAAATGGGGTCATTTGGGGGGGGGGTTTGTGCTATTTTGGCATTTTATGGCCTTCGAAACTGTGATAGGTAGTGAGGAGTGAAATCAAAAATTTGCGCCCTTAGAAATCCTGAAGACGGTGATTGGTTTCCGGGGTCCCGTACGTGGCTAGGCTCCTAAAAAGTCCCACACATGTGGTATCCCCGTACTCAGGAGAAGCAGCAGAATGTATTCCACATATAACCATGGCATGTGTGAGCAATATATCATTTAGTGACAACTTTTTGTAATTTTTTTTTGTCATTATTCAATCACTTGGGACAAAAAAAAAAAATATTCAATGGGCTCAACATGCCTCTCAGCAATTTCCTTGGGGTGTCTACTTTCCAAAATGGGGTCATTTGGGGGGGTTTTGTACTGCCCTGCCATTTTAGCACCTCAAGAAATGAGATAGGCAGTCATAAATTTAAAGCTGTGTAAATTCCAGAAAATGTACCCTAGTTTGTAAACGCTATAACTTTTGCGCAAACCAATAAATATACGCTTATTGACATTTTTTTTACTAAAGACATGTGGCTGAATACATTTTGGCCTAAATGTATGACTAAAAATTAGTTTATTTGATTTTTCTTATAACAAAAAGTAGAAAATATCATTTTTTTTTCAAAATTTTCGGCCTTTTTCCGTTTATATCGCAAAAAATAAAAATCGCAAAGGCAATCAAATACCATTAAAAGAAAGCTCTATTTGTGGGAAGAAAAGGACACAAATTTAGTTTGGGTACAACATTGCATGTCCGCACAATTTACAGTTAAAGCAGCGCAGTGCAAAATTCTGAAAACACCTCTGGTCCTTTAGCTACAAAATGGTCCGGGGCTTAAGTGGTTAAAAAAGCTCAAAAAACATTTGAAAAAAATTATAATTTTTGACTTACCAGAAACGCCTGTTGCTAGGCAATCGTCCTAATCTGCCACTTCCTATACCACGGAACTCCTCGTTCTCGTTGTCTCCTGGGAAATGGGGCCCACTGTCTTTTGGGACCTGTGTGTGTCCCAGAAGACAGCCTGCCATTCACAGAGTGTCGCACGACTCGCGCATGCGCAGTAGGAAATGGGCAGTGAAGCCGCAAGGCTCCGCTGCCTGTTTCCCTTAGTTAGAATGGCGGCACCGGCACCCGATCCGATGGACGGGTCGGCCTCGGGAGGCCGACATCGCGGGCTCCCTGGACAGGTAAGTGTCCTTATTGAAAGTCAGCAGCTACAGTGTTTGTAGCTGCTGACTTTTAAAAACATTTTTTTTCAGCTGGAACACCGCTTTAAAGTGTAAGCTCACCTTTACAGAAAAATCTGTAAGGTGAACTTACACAGGACCCCCTCCTCATCCCCCCCCAGTCCCGCAGACCTGCAGCACAGTGATCTCCTGTTATGAGCCCTGGTATAGCTGCCTCAGGGGTCCGGGGCTTAAATCCCCACAGGTTTCACTCTTCTTCTTCCCCGCTGAGAGGACGGGCTACACGGGTCCTGATTGGTCAGTGCTGCCCATGTGGCGGCGCCGACCAATTAGAATGCTCCTAAACGACCATCCTCACTGTGTACTTTTGGGAGATTAACACCTTCCTTACTGGGCACATATACCCCCTTCCTGCCCAGGCGAAATTTCAGCTTTCGGCACTGCGTCGCTTTATCTGACAATTGCGCGGTCGTGCGACGTGGCTCCCAAACAAAATTGACGTTCTTTTTTTCCCACAAATAGAGCTTTCTTTTGGTGGTATTTGATCACCTCGGTGGTTTTTATTTTTTGCGCTATATACCAAAAAAGAGCGACAATTTTGAAAAAAAACACTATTTTTTGATTTTTGCTATAATAAATATCTCAATTTTTTTTTTAAAAAACTATTTTTTTCTCAGTTTAGGCCGATACGTATTCTTCTACATATTTTTGGTTAAAAAAAATCGCAATAAGCGTATAGTGATTGGTTTGCGCAAAAGTTATAGCGTCTACAAAATAGGGGATAGAATTCTGACATTTTTTTAATTTATTTTTTTACTAGTAATGGCGGCGATCAGCGATTTTTATCATGACTGCAATACTACGGCGGACACATCGGACACTTTTGACACATTTTTGGGACCATTCACATTTATACAGCGATTAGTGCTATAAAAATGCACTGATTACTGTATAAATGTGACTGGCAGGGAAGGGGTTAACACTAGGGGGCGGGGAAGGGGTTAAATGTATGCCCTATGAGTGATTGCTACTGTGGGGGGAGGGGACTGACTGGGGGAGGTGACCGATCTGTGTCCCTATGTACAAGGGACACAGCATCGGTCTCCTCTCCCTGACAGGACATGGATCTGTGTGTTTACACACACAGATCCATGTCCTTGTCTGTGTACAGGCCGATCGCGGGTACCTGGCGGACATCGCGGCCGCCAGACACGCGCATCGGCATCTCAGTGATGCGCCGGGCGCGCGCCCCCCAGTGGCCGAAGGAGCGGAGGCCGTATAATGATGGCCTCCCGGCATTTAAGAACCACTTTGCGGCCGTCAAAAGTCATATGACGGGCGCGAAGTGGTTAAGCTCCGGAGATTTCTAAGCCCTGGAGCCACGAGGCGACTATACCGAGGCTCAGAACGGGAGATTGCCGTGTTGCAGGTCAGTGGGACTGGGACTGGGACTGGGACTGGGACTGGGACTGGGGGGGGGGGGTGTTGAGGAGGGGGTCCTATGTAAGTTTACCTTACAAATTTTTCTGTAAAGTTGAACTTACCCTTTAAAGAAGCTCAAGCGTGAACCCAGTTACAAGTGCATACAGATGTCCTGGGCTTGCTGGCTATCTTTAGTACGGTGTATGAAATCTAAGGCTTCTGTGCATTTGGTGGGTTTCCAGAATCGTGTAAACTTTTTTTGCAAAGAACATTGGGCAACTGTTGCCAAGTCAAGATGTGCCATGCTGATAGACTCATACCCAAAAAGACTGAGTACTGTAATAAAATCAAAAGGTGCTTCAACAAAGTTTTAGTTTAACGGTGTGCACACTTATTCAACCATATTATTATTTATTTTTTTATTCCCTCCATCTAAAAGATTTCAGTTTGTTGTTCAATTGAGTTGTACAGTTTATGGATCACATTAAAGGTGGAAAAAGTTCTGAAATGATTTATCTTTGTCTCATTTTTTTTACATCACAGAAACCTGACATTTTGACAGGGGTCTGTAGACTTTTTATATCCACTTTTTATATCCATATAGACATATATAACCCCCAGAGGTCTGGGCTATGATCAATTAGTGGATAGTATCTTGCTGACACAGCTGGCTGTAGTTAGGCTACTTCTTTGGATGGACTGAGAACCTGAAAGCTGCAACAGAAGAGGGGAAGGGGAGGTGGCAAGCTGCCAATGGTGTAGCAGGATTTATTCATCAGTGTATGTAAAAATGCAATAAAACTGCACTTACAAAAGTCGCCTAAAACAGGCATATAACAAGCTCCATATGGAGCTACTAGTGCAGAGTCCACTCCCAACAGAGACCGTTGAGATGACAGGAGCGCTGTGGAATCCAGGGATCTGGAAAAACCGCCAGAGAACCATCACGAAAAAGAAGCTCAGATGCCACAGACTCTGTAGCCTATCATGAACGTGTTTCGGAGGCCAAACTCAACGGCGTCACTGGGGGGAGGGGTTGGGAGGGTTCGCATGTCAGGAGATTGTGATGAGCTCTCAATGGAGCTGGTTCACACATCTCCGGAGCGGCTCCGGAGCGAAATGCACAGGAGTCCTGAGCGTCTTTTGGTCAGTTTCAGGTCCGAATTCAGCCAAAAAATCGGATTGAAATCGGACATGAAACGGTGAACAGGGACGCACCAGACCACTACTGTGAGGCAGCTCCGTGAGGCAGTGTCAGGGGATTTTAAATTATTACGTACATTTCATCTATATACTTAAATTAGCATTATGAAGGGCCAACCCTTCTTGGTAGTTTCTCATGGAAGTAGAGCTAAATCAGCTCTTCTTACAAAACAAGCCAGCTCATTAGTGTTGGGCCTTCATGATGCAAATTTTTGTCTATAGGTCATGTTACATAGTTACATATAGTTACATAGTTAGTCAGGTTGAAAAAAGACACAAGTCCATCCAGTTCAACCATAAAAAAATTAAATAAAAAAAATATCGTACAAACCCATATACCCAATTCTATACCCACAGTTGATCCAGAGGAGGGCAAAAAACCCCAGCAGAGCATGATCCAATTTGCTACAGCAGGGGAAAAAATTTGTTCCTGATCCCCCGAGAGGCATTCGGATATTCCAAGGATCGACTTTACCTATAAATGTCAGTACCCAGTTATATTATGTACATTTAAAAAAGAATCCAGGCCCTTCTTAAAAAGCAATCTACTGAGCTGGCCAGAACCACCTCTGCAGGGAGTCTATTCCACATTTTCACAGCTCTTACTGTGAAGAAACCTTTCCGTATTTGGAGGTGAAATCTCTTTTCCTCTAGACACAAAGAGTGCCCCCTTGTCCTTTGTGTTGACCGTAAAGTGAATAACTCAACACCAAGTTCACTATATGGACCCCTTATATATTTGTACATGTTGATCATAGCCCCCCTTAATCTCCTCTTCTCAAGAGTGAATAAATTCAGTTCCTCTAATCTTTCCTCATAGCTGAGCTCCTCCATGCCTCTTATCAGTTTGGTTGCCCTTCTCTGCACTTTCTCCAGTTCCCCAATATCCTTTTTAAGAACTGGGGCCCAAAACTGAACTGCATATTCCAGATGAGGTCTTACTAATGATTTGTACAGGGGCAAAATGATATCTCTCTCTTTGAAGACCATACCTCTCTTAATACAAGAAAGGACTTTGCTCGCTTTGGAAACCACAGCTTGGCATTGCATGCCATTATTGAGCTTATGATCTACCAAAACCCCCAGATCCTTCTCCACTACGGATCCCCCCAGTTGTACTCCCCCTAGTATGTATGATGCATTCATATTCTTAGCCCCCAAGTGCATAACTTTAGATTTATCAACATTAAACCTCATCTGCCACATAGTCGCCCAATTAGACAGAGCATTGAAGTCGGCTTGTAAATTGGCGACATCCTGTAAGGACGTTATTCCACTGCATAGCTTGGTGTCATCTGCAAAGACAGAAATTTTACTTTTGATCTCAGACCCAATATCATTTATAAAGATATTAAAAAGTAAGGGTCCCAGCACTGAACCTTGGGGTACACCACTGATAACCTTGGACCATTCATAGTAAGAATCATTAACCACTACTCTCTAAATTCTGTCTTTTAGCCAGTTTTCTATCCATTTACAAACTGATATTTCCAATCCTGTAGACTTTACCTTGCACATGAGCCGTGTGCGGGGAACTGTATCGAACGCTTTTGTAAAATCCAAGTATACCACGTCCACAGCCACTCCTCTGTCCAAGATCTTACTTACCTCTTCATAAAAATAAATCAGGTTTGTCCGACAACTTCTGTCTTTAATGAATCCATGCTGTCTGTTGCTTAAATAGTTTTTTTCCAGCAAGAACTCATCTATGTGGTCTTTTATTAATCTCTCCAGTATCTTCCCAACTATATAAGTTAAACTAACAGGTCTATAGTTACTTGGTAAAGACTTTGTTCCCTTTTTAAATATAGGCACCACATTGGCCCTGCGCCAATCCAGTGGTAGTATTCCTGTCATTAATGAGTCCCTAAAAATTAAATACAATGGCTTTGAAATTACAGAGCTCAATAGTTTTAGGATCCGTGGGTGTATGCCATCTGGTCCAGGTGCTTTATCCACCTTTATTCCATCTAAATATTTCTGGACCATATCACTTTTGAGCCATTGTGGATTTGGGGCTGTGTCACTACCACCCCCATTTTGGACATGAGCTCCCCCAAGCTCCTTTGTATACACAGAAATGAAGAAAGTATTTAATAAATTAGCCTTCTCTTTGTCCCCAGTCACCCACTCTAGATTATTTTGTAAAGGGCCTACATGCTCAGACTTGACCTTTTTTATTAATATATTTGAATAATTTTTTGGGGTTTGTCCTACTATCTTTTGCAATCTGTCGTTCATTTTGAATTTTTGCATCCTTTATTTCCTTTTTACATATCCTGTTATATTCTTTGTAACATTTAAATGACGCTAGTGTTCCCTCATTTTTATATTTTTTAAAAGCTCTTTTCTTATAGTTTATAGCTTTTTTAACTTTGGCAGTGAGCCACATAGGTTTTATTTTTAGCCTTTTAAAAGTATTGCCCATGGGAATATACTTTGCAGTGAGTTCACAAACTCACAATGTTAAAGTTGTTGTAAACCCACTTTGTAAACAAACACCTACAGGTAAGCCTAGATTAAGGCTTACCTGTAGGTGCATGAAATATCTCCTTAACCGACACGGTTAAGGAGATATTTGCATTTAAAAACGGCGCTAACGTGACGTCACGCGCATGCGCATGGGGTTAACCGCATTCACAAATTCGGCTAGGTCGCAGCATTCGACGACGTAGCCGAATTCGACGGATCACGCGCGCATGCGCGGAGTCACGTCTTCGCCGCTCCGGCCAATCACAGCGCCGGAGCGGCGCTGTGATTGGCTGCAGCGGCGATACCCGGAAGTAACATTCCGGCTATCGCCGCAGGGATGGATGCGGCTAGAGGAGGGACACGGACGACTTCGGGGGCCCCGACCTAAGGTAAGTGGTACATAATGAGCTAGTATGCTAGTCATACTAGCTCATTATAGCTTTGTCTTGCAGGTAAGTTAAAAAAAAAAAAAAAATTGTCCACGGGGTTTACAACCACTTTAAAGGAACTCTCCAGCTTTCTTCTCTGAAGTACGCCTGGGGACTTTTTAACATCTTGATAAAAGTTCCTAGTCAGACTGAAACATTGACGCTCAAGTGTATTGTATATTGCACAAATAAAACAAAGGTGAAATTGTAACAAGACCTCTGGAGTGCATCCTATTCTTGAAATATATATAGATAGATATATTTATATCTATATATAGATATATATATCTTTATATACAGTATATATATATATATATATATATATACACACATAATTGTGTTTTATAGTTAGCCCCCCTACTTTTGTCCCTGTCCCCCCATATGCCCCCCCAAATATTAAAGCTGGAGATGCCACTGGCCAAACTACACCTCTTTCGTCATCCTCAAGGTAGATTGTCCTCTGAAACCTATTCCTCTGCTGCAGTGGGCCGGAAAAGATATGAGATAATAATGCATTTGATGCTTTTCAGTAACAATAAACTCCCTGAGTGACCGTGACTATTATTGGCTCCACAAAATTTGGCCCCTCATAAATTACCTGTCCCAGAAATTTGCAGATGTGTATATGCCCCAACAAAACATCTGCATTTGTACATGTAGCGGGGTCCTAAATTTAGGGGAAGTGTTTGAGTGGTAGTTATGCTCAAACACCCCAATTGTCAGGATTCTTTCAAACATTTTTTTTAGCAGGGAGAGTATCGGTGTATAGTTCCCTGTGGCCTGCAGGTGGCGCTGCCATGGTGAGCCAGGGTTGAACCGCTGATGCAGTGCTGTGCCTTGTGTGTCCTCTCTCGGCAGCCGTACGGTGGGTGTGGCAGGCCTGCTATGCATGCTGGGAGAGGATATAAAAGGGGCGGCCGCTGCCTGTTCGAGGTTCTTCGGTCTTGGTCGGGGGTCCTACCACAAGGAGTGTGTTCCTGTCCGCCCTGGGCACCTTCAACCCAGGGGCGGAGGTCAGTGAATCAATCCCAGGCACCCTTAGTCCTGGGACTGCGGCAAAGGCCTTGGGCCCAACACCTTCGGCTGGGGCCCAGCAAGGATTGAGGAATCCCAGGGTGCTGCCTTGCGAGGGGACCCGTATCTTAGACGAGGAGGCCGGGAGAGGAACTCTTCCAAGGGACCGGTGAGAAGTCACGGTGAAGGAAGGGGCCCGGTAACTCTCTGGAGGGATGTCTTCTCCTTACAAAGAGGTCAAGTTTTGAAGCACCAAGTTCACCAGGTCTGTGGCAGAGACCAAGTTCACCAGGTCTGTGGCAGAGACCAAGTTCACCAGGTCTGTGGCAGAGACCAAGTTCACCAGGTCTGTGGCAGAGACCAAGTTCACCAGGTCTGTGGCAGAGACCAAGTTCACCAGGTCTGTGACAGAGACTGTGCGGTTAAGTTAGAGTACCATTTGGCTGCTAGTCCCTTCCTAGGGAGACTATCCATCTGGGCTGAGTCTGCTTGAGAAGCCGAGCAGTGAAGTGATTGTGTTTGTGCCTGGACCTCTCCCTCACCTTGTGATGTCCTGTCTTCTACTCCAACCTATATCTATCAGAGACTGTTATTTGCGCGCAAACATTTTCTGAACATCGCTGTGAATTGGAACCTCGAAACAAAAGACCCATCCTTATGTACCAGTAACGGCCCCCCCACCGACGGGCGTACCCCCAAGAACTCCTTCACCACTCCCACCGGGCCAACCCCCGAACCCGGTAAAGAATATAGCACAACACTAACCCCTTTTCCTAGCTGGTCTGTTTTTGACCAGCGCAACCTAAACACTACCTTCTCCCCGTCAATCTTAACGTCCCCCAGCATCATGCCCCCCGCCCTTGCCTTAGCTGGGCTCACCAGTTCACCTACCCGAAATGCCCCAAAAAACGCCATTACAAAAGCTGTGCGAAACAGAACCACCTCATACCCCGAAGAACACACTGAATCCAGAGTCCCACAAATATCCTGTAAGACCGAGAAGGAAACCGGCCTCCGGGTATCCTTGCTGGAGTGGCACTTGCGGTAACCCTTCACCGCCTGCTTCACCCAAAAACCCTTTGTGTGATCCGTCCGCCCTGCAATTTGAACAAAAATGCTAAACCCGCCAACTTTTTATCGATGGCCGAAACCGACCCACTTTTTCCATATGCCTGGCCACAAAATACAGCACCAATCAACCCATCTCATCCTCCCCCAGCTCAGCATCAGCTAGCCGTGTGAACTCCGACCATTCCTCCCAGACCTTGGCGTACACCGCCCATGCCGGTCGACTCACCGACTTCCTGATCCACCCCGCTGCGACTCCAAAGCAATGTCCCACATCCTCCCCGGGCAAGGAACCCCGACTCTGTCTGCCTGCGGAGCCAGCTCTCTGAACTTGTCCCACTGAAACCGAGACAAAGCGTCAGCAAGCCTGTTGTCAACCCCTGGAATGTGCACCGCATACAAAAAGATGTTTAACTGCAGACAGCGTAAAACCAGGTGGCGCAGCAACCGAACCACCGGCATGGAAGATGCAGAAATGCGGTTGATGACTTGGACCACCCCCATGTTGTCACAGTTCAGCCGGATCTTCAAATTCCTACAGGAGTCCCCCCACAGCTCCACCGCCAGTACCACCGGAAACAGTTCCAGTAATACCAGGTTTTTGACAAAACCAGCCTCAATCCAGGAGCTGGGCCATGCTCCGGCGCACCAACTACCTTGGAAGAAAGCCCCAAAACCCGTGGACCCTGCCGCGTCCGTGACCAAGTCCAAGTCAAAGTTACTCACCAAGCCCTCCATCCAAAGCGGACGTCCATTATATTCCTCCAGAAACGTGTGCCACACCTGCAAGTCCTCTTTCAGCGCACTAGATAGTCTAATGAAATGGGTCGGGACACTCACCCCGGACGTAGCAGCCGACAGCCGTCGGCAGAACACCCTGCCCATAGGAATGATTCTACCGGCAAAGTTCAATTTACCCAAAAGGGACTGTAGGGCTCTAAGCTGGACCTTGCTGCGACCCAACATCCCCCTTATTTCCTCCCGCAGATTCACCACCTTGTCCCTGGGCAACCTGCATTCCATCGCCATGGAATCGATCACTATCCCCAAGAAACTCAGCTCTGTGGATGGGCCCTCAGTCTTGTCAGCTGCCAAAGGCACTCCGAACCGTCCCGCAACGTGCTGCAACGTAGCCAGTAGAATCGCACACACATTAGAGGAAGGAGGGCCCACACACAAAAAATCATCCAAATAATGGATGACCGAATCCCAACCTGACACATCCGGCACCCCCCATTCCAAAAAGGAACTAAATGCCTCAAACATGGCGCACGAAATCAAGAAACCCATGGGCAAACACTTATCCACATAAAATTCTTCCTGCCAACAGCACCCCAGCAGCCGAAAGCTGTCTGAGTGTACTGGCAACAGGCGGAAAGCAGATTCAATGTCAGATTTTGCCATGAGCGCCCCCCGACCACAACGCCTGACCCAACGCACAGCGGCATCAAATGATGCGTAGGACACTGTACATGCTTTGGGATCTATGGCATCATTCACCGACCCCCCCCTTCGGAAAAGAAAGGTGATGAATGAGGCAGAATTTTCCAGGTTCCTTCTTGGGCACCACCCCCAGAGGAGAGACCACCAACTCCTGCAGTGGCTTGTCTTTAAAAGGACCCCCCATGCGCCCCAACTCAACTTCCTTGGCCAATTTTTCAGCAACCACCTCCGGGTGTTCCAATCATGACCGTAAATTCCCCGCCAGAGGAGGCACCTCCGTCAAGGAACACGGTATCACAAAACCCTCGGAAAACCCAGAGGCCAACAACCTGGCTGCCGCCCTGTCCGGATACCTATCTAGGAAAGGCTGCATCCTTACCCCCATCACTGGCATCCTCCCTCTTGTTTGAAGGCTCCCCGGTACGCTTCCCTTTTTTGAAACAACGGGCCAAGGGGTGACCCCCCCCCCACACCCGGAGCACTCGTGCTTGAAACGACAGGCTCCCCCAAACTTACACGTGCCCTCGTTAAATTGCCAGCACCCCCCCATTTCTTTCCGGCCGGTAGTCCAGAGGGGGATGACCCCCCGGCCCCCCCCCCTGAAGAAACTGACTCGGTGCCCGTGGAGACGACATAAGCCACATCCACAGACTGATGTCTTTGTGGTCCCACCGAAGAGCCGGACGGACCGCCCGCCGTTGACGGAACTGTTCGTCATACCGCAGCCAACCTGTACCCCCATACACTCTATGAGCCTCCCCGATAGCATCCATATAGCAGAAAAGCGCAGAACAATGTTCCGGGCTCTTCTCCCCAATGACACTGGCCATTATAGCAAATGCCTACAGCCAGTTGCTAAATGTCCGGGGAATAAGTCTGTACCTCCTCTTCTCCTCATCCTCCTTTTTGGAATCGTCGGGTTTAACCCTATCCAAATTGAATTTTTCTAACGGAAGCAAGGAAAAAATTTCTACATACTCACCCCTTCCGATCTTCTCACGCACCTCCTGTTTCAAATGCGCCCCCAACGGCCCCTTATAGCACACATAAACCTCACACCTGGCCGCATCAGCAATTCAGACAATATCTGCTCTACTGGGAGCCGGCTGCTCCCCCCCTTTGTCCCCCGATGTTCCGCTAACACCTGCCCCAGCAGTGAGGGGGTCGACCACCACCACTGAGGGGGTATCTGCCACCCCGGATCCCGCCCCCACCCATGGCCCAGCCTGAGTGGGCACACTAGGACCCCCCGCAAAACGTTGTAACAAGTCCCTCAGACCCCCTAATAAATCCTGGATGGCACCCGTTGCACCCGGGGTGGCATGCAACGTGCCCATCCCCCCAGGGGCACCCGGGGGCGAAACAGCATGACACACATTGACCCCCAAACCCCCACCCCCCACCCCCAACAATTTACACAATGCAGCAGACAAATTATTGGAAGAACTCAGAATAGACTTACCAGGCTGACTGGGCCCGTTCCCCACAGCCGTCGCGGGCACCTCCACCGACGGCGAGACCTCCCGGTGATCCTCCTCATCCGACTCAAACGCCTCACCCTCTGATCGATCTTCATCGGCCGGCGTCATCGGTGACAGCAGCCCCCCAGGCGAAGTTGACCTGGCGGACGTGGATCCCGGCCCGGTGCCGGATCGACCTCTCGGTTGTGACCCGGCCGTCGCTGCAGCAGAGCCCGTGCCTCCTTGAGATGGACCCCTAGCCGGTCCCACAGCCCGTCCGACCTCCCGCCCCGTGGTTCCAGGCCTTCCCACCGCCATTGAGCCAGCGGCCGCGTTCCTGGACGGCCCACCGGCCGTATCCCCGCATCTGCCACGCCGCTGAGTCTCCCCCGTGCTGTTCCCGAAGAGGAGGAAGGGACCGCAACATCTGCCTGCACTCGCTGCGTTGCGGTCGACCGGGCGCCATTGCGGCCCGTAGCCCCGCCCCCCAAACTGCGCCGCTGGCTAGGAGACTGTCCGGCCCCACCGGCGGCCGAAGCGGAGCCCCGCTTGGCCGGGGGGGACGGGTCCGCGTGGGGGCTCCTGGGGTGACGCTGCGCCCTGCTAGCAGGGCCAGGTGAATACCGCTCCGGCGGCCTGGACCGCTGAGCACGTGGTGACGGTTCCCCCCCACCCGCCTGGTCCTGCAGCAACCCCCCCACCTGTGCTTCCAGCCAGTCCACTCCCCTCGTCGCCACCGCCGACCGCAGCTGCGCAAAAATAAAATCAATGTCCGCCATGAGGTCTAAAATGGAGGAGCAGAGAAAAACCTGCCTCCTCCTGTTCTTTCTTGCTGACTGAATCCTGGGAGGCCCCCACCTCCTTAATTTATACTGCTCCTCCCCTCCTCACCATTTTACCTCAGCCACTCCCCTTACCATTCCATTTGATTTCTTAACCCCTTGTTGGCTTACTAAACACACAGTCATGCCCGGCCCTACGTTATTCTTTTACTTTGTTTTGTCACTCCGGGCCTGACTTTCAACCTTCTGGTGCTTCCTCTCAGGGCCGGTGCTACCACTAGGCAAACTAGGCAGCCGCCTAGGGAGCAATGCTGCCTAGGGTGCCCGGCCACTGGTGTTCCTACTCTCTTCTCTCTGCAGCAAGCAACTAAGTCTCAGCATCAGCAGGCTGCCCCCGCTCCATTCTCACATTGTGTCAGAGGAGCAGCGGCAGCGGAGGACTGTGTCTGTGTCCCGACTCCCGAATGAATGGAAGCAAGCAAACATTCATTGATGGGCACTGGTAGGCCGCATTGATGGGCGCTGGTAGGCTGCATTTGATGGGCGCTGGTAAGGCTGCATTTGATGGGCGCTGATGAGGGACACGTACCTTGGAGGTGAGCCTGACGTGCAGAGGGAGACCTCTCGCACAGCCCTGGTTCCGAGGTCACTGGAGTTGGGACAGTGGCCGAAGGAGCACAGTGAGGTATGAGTGCCTGTTAGGTTCTCCTGGACTAGATGAGAAGCCCGCTATGGACAGCTGAAGATGCAGGTCAGGTGATGCAGGCCAGCGGGTGCAGGTAGCTGGGGATGCGGCTGGAAGGTGCAGATCAGCTGATGCAGGTAGCCGAGGATGCCGGTAGATACGGATACAAGCAGCAGGCAGGAGAAAGGTCAGACGAGCCAGGTCATGCACAGCGGATCAGATACAGGCAGAAGCGTCAGGCAGCGGAGGGTCAAGTTCAGGCTGGATCAGGCAACAGAGGATCAGGCAGACAGATGAGCAGGACTGGGTCTAGGAAGCCAAAGGTCAGGACTGGAGATAGCAGCAAGGTCAGGAAGCCGGGTCAGAGTAACAGCAGGTGCAAGTTCAGGATCAGGTCACAGTATAACTGCAGATCAGACAGCAAGAGTCTGGACAGGAGAAGCCCCTTTTAAAGGTCACTGGGCGCCAAGGCAGCGTCACCGTGCGCGTGCGATTGGCGCACGCGCATGCGCAATGGAAAGCTTCTGTTT
Source organism: Rana muscosa (assembly GCA_029206835.1). NCBI lineage: Eukaryota > Metazoa > Chordata > Amphibia > Anura > Ranidae > Rana > Rana muscosa. The sequence continues at coordinate 29,797,491 of JARGYO010000162.1, read as the reverse complement.
ACACTTGGAAGCCTACCAGCGGGGATGTGCAAGAGCCTTGTTGTGGGTACCAGAGGCATACGTCCATGACATTGCCCCCCCCCTTATGGGCAACCTCCGGGTGCCCAAAAGGACTCTTTTTTGAGGGTGGCTGCGGAAGAAGGCCTGGATCAGCTCTTGGGCATGCACATTCTGCTCGGGTTCCCAAGAGTTCTCCTCTGGTCCGTACCCCCTCCACTTGATCAAGTATTGCAGTCGATTACCTCTCCTTCTGCAGTCTATGACAGCCTCCACCTCATATTCCTCGTCCCCATCAACCATTACGGGTTCAGGTGGCCCCAATCCCCTGTCTGGGAAGGGGTCTGGTACTGTGGGTTTCAGCAGGGACACGTGGAACACGGGGTGGATCCTAAGTGAATCAGGTAAGACAAGTTCATAGGAGACTTCGTTCAGTTTCCTCTTGACTGGGAAAGGTCCGATAAACTTGGGTGCCAGTTTCTTCGAGGGACAAGCCATTCTGAGGTTGGTAGTAGACAAACACACTTGGTCACCAGGTTGGAGGTGCAATTCCCCTCTTCTCTTCCTGTCATAAACTCTCTTATTTGTTGCCTGTGCCTTGGCCATAGTCTCTTGTAGCAGTTTGTTGTTGCGACCCAGGAAGTCAACAGTACTCTGTACCGCTGGAACCGGAGATTCAGGGATAATGCTAGGAAGGAAAACAGGGTGAAACCCATAGTTTGCAAAAAATGGGGACTGGCCCGTGACAGAATGGCTGGCATTGTTGAAGGCAAATTCTGCCAACGGCAATAGTGCTACCCAATCGTCCTGGACAAACGTGGTGAAACAGCGTATGTACTGCTCAATGGTCTGGTTCGTCCTCTCGGTTTGTCCATTAGTCTGAGGATGGTAAGCAGATGACATGGATAGCTCAATCTTCAGGGCCTGGCATAGTGCTTTCCAAAAGCGGGAGGTGAACTGAACTCCCCTGTTGGATACAATGTTGGTTGGTACTCCATGTAATCTTATGATCTCCCGGATGAACACCCGGGTGGTCTCCATGGCAGAAGGCGTACTTTTCAGAGGTATGAAGTGGGCCATCTTGGAAAGGCGGTCGACTACAACAAAGATGGCTGTATGTCCTTCGGATGGGGGTAGTTCGACTATAAAGTCCATGGCTATCATGCTCCAGGGTCTGTCGGGAATTGGTAGTGGTCTGAGAAGACCCCAGGACTTGGTTCTAGCAGATTTGCTTTGGGTACAAACAGTACATGATTTCACGTAGTCCTCACAACTCTTCTCAAGCTTTGGCCACCAGAACATACGCTGAATCAGGTCAAGGGTCTTGTGGACCCCGAAATGGCCAGCCAGAGGATGGTCGTGGCATAGGTTCAGAACCTTTGTCCGGAAACTTGCTAGCACAAAAATGTTATTGTCCTTCCAAAGCAACCCATCTCTGGGTGTCAGGGACACTCCTGGTGGACTGGGCATTCCTGCCGAGGCTTGTTTTAGGCTGGACATCAGATCTGTCTGGATGAGCAGAAAGTTACCCTCAGATAGGATAGTATCTGGGACTGAGGCATCCTTGGGATCGTCAAACATACGGGAGAGGGTGTCTGGCTTAGTGTTCCTTGATCCCGGCCGGTAGGTGATGTGGAAGGAAAATCTGGAAAAGAACAGCGCCCACCGTGCTTGACGCGACTTCAGGCGCTTGGCGGATCTCAAGTATTCCAGATTCGCAATGGAAAGCTTCTGTTTACACTTGGAAGCCTACCAGCGGGGATGTGCCTGAGCCTTGTTGTGGGTACCAGAGGCATACGTCCATGACAATGAGGCTGAATTTGATGGGCGCTGGTAGGCTGCATTTGATGGGCGCTGGTGAGGCTGCATTTGATGGGCGCTGGTGAGGCTGCATATGATGGGCGCTGGTGAGGCTGCATATGATGGGCGCTGGTGAGGCTGTATTGATGGGTAGGGCAAAGGGGGTGAACCAAGAGGGGGGGCGGCAAATGAGGTTTCACCTAGGGTGTCAAAATTCCTTGCACCAGCCCTGTCTTCCTCTTCATCCCATCAACTCTCCCACCCTCTTTTTCCCCCTGGCCCTTCCCTATCCATTGGCTGTGTCCTTTTCCGATTAATTATTTGTTCATTTTCTCAATCATTGTTTAAAACATGCCTGTTTGCAGGTTTGTGTTGCTAAACACCAATGACCTTAACGCCCCTGAGAAGAGGTCCATGATGCTAAATAAACTCTGGCAACTTAGAACACAGGTTACATTTATACAGGAGACCCATTTTCAAACAGATAAGTTCTACAATTTCCACATCTCTAGTGCATGTGTAGCACTGCCCCCTTGAGGACTGCTTGGATTTACCTGCTCATCTGCACCAACATGACCCTGGGAACATTCCAACCCACCTGACACTCTGGGTTCAGCCATCTTTGCACCACCTTAAAGTAATAAGTCAAACCACTCAATGAGTTTAGATTCTATTAACGTTTACTGAATAACTCAAGGAAGATTTTGTTGCACAAAGGAGGTAATAGATCAACTGAACTTCAGATAACAGTCCTAGTAAAGAAGAAGAATCACTCCACAATAATGCAAGTTAAAACAATCTGGAGATTACAGTATCTCATATACACGTACAGCTGAAACTCGAAAAATCTGAATATTGTGCAAAAGTTCATTTGTTTCACTAATGGAACTTAAAAGGTGAAACTAATATATGAGATAGACTCATTACATGCAAAGCAAGATAGTTCAAGCCGTGATTTGTCATGATTGTGATGATTATGGCTTACAGCTCATGAAAACCCCAAATCCACGATCTCAGAAAATTTGAATATTGTGAAAAGGTGCAATATTCTAGGCTCAAAGTGTCCCACTCTAATCAGCTAATTAAGCCATGACACCTGCAAAGGATTCCTGCCTTTAACCACTTCAGCCCGGACCATTTGGCTGCCTAAAGACAAGACCACTTTTTACAATTTGGCACTGCGCTGATTTAACTGGTAATTGCGCGGTCATGCAATGTTGTATCCAAACAAAATTTGCGTCCTTTTTTTCCCACAAATAGAGCTTTCTTTTGATGGCATTTGATTGCCTCCGCGATTTTTATTTTTTGCGATATAAATGGAAAAAGACGGAAAATTTGGAAAAAAAATTATATTTTCTACTTTTTGTTATAAGAAAAATCCAATAAACTCCATTTTAGTCATACATTTAGGCCAAAATGTATTCAGCCACATGTATTTGGTAAAAAAAAATGTCAATAAGCGTATATTTATTGGTTTGCGCAAAAGTTATAGCGTCTACAAACTAGGGTACATTTTCTGGAATTTATGCAGCTTTTTGTTTATGATTGCCTATCTCATTTGAGGTGCTAAAATGGCAGGGTAGTACAAACCGCCCCCAAATGACCCCATTTTGGAAAGTAGACACCCCAAGGAAATTGCTGAGAGGCATGTTGAGCCCATTCAATATTTGTCCCAAGTGACTGAAAAAATAAAATAAAAATTGTCACTAAATGATATATATATTGCTCACACATGCCATGGTATCTTTGCAGCCTGTGGGCTAAACGAAAAAAAGAGATTGATCGGTGGGTATGCCCACCATTAGAATGCCTCCCTTCATCCACCCACTTCTAATGATGGGTATACATGCACGATTTTGTTTTTAACTGTGGTGATGAAATCACCTCCTACAGCGATGGAGTCGCTGATTTACGTATCGTGGGAGCAAACGCTGTTGCTGTCAAGATAAATAAATCAGTGCTGCAGCTGAATGGCGTACCTGCTAAGCAACTGGGGGTTAACAATAAAACAAAGTAGTAACATTACAGTATAACAGTAAGACACTCCACTAGTGTATGGTAGTGTTCAAAACATTCACCAATGCAAAGACCAGAATGGTCAGGACAGGAGGGACAATAATAGTGGGTGTCACGCCTATATCCACACTTTCTACAGACACAACATTTTCTTTGGAGGGCTCGTTGGGTAGGGGTACTAGGGAGGACATACGGAAAATGCCTCTCATGCAGCCGGCTTACTGCATTTTGATTGGGATGGTGAGGTGAAGCACCGCCTGGAAACAGAAGGGCTCTGACGATCTCGTCCTGGAATTTAAGGAAGGATCCAGTCCGTCCGGAAGCTCTGTATAGCACATGAGCGTTCAGCAAAGCCAATTGAAATAAGTATACAGACACTTTTTTGTACCAGCGTCTGGCCTTACGGGCGACTAGGTACGGCGCCAACAACTGGTCCTTGAGGTTCACCCCTCCCATATTTTGGTTATTTTCGTGAACACGGAGGGGTTTCTCCACAACACCAGTCGCCGTAGGAATTTGGACCGTCGTGTCTGCGTTAAGGGAGGACAGAACGAAAACATTCTTATTATCTCTCCACTTCACAGCGAGCAAATTATTACACTTGAAGCAGGCTCTCTCCCCCAGCTTAAGACGGTAATCTACAAGCCGCTGGGGTAAGCCCCGGCGATTAGGTCGCACGGTGCCACATGCGCCAATCTGATGATCAAACAAGTGACTAAAAAGTGGCACGCTCGTGTAATAATTGTCCAGATACAAATGGTATCCCTTTCCGAATAAGGGTGACACCAAGTCCCACACTATCTTGCCAGCGCTCCCTATGTTATCAGGGCAGTTCTCCGGCTCTACGTGACTATCTCTTCCCTTGTAAACCATAAAACTATATGTATAGCCTGTTGCCCTGTCACAGAGCTTATACATCTTGACCCCATATCTGACAAGCTTGCTGGGAAGATACTGTTTGAAAGACAAGCGGACAGAAAATTTAACCAGGGACTCATCAACGCAGACAACTTGATCGGGAGAAAACAAGGCTGCAAAACGTTTGTTGAAGTGGTTTACGAGGGGCTGAATTTTGTAGAGCCGATCATATGCAGGGTCTTCATGAGGACGACAGAGTTCATTGTCGTTGAAGTGCATGAACCGCAAGATCTGCTCGTATCGTGCCCTGGCCATGGAGGCATAGAACAGGGGCATATGGTAAATTGGGTCAATGTACCAATATGACCGCAACGTACTAATTTTAACTATGCCCAGGTTGAGAGGCCCAGAAAGGTCTTAAATTCGGAAACCGTAATTGGTTTCCAATCTCTAGCAAGGGAGGACAACTGGGGATTAGCGGCGATGAATTGACCAGCATACAAATTTCTTTGGTTCACAATAGATCTATAGAGATCTTCCGTGAAAAACAGTGAATAAAAATCAAGTGACGTAAAATCAACTCAACAATTCCACCTAAATTCCGGGTTTGCCAGTGAATGGGGGAAGTACGGGTGCGGCAGAAGTGGTGGGCTCCTAATTAGGATTGGCAAATTCTGCAGGAAGAACACTATGGGCATGACAGGCCTGTCTTTGTCTTCTTGGTGGCAGCAGGACACTACTTGTGCTTGCCACCTCGCCAGCTTGAACTGCACTTATGGGACTCGCCATGTCACCACGTGATACTGCAGTGCTGGATGTACGACCAGGGTGTACTAGGCCACTGGTGCTTGCCAGTTCACCAGAAGGATGAGCGGAACTTGTACTTCTCTGCTCCATACGAGAGCCCTGCGGTTCTTGCACCTCAACAACAGCAGAAAAAGAACGGGGTCGGGTACGCCTGACCTTGGCAGGGACCATAACTCCGTCGTCAGAGCTATCTGTCATGGAGCAGCTGTTGTCTACAGGATCGTATTCTGAGCCTGAATCTGACAGATGAGTGACTTCTTCTTCACTATCTGTCATGCTCAGAAACGTGTAGGCCTCTTCACTTCTGTACCTTCGATTTTACATTTTGGTCTCTCTTTATTGATCTCTAAATTTACTGGTACAGTAGTAAGATTCACAAAAAAAAAAAGCTCCTAGACTGTCAGCAACTGTATCAAACGCTACCAAAAAAAACTGTTAGCGATCGCAGGGATCAGGCCTGACTCTGCGAACGCTGCAGTTATGTGTTTAGTGTTTTGTAAGTGACAGTGATCGATCGATACTGCACTTGGGTTGGCTGAGGGGCAAAATGCAGGCGTTAGCAGGTATCTGGGCTGATCCCACTAACACTGCATTTTTGGGAACCCTAAACTGCTGGGGACGCTAGTATAGATCTGATGAGATCAGATATTGATCCGTTCAGACACTATACCACTAAGGGAGGTGTATGTTGCGTGCGTGGGTGTTAGCGCTACTGGCACTAATCTAACGCTGCTTGGGGTGACGCAGACCCTAACTGACCCTAAAACCTAACTGATATCACCCGCCGGGCGATCAGGGGGTTAAACCTTTATTGGGAAATAAATGGCGGGTGCCCTGACGCTATAAAAAACAAACTAACTAACCAGCGTCACCCATAATACTTATACAGTGATCACTGGTGACAGGGGGTGAAAGGGTTAACTAGGGGCAATCATGGGGTTAAAACCTTTATTAGGTAGTATATGGGGGTACCTGATGCTATAAAAACCTGACGGTGAACCTAAATAACTTACAGGCTAACTAGCGTCACCCGATACACCAATACGGCGATCAGAAAAATTATTGCTTAGTGACACTGGCGACAGGGGGTGAAAGGGTTAAATTGGGGCGATCAATGGGTTAAACCTTTATTAGGGGGCTTAGGGGGTACCCTAGACCTAAAGGGGCCTACCACTAATTGCCCTAACACTTATAACAGTCAAAAAATTCGATTTTTGATTTGATTTGATATAGGATTTGTACTGCGCCGAATGCGCTCCCATAGGAGCGCGTCTAGGCGCACAATGAACCTTAAAATCAAACTTAGATTACCAATGGACGGGTAGGGAGCCTAGGGAGGAGAAATGCAGAGTTATAATAGGGGAAAGATAGAGCAAAGAAGAGCCGGGGGGAGGGGGCTAGCACTACAGGGGAGAGGGGGAAATGACACCAATGCAGTGATCAGTAAAAAAATGAAATCTGCTATTGGTGTCACTGTGACAGGGGGTGACAGGGGGTGCAGGGGGATGATCGGGGGTTGATTGGGGGTGATTTGTGTGCCTACGTGTACTGGTGTTAGTGTGCTGTTGGTGCAACTCACTGTGATGTCTTCTCTCCTCGGGCTCAGGAACGAAAAGGCTCCACGATGCGAGATGACATGACTTCCTCTGCTTCTGTTTACACTTTCAGAAGCAGAGGAAGCTTCTCATTTGTCTGGAGCGATCGTGAGGGAGAGGCCATGAATCAGTGGCCTCCCCCTCAGGACGGATCGCTCCTGGAACGATGCCAACGTATATATACGTTACTCTGCCTGCCCGTGCCATTCTGCCGACGTATAGTGTCATGAGGCGGTCGGGAAGTGGTTAAATGGTCTCTCAATCTGGTTCAGTAAGAATCACAATCATGGGAAAGACGTCTGACCTCACAGAAAACCATCATTGACACCCTCCATAAGGAGGGAAAGCCTCAAAAGGTAATTGCAAAAGAAGTTGGATGTTCCCAAAGTGCTGTATCAAAGCACATTAATATAAAGTTATGTGGAAGGGAAAAGTGTGGAAGAAAAAGGTGCACAAGCAGCAGGGATGACCGCAACCTAGAGAGGATTGTCAGGAAAAGGCCATTCAAAAGTGTTGGGGACTTTCACAAGGAGTGGGCTGAGGCTGTAGTCAGTGCATCAAGAGCCACCACACACGTCTGGACATGGGCTTCAAATGTCATATTTCTCTTGTCAAGCCACTTCTGAACAACAAACGACATAAAAAGCATCTTACCTGGGCTAAAGAAAAACAGACCTGGTCTGTTGCTCAGTGGTCCAAAGTCCTCTTTTCTGATGAGAGCAAATTTTGCATCTCATTTGGAAACTAAGGACCCAGAGTATGGAAGAAGAATGGAGAGGCACACACTGCAAGATGCTTGAAGATCAGTTTGAAGTTTCCACAGTCGGTGTTGATTTGGGGAGCCATGTCGTCTGCTGGTGTTGGTCCCCTGTGCTTCATTAAGTCCAGGGTCAAAGCAGCCATCTACCAGGAGATTTTGGAGCACTTCATGCTTCCTTCCGCAGACGAGCTCTATGGGGATGCTGACTTAATTTTCCAGCAGGACTGGGCACCTGCCCACACTGCCAAAAGCACCGAAACCTGGTTCAATGACCGAGGGATTACTGTGCTTGATTGGTTAGCAAACTCGCCTGACCTGAACCCCATAGAGAATCTATGGGGCATTGTCAAGAGAAAGATGAGAGACATGAGACCGAACAACGCAGAAGAGCTGAAGGCCACTATTGAAGCATCCTTGTCTTCCATAACACCTCAGCAGTGCCACAGGCTGATAGCTTCCATGCCACGCTGCTATGAGGCAGTAATTGCTGCAAAAGGGGCCCAAACCAAGTACTGAGTACATATGCATGCTTATACTTTTCAGAGGTCCGATATTGTTCTATGTACAATCCTTGTTTTATTGATTGCATGTAATATTCTAATTTTCTGAGTTTGTGGATTTGGGGTTTTCATGAGTTGTAAGCCATAATCATCACAATTTTGACAAATCGCGGCTTGAACTATCTTGCTTTGCATATAGTGAGTCTATCTCATATATCTCTTTTAAGTTGCATTAGTGAAATAAATGAACTTTTGCACGATATTCATGATATTCAAATTTTTCGAGTTTCACCTGTATGTATTGTAAATAATAGAGGGCACTATTGAGTGATAATTACTCTAGTGCACATAAACAAATATATAAATGTAATTAAATAGACAATGCTTGTAAAATAGTGACTTTCGAATGATTATTCCATAAATCACTAGACTAAAATTATATTAGAGTCCCAACTTGTGAATAGTTGCATACAGAGTGATTGCATCCAAACAAAGCTTAACCACATGCCGACCGCGCCATAGCCAAAAGACGACTACAGCGCGGTCGAGTTATTCTGGGAGGGCATCCATGGACGTCCTCCCGTGCATGCGCTTCCCGCGCGCCCCCTGGGGCGCGCTCGCGGAAGTGTCCATGCTTGCCGAGTTCACGTGACCCGGCACAACACGGATCGCGGTAAAGGGCCAATGATAGCAGCCCTTTACCATGTGATCGCTCCCTCCAATGAGGGAGCGATCATAATGTAAACAAACTGGGGTCACGGAGAGGTCCTGCTCTCTTCTCTCCTCACATCGATACAGCGTGTGAGGAGAGAAGAAGCGATCAAGTACAACAGTGAGTTTTTTTGATATTGTGCGGTGAACTACTTTGGCCAGCAGTGCCCAGAAGTCCCCTACAGTGCCACACAAGTGATAATCTGTGCCACTACACTACCCATCAGACCCCCTACAGTACCAATCTGTGCCACCAGTGCCACAACAATACCCATCAGTACCACTACTGTACCCATCCATGCCACCAGTGCCACTATAGTACCCATCAGTGCCACTAGTGTCCATCAGTGCCACCACAAGGCTCATCAGTGCCACTACAAGGCTCATCGGTGCCACCAGTGCCCATCAGTGCCGTCTCTGCCACTTCAGTGCCCATCGGTGCCGCCAGTGTCCGTCAGTGCTCCATCAGTGCCACACCAGTGCCACTACAGTGCCACATCGGTGCCACCAGTGCCCATCGGTGCCACCAGTGCCACTACAGTGCTCATCAGTGCCACATTAGTGCCATCAGTACCACATCAGTGCCACTATAGTGCCCAATAGTGCTCATCAGTGCCACCACATCAGTGGATCCTCATCAGTGCCCATCAGCGCCGCCTTATCAGTGCCAGATAATCAGTGCAGCCTCAGTGTGGTGCATTAGTGTACATAAGTGCACCCTCATCAGTACCCATCAGTGCACCCTCATCAGTGCACCCTCATCAGTACCCAGCAGTGCACCCTCATCAGTACCCAGCAGCACCCTCATCAGAACCCAGCAGTGCAGCCTCATTAGACCAGCCTCATCAGCACCCATCAGTGCAGCCATATCTGTTCCAGTTTCCCTACCACAGTTTGTCACCACAGCCCACAGTCACCAGTATGGCAAAAAAAAAAAATTTCCACTGAGGAGGCATACCAACAGCTTTGCTTGACCGACGAGAGCAGCGGGGAGCTCTCTGATTCTGGTTCAGAATATGAACCCTTTGTAAGCAGTGGGTCTTCTACAGATTCAGAGGAAGAGCAAAGTGTGCCCATGAAACGAAGGCGTTCTGACATGGAGCAGCAGGCTACCACAAGTAGTGCTATGGCATCAACTAGCAGCTCAGTGCCATCCACCAGTAGCACAGTGCCATCCACAAGAAATGAAGTACCACGGCAGCAAAGACCAAGAACTAGCGAAGTGTCATCTTAGCCGCAAGGGGTTAGGACCCATGCCAGCCTTCCCTATGCCCTTGAAAACCCTCTGTGGCTTCCCCCCAATTCAGGAGCAGCAAACATCCCCCCTTTCACCGCCCAGCCAGGTGTTCAGGTGAACACAGAGAATTTTGCCCCTATTGATTTTTTTAATTTAATTTTTACCCAAGACCTATTATCCTCCATCGTGGCCCAGTGCAACCTTTATGCACAACAATTCATAACAAACAACCCTGATTCAAGTTACGCCCGTCCCTATGAGTGGTGTAAAGTGGAGGAATTTAAATAATTTTTAAGCCTAACGTTCAACATGGGGCTCACAAAAAAAATGAATTATACTCATATTGGTCCACCAAACCCATCCACCACATGCCACTCTTTTCATCCATTATGCCAAGATCCAGATACCTCATGATAATGCGTTTCCTCCATTACAATGACAACACACAGTGCCCTCCCCGAAATGACCCATCACATGACAAATTATTTAAAATTAGGCCACTTCTAAATTTTTTCTCAGAGAAATTCCCCCAGTTATATATCCCCGACCAAAATATCTCCGTGGATGAGTCATTGGTCCACTTCACAGGCAGGCTTGGCATCAAGCAGTTTATTCCCAGCAAAAGGGCCCGATATGGAGTTAAGATCTACAAACTATGTGACCGGGTCACGGGGTACATCTACGCCTTCCTGGTGTACGAAGGGAAGGACTCCCAACTGCATCCCCCTGAATGTCCAGAGTACATCGGAGCCAGCGGAAAGGTTGTTTGGGAGCTTATCTATCCACTCCTTGGAAAGGGTTACCACCTTTATGTGGATAATTACTATACGAGCTTGCCCTTCTTCCGCAACCTTCACCGCAAGGACACTCCAGCGTGTGGTACAGTGCGAGCCAATAGGAAGGGTTTCCCGCAAAGGCTCGTTACTGAAAGACTACGAAAAGGGGAGACGGCGTCTTAGCCAATATCTCTTCGATCCGCAATCAGGTGGAGGGACAGACGAAACGTCCACATGCTCTCAACAATACATAATGACACCTACGTGGAAATCCCCAGAAGAAACGGCCCTATCCAAAAACCAGCATGTGTTCATGATTATAATTTGTTCATGGGGGGAGTCGACTTCAATGATCAGATGATCTAACCCTACCTTCCCACTAGAAAAAGCCGCTATTGGTATAAAAAGGTTTCCATATATCTTTTCAGTTTTACAATACTTATGTAATTTACCGTAAATCTACAGGGACCCCCTTATCTTATCTTCAGTACCAAGAACACATTGTCGAAAATGGGATGAGTGTATGGACAGCCACACTCCAAAAAAACGTTCAGGTAGCCTTTTATTTAAAAATAGCAAAGCACTACAGATCACAGCAGACAAAATGGGGGTACAACTGACATGTTTCACACTGGGAACTAGTGCTTAGTCATAGTTGAATCCAAATGAAAAAACACTTCAAATAAATATCTGAGTTCAAACCTCACATGACTCACAGCTGTGAATGGCAACCTGCCGGCAATCAATGCTAATCGATGGCCGGCGGCCTTTGCCATGGGCAGGTGTGTGTGTGTGATCACAATATCAAACCAAAGGATGAATAACAACTATGAAACTGGGTAAAAGGCTATAATAATGCAATGTGCATACACCTATATGTGAAATACATTATATAATACAATAATAAAAAAGCAAAAAATGCAAACAAGATGAAATAGACAGAATAAAGTGTAATAAAATAAAATAAGATAAATGACAAAAAAACAACAAAAATTAAGATAAAGAAATAATAAGAAAAAATGAATATAAGCATAAAGACAAGAAACCAGAAATAAGAATAAAAGCAAGGTGCTTGTGTGGAAGAGTAATGCCGCGTACACACGGCCGTTTTTCTCATAGAAAAAAACGAAATTTTTCCCATTCGACGAGAAAAACGATAGTCTGTGGGCTTTCTGTCGTTTTTTTCGACGAGAAAAATGGCATTAAAAACGACGAGAAAAATTAGAACATGTTCTAATTTTTCTCGTCGTTTTTTTCGACATGTTTTCCGCGGCAGTGTTTCCCATAGGGAAACACTGCCGCGGAGCCCACAGACGGTCGTTTTTCTCGTCAAGAGAAAAAATGACGTGAAAAACGACCGTGTGTGGGGAACAAGCCGTTCCCTCGTTTTAAATGACATTATTCACGGCGTTTTTTTAACCGCCGTGAATAATGATCGTGTGTACGCGGCATAAGAATGAAAAACTGAAGTAATCTGAATTGAAAAGATTGTTACAGAACATAGAAGAGGAAACAAAGTATCTGCTGTTTCCCCATATGTTAATTGCATTCAGTGTATGTTATTTACAATGGGACTTTTTACTCATTCTATTAAATACTCGATTCCCGATTCTTTGTGTCCTGTTTCTTGTTTGTTCGTTTTCATCCAATTGTGTATATGTATTTCCGTTTTTATGTCATGTTTTTTGTTGCGTACATTTTCTAATTGCTTATTTTCATTACTTATTGCTTGTACTGTGTATTGTTAAGATTAATGATATCCTAATTTTTATTTGTGTTTTCAATCATGTTTTATATATTCTTTGTTATCTGTTATTAATTCTTTTTTATTTCGTATTTTTTAATTTTTATTCTGTATTCTATATTTTATATACTATACCAAGAACACATTGTCACTACCCTTTTGTGCCCTGAAGGCCCACCAGAAAGCATTCGCTCGGATTCAGTGAGCAGACTCCATGAACGCCACTTTCCTGAGAGACTCCCCCACCATGAAACAGGCCGAAAACGTCAGAAGAAATGCCGGGTGTGCACTGTAACGGGAGGGCCCGTGGAACCCAGAAGTTCTTAGAAAGTATGAGCCAGAAAATAATGGACATTCAGAATATGTCTTGGATTGCTTTAAAATGGGTCTGTAATATTAATCCACAATATCTCCCAGGATATAAGTAAAATAACTATTTACTGGTTGTTGATTCTGAACTCAACAGGTTAATTGAAAGATGTTAATGTCATCACCTTCAACCACCTGGCTGCCTGTGTAATGTAAATGAGTCCAGGCTAACTTCTAAAGATCTTTTCATTGTGGATTGTGATAATTAACTCTGTAATTGTATAAAGGATTCCTATGATAATGTGTATTGAAGTTCAGTAGACAGCCCGGCTACTAAAGGAATTAGGTAAATAGCTCATGTAAATTAGGTCTGGTCAAAGGTGTAATTATGATATTGTAAGTTAGCCGACAGCCAGTCTGGGAAACATAAAGGTCATGCATATTAGTCATTTAAGCTGTAATGGGATTAGTTCATGAACTCACCTGTTGTCTGCTAAGGGATGTCAGAATAATGTGTATTGGAGGCTCGTTATGTAACCATTGTGTGATGTTGTGGGTGGAGTTGGGTCATTGTTCATTTGGACTACAATATTCTTTTAGTGTATATAAGAGCCTGCTTTCTCAATAAAGATTGTCAGACCTGCTGGAAAACTAAAAACAGAGCTGTGTCTCGCTATTAGTGGGGGAATTATTATTATGGGCCTCGTTCGCTGGACTGTGGAGTGTCAGTAGCTGCCTTGTGTTCAGAAAGGGAATATCCTTAAACGGCGGTAACCCCTGCCGTTACATGCACCAAAGGAGGAACTAAAAGAGACACTGTGTATTATTGTCCCGATTGTCCTTCCCAACCAGGCCTTTGTATTAGTGAATGTTTCCGCCGTTACCATACTTTTCTACATTATTAGGAAAGTATGGTAAACATAATTGTCATTTACCGCCACACCCCTTATGCCACTGTACATACCGCTGCCTTCTCCGGAACTGACCCTGACCTGCTAAACGACCACGCTTCTGCCTAACGCTAAACTGTAACCTACCTCTGCCTACTCTGGAACTGACCCTGGCCTGTTATATGACCACGCCTCTGCCTAACGCTAAACTGTACCTACCTCTGCCTGCTCTGGAACTGACCCTGGACTGTTTGACCATGTTTTTTGCCTGCCTCTTGGATTGATCTTTTACCTGCTATGCTAGTGGGAACACAGGGGTCTCACATATGTGAGGGGCTCCAGAATTGTTTTTCTGGATGAAGAATTTTTTTTTTGTTTTCTCATTCCCAGATTAGGGTCTGGAGACTCGGAGGCTTCAAAGAGATTTGGGTGGGAGAAGCCTCTACCCCTGTCCCCATTCTTTCCTGGCCTGCTACTTGGACCATGCTCCTGCTTACTACTAGTCCAGGACCAATATTTTGGCACTGCTGGCAATGTCTCTACTTGCACTGACCCTGGACTGTATATGGACAGTATCCCTGCTGTACTGACTATGGACAATATTCCTGCCTGCTGCCTGGACAATTCCGTTCACTTTCGCTGACCACATCCCTGCCTGCTGCCTGGATCAGGGCTCTCCTCCTGTGGACAATTGCACTACTAAAACCACAGGTAATCTTTTTGTTTACCCTTTACTCAGCAGAATGTATTTTAGGGTGTTATTCTTGGTATGTACATGCTATGTACTAGAAATATGAAGGGCCCATGGGCATCCGCTCCATAGGCCAAGGGAGGGCGTTTGCCCCCCCCTGGAATCTAGTGCCGTGATTCTCGGGGAGGAAAACATCGGGCAGGAAGCAAAGCAGCGGTGCAGCGAATTCAATTAGAGCCGCTCTCTCTCTTCGGCTGACAGAAAGGGGGAGGGGCGATCGGGGGAGATATACAGACAGCCCGCAGCTCTCCTCTCCCTGTGACGGCACTGCTGCCGAGTTCTCTGGTAAATGGAGCAGCGGCGCTGTGACAGGGAGAGGAGAGCTGCGGGCTGTCTGAATATCTCTCCCGATCGCCCCCTCCCCCTTTCTGTTAGCTGAAACTAGAAGAGAGAGCGGCTCTAATTGGATTTGCTGTGCCGCCACCCCGCTTCCTACCCACTGTTTTCCTCCCCATGATTGGCCACAGCAGAGGGCCAATCAGAAGACTCTGAGGACTGAGGGCATCATGGGAAATGTAGTCCCTGAAGAGTGGCGGGGCCAGCGTGTCCACAGACACCATGCTACAGCCCCCAGCATGCAAGCACTCTACTGGGGGGGGTGTTACAAGAGGAGGAAAGAGAATACTGTGCTGGGGGAAGCCAGAGAGGGATCCACGCTGTACCCGCACCACCAGAGAGCCACGCTCTACCCGCACCAACCAGAGAGCCACGCTGTACCCACACCACCAGAGAGGGAGCCATGCTGTACCCGCACCACCAGAGAGGGAGCCACGCTGTACCCGCACCACCAGAGAGCCACGCTGTACCCGCACCACCAGAGAGGGAGTCATGCTGTACCCGCACCACCAGAGGGATCACTGTTGCAGTTTCACCAGGTCTGGTAAGAGGGCCTGCTGGCCATTATCCATTACTGTTCCTAGGGACTGAGCCATTAGGAAGTGTCTAACCTGATATCCTCCAATCTATGCTGGGGGCAATTATTACAGAAAATGACACCAAATGCTCTGAGTTTTTAGTGTGGAAACTGACACCAGTGCTGAGGGTCATTATTATGTACACTGGTACAGATGCTGAAGTTTTTATTCTAGAAATCTGCACCGATGTTGGGGGTTATTATTGTTGCTACTGACACCAATGCTGGCGATTTTTATTGCGGAAACTGACAGCAAAGCTGGGGATTGTTATTGCAGTAACTGGCACTGATCCTGGGGGTTGTTATTTCCTTGGGGGAACTACATTTTTTATGATATTGTTATTCAAAGTTGCTAGTTGCTTGATAGTTGGATCAGGTTTTTCAAACCTTTGCATGCCTGCGCTTTATGTGATAATGACTAAGCCCCTCCCCTTCATGACATTGTCAAAAAGGGACTGAGCATGGATGACCTTAAAATGATGCCCCCCCCCCTGAAAAAAGTTCAGCTGACGCCCATGGAAGGGCCTTCAAAAATGTGATAGATTGTAAGGAAATTAGATGCGTAATTTATGTTCCCAGAACACCTGATGGTGCTTCTTGGATGTTGGGCCTCTATGTAGCTAGGCTGTGTAAAAGTCTCACACATGTGGTATCGCCATACTCAGGAGGAATAGCAGAATATATTTTGGGGTGTCATTTTTGCTATGTACATGCTATGTGTTGGAAATATCTTATAAATGGACAACTTTGTGTAAAAAAAATGCTTTTTCATTTTTCTTCCACAATTTCCAAAAACTTCTGAAAAAAAATGAACTATTCAAAAGACTCATTATGCCTCATAGATTATACGTTGAGGTGTTTGCTTTCCAAAATGGGGTCACTTTGTGGGTGTTTCCATTGTCCTGGTGTTTCAGGGCCTTCAAAAGTGTAATAGGTGGTTGAGAGATTAGATGTATAATTTATGCTCCTAGAACGCCTGAAGTTGCTACTTCAATGTTGGGCCTCTGTATGTGGCCAGGCTGTGTAAAAGTCTCACATATGTGGTATCTCCATACTCAGGATGAGTAGCAGAATATATTTTGGGGTGTAATTTTTGCTATGTACATGCTATGTGTTGGAAATATCTTATAAATGGACAACTTTGTGTAAAAAAAATGTGTTTTTCATTTTTTTTCCACATTTTCCAAAAACTTCTGGAAAAAAATGAACTGTTCAAAAGACTCATTATGTCTCATAGATTATACGTTGGGATGTTTGCTTTCCATAATGGGTCACTTTGTCGGAATTTCCATTGTCCTGGTGCTCCAGGGCCTTCAAAAGTGTAATAGGTGGTTGAGAGATTCGATGTGTAATTTATGCTCCTAGAACGCCTGAAGTTGCTACTTCAATGTTGGGCCTCTGTATGTGGCCAGGCTGTGTACAAGTCTCACACATGTGGTATTGCCATACTCAGAAGGAGTAGCAGAATATATTTTGGGGTGTAATTTTTGCTATGTACATGCTATGTGTTGGAAATATCTTATAAATGGACAACTTTGTGTAAAAAAAATGCGTTTTCATTTTTTTCCACATTTTCCAAAAACTTCTGAAAAAAAATGAACCATTCAAAAGACTCATTATTACTCATAGATTATACGTTGAGGTGTTTGCTTTCCTAAATGGGGTCACTTTGTGGGTGTTTCCATTGTCCTGGTGTTTCAGGGCCTTCAAAAGTGTAATAGGTGGTTGAGAGATTAGATGTGTAATTTATGCTCCTAGAATGCCTGAAGTTGCTACTTCAATGTTGGGCCTCTGTATGTGGCCAGGCTGTGTAAAAGTCTCACACATGTGGTATCGCCATACTCAGGAGGAGTAACAGAATATATTTTGGGGTGTAATTTTTTCTATGTACATGCAGTGTGTTGGAAATATCTTATAAATGGACAACTTTGTGTAAAAAAAATGCGTTTTCATTTTTTTCCACATTTTCCAAAAACTTCTGGAAAAAAATGAACCATTCAAAAGACTCATTATGTCTCATAGATTATACGTTGGGGTGTTTGCTTTCCAAAATGGGGTCACTTTGTGGGCGTTTCCATTGTCCTGTTGCTCCAGGGCCTTCAAAAGTGTAATAGGTGGTTGAGAGATTAGATGTGTAATTTATGCTCCTAGAACGCCTGAAGTTGCTACTTCAATGTTGGGCCTCTGTATGTGGCCAGGCTGTGTAAAAGTCTCACACATGTGGTATTGCCATACTCAGAAGGAGTAGCAGAATATATTTTGGGGTGTAATTTTTGCTATGTACATGCTATGTGTTGGAAATATCTTATAAATGGACAACTTTGTGTAAAAAAAATGCGTTTTCATTTTTTTTCCACATTTTCCAAAAACTTCTGAAAAAATGAACCATTCAAAAGACTCATTATGCCTCATAGATTATACGTTGAGGTGTTTGCTTTCCAAAATGGGCTCACTTTGTGGGTGTTTCCATTGTCCTGGTGTTTCAGGGCCTTCAAAAGTGTAATAGGTGGTTGAGAGATTAGATGTCCAATTTATGCTTCTAGAACGCCTGAAGTTGCTACTTCAATGTTGGGCCTCTGTATGTTGCCAGGCTGTGTAAAAGTCTCACACATGTGGTATTGCCATACTCAGAAGGAGTAGCAGAATATATTTTGGGGTGTAATTTTTGCTATGTACATGCTATGTGTTGGAAATATCTTATAAATGGACAACTTTGTGTAAAAAAAATGCGTTTTCATTTTTTTTCCACATTTTCCAAAAACTTCTGAAAAAAAATGAACCATTCAAAAGACTCATTATTACTCATAGATTATACATTGAGGTGTTTGCTTTCCTAAATGGGGTCACTTTGTGGGTGTTTCCATTGTCCTGGTGTTTCAGGGCCTTCAAAAGTGTAATAGGTGGTTGAGAGATTAGATGTGTAATTTATGCTCCTAGAACGCCTGAAGTTGCTACTTCAATGTTGGGCCTCTGTATGTGGCCAGGCTGTGTAAAAGTCTCACACATGTGGTATCGCCATACTCAGGAGGAGTAACAGAATATATTTTGGGGTGTAATTTTTTCTATGTACATGCAGTGTGTTGGAAATATCTTATAAATGGACAACTTTGTGTAAAAAAAATGCGTTTTCATTTTTTTCCACATTTTCCAAAAACTTCTGGAAAAAAATGAACCATTCAAAAGACTCATTATGTCTCATAGATTATACGTTGGGGTGTTTGCTTTCCAAAATGGGTTCACTTTGTGGGCGTTTCCATTGTCCTGTTGCTCCAGGGCCTTCAAAAGTGTAATAGGTGGTTGAGAGATTAGATGTGTAATTTATGCTCCTAGAACGCCTGAAGTTGCTACTTCAATGTTGGGCCTCTGTATGTGGCCAGGCTGTGTAAAAGTCTCACACATGTGGTATTGCCATACTCAGAAGGAGTAGCAGAATATATTTTGGGGTGTAATTTTTGCTATGTACATGCTATGTGTTGGAAATATCTTATAAATGGACAACTTTGTGTAAAAAAAATGCGTTTTCATTTTTTTTCCACATTTTCCAAAAACTTCTGAAAAAATGAACCATTCAAAAGACTCATTATGCCTCATAGATTATACGTTGAGGTGTTTGCTTTCCAAAATGGGCTCACTTTGTGGGTGTTTCCATTGTCCTGGTGTTTCAGGGCCTTCAAAAGTGTAATAGGTGGTTGAGAGATTAGATGTCCAATTTATGCTCCTAGAACGCCTGAAGTTGCTACTTCAATGTTGGGCCTCTGTATGTTGCCAGGCTGTGTAAAAGTCTCACACATGTGGTATTGTCATACTCAGAAGGAGTAGCAGAATAGATTTTGGGGTGTAATTTTTGCTATATACATGCTATGTGTTGGAAATATCTTATAAATGGACAACTTTGTGTAAAAAAAATGCGTTTTCATTTTTTTTCCACATTTTCCAAAAACTTCTGAAAAAATGAACCATTCAAAAGACTCATTATGCCTCATAGATTATACGTTGAGGTGTTTGCTTTCCAAAATGGGCTCACTTTGTGGGTGTTTCCATTGTCCTGGTGTTTCAGGGCCTTCAAAAGTGTAATAGGTGGTTGAGAGATTAGATGTCCAATTTATGCTCCTAGAACGCCTGAAGTTGCTACTTCAATGTTGGGCCTCTGTATGTTGCCAGGCTGTGTAAAAGTCTCACACATGTGGTATTGTCATACTCAGAAGGAGTAGCAGAATAGATTTTGGGGTGTAATTTTTGCTATATACATGCTATGTGTTGGAAATATCTTATAAATGGACAACTTTGTGTAAAAAAAATGCGTTTTCATTTTTTTTCCACATTTTCCAAAAACTTCTGAAAAAAAATGAACCATTCAAAAGACTCATTATTACTCATAGATTATACGTTGAGGTGTTTGCTTTCCTAAATGGGGTCACTTTGTGGGTGTTTCCATTGTCCTGGTGTTTCAGGGCTTTCAAAAGTGTAATAGGTGGTTGAGAGATTAGATGTGTAATTTATGCTCCTAGAACGCCTGAAGTTGCTACTTCAATGTTGGGCCTCTGTATGTGGCCAGGCTGTGTAAAAGTCTCACACATGTGGTATTGCCATACTCAGAAGGAGTAGCAGAATATATTTTGGGGTGTAATTTTTGCTATGTACATGCTATGTGTTGGAAATATCTTATAAATGGACAACTTTGTGTAAAAAAAATGCGTTTTCATTTTTTTTCCACATTTTCCAAAAACTTCTGAAAAAATGAACCATTCAAAAGACTCATTATGCCTCATAGATTATACGTTGAGGTGTTTGCTTTCCAAAATGGGCTCACTTTGTGGGTGTTTCCATTGTCCTGGTGTTTCAGGGCCTTCAAAAGTGTAATAGGTGGTTGAGAGATTAGATGTCCAATTTATGCTCCTAGAACGCCTGAAGTTGCTACTTCAATGTTGGGCCATTGTATGTTGCCAGGCTGTGTAAAAGTCTCACACATGTGGTATTGCCATACTCAAAAGGAGTAGCAGAATAGATTTTGGGGTGTAATTTTTGCTATGTACATGCTATGTGTTGGAAATATCTTATAAATGGACAACTTTGTGTAAAAAAAAATGCGTTTTCATTTTAATTCCACATTTTCCAAAAACTTCTGAAAAAAAATGAACCATTCAAAAGACTCATTATGCCTCATAGATTATACGTTGGGGTGTTAGCTTTCCAAAATGGGGTCACTTTGTGGGTGTTTCCATTGTCCTGGTGTTTCAGGGCCTTCAAAAGTGTAATAGGTGGTTGAGAGATTAGATGTGTAATTTATGCTCCTGGAACGCCTGAAGTTGCTACTTCAATGTTGGGCCTCTGTATGTGGCCAGGCTGTGTAAAAGTCTCACACATGTGGTATCGCCATACTCAGAAGGAGTAGCAGAATATATTTTGGGGTGTAATTTTTGCTATGTACATGCTATGTGTTTAAAATATCTTATAAATGGACAACTTTGTGTAAAAAAAAATGCGTTTTCATTTTTTTTCCACATTTTCCAAAAACTTCTGAAAAAAAAATGAACCATTCAAAAGACTCATTATGCCTCATAGATTATACGTTGAGGTGTTTGCTTTCCAAAATGGGGTCACTTTGTGGGTGTTTCCATTGTCCTGGTGTTTCAGGGCCTTCAAAAGTGTAATTGGCGATTGAGAGATTAGATGTGTAATTTATGCTCCTGGAACGCCTGAAGTTGCTACTTCAATGTTGGGCCTCTGTATGTGGCCAGGCTGTGTAAAAGTCTCACACATGTGGTATTGCCATACTCAGAGGGAGTAGCAGAATATATTTTGGGGTGTAATTTTTGCTATGTACATGCTATGTGTTGGAAATATCTTATAAATGTACAAGTTTGTGTAAAAAAAAATGCGTTTTCATTTTTTTTCCACATTTTCCAAAAACTTCGGGAAAAAAATTAACTGTTCAAAAGACTCATTATGCCTCATAGATTATATGTTGGGGTGTTTGCTTTCCAAAATGGGGTCACTTTGTGGGCGTTTCCATTGTCCTGGTGTTTCAGGGCCTTCAAAAGTGTAATTGGCGGTTGAGAGATTAGATGTGTAATTTATGCTCCTAGAACGCCTGAAGTTGTTTCTTCAATGTTGGGCCTCTGTATGTGGCCAGGCTGTGTAAAAGTCTCACACATGTGGTATCGCCATACTCAGAAGGAGTAGCAGAATATATTTTGTGGTGTAATTTTTGCTATGTACATGCTATGTGTTGGAAATATCTTATAAATGGACAACTTTGTGTAAAAAAAATGCGTTTTCATTTTTTTTTCCACATTTTCCAAAAACTTCTGAAAAAAATTAACCATTCAAAAGACTCATTATGCCTCATAGATTATACGTTGAGGTGTTTGCTTTCCAAAATGGGCTCACTTTGTGGGTGTTTCCATTGTCCTGGTGTTTCAGGGCCTTCAAAAGTGTAATAGGTGGTTGAGAGATTAGATGTCTAATTTATGCTCCTAGAACGCCTGAAGTTGCTACAATGTTGGGCCTCTGTATGTGGCCAGGCTGTGTAAAAGTCTCACACATGTGGTATTGCCATACTCAGAAGGAGTAGCAGAATATATTTTGGGGTGTAATTTTTGCTATGTACATGCTATGTGTTGGAAATATCTTATAAATGGACAACTTTGTGTAAAAAAAAATGCGTTTTCATTTTTTTTCCACATTTTCCAAAAACTTCTGAAAAAAAAATGAACCATTCAAAAGACTCATTATGCCTCATAGATTATACGTTGAGGTGTTTGCTTTCGAAAATGGGGTCACTTTGTGGGTGTTTCCATTGTCCTGGTGTTTCAGGGCCTTCAAAAGTGTAATAGGTGGTTGAGAGATTAGATGTGTAATTTATGCTCCTAGAACGCCTGACTTGGGCCTCTGTATGTGGCCAGGCTGTGTAAAAGTCTCACACATGTGGTATCGCCATACTCAGGAGGAGTAGCAGAATATATTTTGGGGTGTAATTTTTTCTATGTACATGCAATGTGTTGTAAATATCTTATAAATGGACAACTTTGTGGAAAAAAAATGAAGTAAAAAAAATGTGTTTTCATTTTTTTTCCACATTTTCCAAAAACTTCTGAAAAAAATGAACTGTTCAAAAGACTCATTATGTCTCATAGATTATACGTTGGGGTGTTTGCTTTCCAAAATGGGTCACTTTGTGGGCATTTCCATTGTCCTGGTGCTCCAGGGCCTTCAAAAGTGTAATAGGTGGTTGAGAGATTCGATGTGTAATTTATGCTCCTAGAACACCTGAAGTTGCTACTTCAATTTTGGGCCTCTGTATGTGGCCAGGCTGTGTAAAAGTCTCACACATGTGGTATTGCCATACTCAGAAGGAGTAGCAGAATATATTTTGGGGTGTAATTTTTGCTATGTACATGCTATGTGTTGGAAATATCTTATAAATGGACAACTTTGTGTAAAAAAAATGCGTTTTCATTTTTTTTCCACATTTTCCAAAAACTTCTGAAAAAAAATGAACCATTCAAAAGACTCATTATTACTCATAGATTATACGTTGAGGTGTTTGCTTTCCTAAATGGGGTCACTTTGTGGGTGTTTTCATTGTCCTGGTGTTTCAGGGCCTTCAAAAGTGTAATAGGTGGTTGAGAGATTAGATGTGTAATTTATGCTCCTAGAACGCCTGAAGTTGCTACTTCAATGTTGGGCCTCTGTATGTGGCCAGGCTGTGTAAAAGTCTCACACATGTGGTATCGCCATACTCAGGAGGAGTAACAGAATATATTTTGGGGTGTAATTTTTTCTATGTACATGCAGTGTGTTGGAAATATCTTATAAATGGACAACTTTGTGTAAAAAAAATGCGTTTTCATTTTTTTCCACATTTTCCAAAAACTTCTGGAAAAAAATGAACCATTCAAAAGACTCATTATGTCTCATAGATTATACGTTGGGGTGTTTTCTTTCCAAAATGGGGTCACTTTGTGGGCGTTTCCATTGTCCTGTTGCTCCAGGGCCTTCAAAATTGTAATAGGTGGTTGAGAGATTAGATGTGTAATTTATGCTCCTAGAACGCCTGAAGTTGCTACTTCAATGTTGGGCCTCTGTATGTGGCCAGGCTGTGTAAAAGTCTCACACATGTGGTATTGCCATACTCAGAAGGAGTAGCAGAATATATTTTGGGGTGTAATTTTTGCTATGTACATGCTATGTGTTGGAAATATCTTATAAATGGACAACTTTGTGTAAAAAAAATGCGTTTTCATTTTTTTTCCACATTTTCCAAAAACTTCTGAAAAAATGAACCATTCAAAAGACTCATTATGCCTCATAGATTATACGTTGAGGTGTTTGCTTTCCAAAATGGGCTCACTTTGTGGGTGTTTCCATTGTCCTGGTGTTTCAGGGCCTTCAAAAGTGTAATAGGTGGTTGAGAGATTAGATGTCCAATTTATGCTTCTAGAACGCCTGAAGTTGCTACTTCAATGTTGGGCCTCTGTATGTTGCCAGGCTGTGTAAAAGTCTCACACATGTGGTATTGCCATACTCAGAAGGAGTAGCAGAATATATTTTGGGGTGTAATTTTTGCTATGTACATGCTATGTGTTGGAAATATCTTATAAATGGACAACTTTGTGTAAAAAAAATGCGTTTTCATTTTTTTTCCACATTTTCCAAAAACTTCTGAAAAAAAATGAACCATTCAAAAGACTCATTATTACTCATAGATTATACATTGAGGTGTTTGCTTGCCTAAATGGGGTCACTTTGTGGGTGTTTCCATTGTCCTGGTGTTTCAGGGCCTTCAAAAGTGTAATAGGTGGTTGAGAGATTAGATGTGTAATTTATGCTCCTAGAACGCCTGAAGTTGCTACTTCAATGTTGGGCCTCTGTATGTGGCCAGGCTGTGTAAAAGTCTCACACATGTGGTATCGCCATACTCAGGAGGAGTAACAGAATATATTTTGGGGTGTAATTTTTTCTATGTACATGCAGTGTGTTGGAAATATCTTATAAATGGACAACTTTGTGTAAAAAAAATGCTTTTTCATTTTTTTCCACATTTTCCAAAAACTTCTGGACAAAAAATGAACTATTCAAAAGACTCATTATGTCTCATAGATTATACGTTGGGGTGTTTGCTTTCCAAAATGGGGTCACTTTGTGGGCGTTTCCATTGTCCTGTTGCTCCAGGGCCTTCAAAAGTGTAATAGGTGGTTGAGAGATTAGATGTGTAATTTATGCTCCTAGAACGCCTGAAGTTGCTACTTCAATGTTGGGCCTCTGTATGTGGCCAGGCTGTGTAAAAGTCTCACACATGTGGTATTGCCATACTCAGAAGGAGTAGCAGAATATATTTTGGGGTGTAATTTTTGCTATGTACATGCTATGTGTTGGAAATATCTTATAAATGGACAACTTTGTGTAAAAAAAATGCGTTTTCATTTTTTTTCCACATTTTCCAAAAACTTCTGAAAAAAAATGAACCATTCAAAAGACTCATTATTACTCATAGATTATACGTTGAGGTGTTTGCTTTCCTAAATGGGGTCACTTTGTGGGTGTTTCCATTGTCCTGGTGTTTCAGGGCCTTCAAAAGTGTAATAGGTGGTTGAGAGATTAGATGTGTAATTTATGCTCCTAGAACGCCTGAAGTTGCTACTTCAATGTTGGGCCTCTGTATGTGGCCAGGCTGTGTAAAAGTCTCACACATGTGGTATTGCCATACTCAGAAGGAGTAGCAGAATATATTTTGGGGTGTAATTTTTGCTATGTACATGCTATGTGTTGGAAATATCTTATAAATGGACAACTTTGTGTAAAAAAAATGCGTTTTCATTTTTTTTCCACATTTTCCAAAAACTTCTGAAAAAATGAACCATTCAAAAGACTCATTATGCCTCATAGATTATACGTTGAGGTGTTTGCTTTCCAAAATGGGCTCACTTTGTGGGTGTTTCCATTGTCCTGGTGTTTCAGGGCCTTCAAAAGTGTAATAGGTGGTTGAGAGATTAGATGTCCAATTTATGCTCCTAGAACGCCTGAAGTTGCTACTTCAATGTTGGGCCATTGTATGTTGCCAGGCTGTGTAAAAGTCTCACACATGTGGTATTGCCATACTCAGAAGGAGTAGCAGAATAGATTTTGGGGTGTAATTTTTGCTATGTACATGCTATGTGTTGGAAATATCTTATAAATGGACAACTTTGTGTAAAAAAAAATGCGTTTTCATTTTAATTCCACATTTTCCAAAAACTTCTGAAAAAAAAATGAACCATTCAAAAGACTCATTATGCCTCATAGATTATACGTTGAGGTGTTTGCTTTCCAAAATGGGGTCACTTTGTGGGTGTTTCCATTGTCCTGGTGTTTCAGGGCCTTCAAAAGTGTAATAGGTGGTTGAGAGATTAGATGTGTAATTTATGCTCCTGGAACGCCTGAAGTTGCTACTTCAATGTTGGGCCTCTGTATGTGGCCAGGCTGTGTAAAAGTCTCACACATGTGGTATCGCCATACTCAGAAGGAGTAGCAGAATATATTTTGGGGTGTAATTTTTGCTATGTACATGCTATGTGTTGGAAATATCTTATAAATGGACAACTTTGTGTAAAAAAAAATGCGTTTTCATTTTTTTTCCACATTTTCCAAAAACTTCTGAAAAAAAAATGAACCATTCAAAAGACTCATTATGCCTCATAGATTATACGTTGAGGTGTTTTCTTTCCAAAATGGGGTCACTTTGTGGGTGTTTCCATTGTCCTGGTGTTTCAGGGCCTTCAAAAGTGTAATTGGCGGTTGAGAGATTAGATGTGTAATTTATGCTCCTGGAACGCCTGAAGTTGCTACTTCAATGTTGGGCCTCTGTATGTGGCCAGGCTGTGTAAAAGTCTCACACATGTGGTATTGCCATACTCAGAGGGAGTAGCAGAATATATTTTGGGGTGTCATTTTTGCTATGTACATGCTATGTGTTGGAAATATCTTATAAATGTACAAGTTTGTGTAAAAAAAAATGCGTTTTCATTTTTTTTCCACATTTTCCAAAAACTTCGGGAAAAAAATTAACTGTTCAAAAGACTCATTATGCCTCATAGATTATATGTTGGGGTGTTTGCTTTCCAAAATGGGGTCACTTTGTGGGCGTTTCCATTGTCCTGGTGTTTCAGGGCCTTCAAAAGTGTAATTGGCGGTTGAGAGATTAGATGTGTAATTTATGCTCCTAGAACGCCTGAAGTTGTTTCTTCAATGTTGGGCCTCTGTATGTGGCCAGGCTGTGTAAAAGTCTCACACATGTGGTATCGCCATACTCAGAAGGAGTAGCAGAATATATTTTGTGGTGTAATTTTTGCTATGTACATGCTATGTGTTGGAAATATCTTATAAATGGACAACTTTGTGTAAAAAAAATGCGTTTTCATTTTTTTTTCCACATTTTCCAAAAACTTCTGAAAAAAATTAACCATTCAAAAGACTCATTATGCCTCATAGATTATACGTTGAGGTGTTTGCTTTCCAAAATGGGCTCACTTTGTGGGTGTTTCCATTGTCCTGGTGTTTCAGGGCCTTCAAAAGTGTAATAGGTGGTTGAGAGATTAGATGTCTAATTTATGCTCCTAGAACGCCTGAAGTTGCTACAATGTTGGGCCTCTGTATGTGGCCAGGCTGTGTAAAAGTCTCACACATGTGGTATTGCCATACTCAGAAGGAGTAGCAGAATATATTTTGGGGTGTAATTTTTGCTATGTACATGCTATGTGTTGGAAATATCTTATAAATGGACAACTTTGTGTAAAAAAAAATGCGTTTTCATTTTTTTTCCACATTTTCCAAAAACTTCTGAAAAAAAAATGAACCATTCAAAAGACTCATTATGCCTCATAGATTATACGTTGAGGTGTTTGCTTTCGAAAATGGGGTCACTTTGTGGGTGTTTCCATTGTCCTGGTGTTTCAGGGCCTTCAAAAGTGTAATAGGTGGTTGAGAGATTAGATGTGTAATTTATGCTCCTAGAACGCCTGACTTGGGCCTCTGTATGTGGCCAGGCTGTGTAAAAGTCTCACACATGTGGTATCGCCATACTCAGGAGGAGTAGCAGAATATATTTTGGGGTGTAATTTTTTCTATGTACATGCAATGTGTTGTAAATATCTTATAAATGGACAACTTTGTGGAAAAAAAATGAAGTAAAAAAAATGTGTTTTCATTTTTTTTCCACATTTTCCAAAAACTTCTGAAAAAAATGAACTGTTCAAAAGACTCATTATGTCTCATAGATTATACGTTGGGGTGTTTGCTTTCCAAAATGGGTCACTTTGTGGGCATTTCCATTGTCCTGGTGCTCCAGGGCCTTCAAAAGTGTAATAGGTGGTTGAGAGATTCGATGTGTAATTTATGCTCCTAGAACACCTGAAGTTGCTACTTCAATTTTGGGCCTCTGTATGTGGCCAGGCTGTGTAAAAGTCTCACACATGTGGTATTGCCATACTCAGAAGGAGTAGCAGAATATATTTTGGGGTGTAATTTTTGCTATGTACATGCTATGTGTTGGAAATATCTTATAAATGGACAACTTTGTGTAAAAAAAATGCGTTTTCATTTTTTTTCCACATTTTCCAAAAACTTCTGAAAAAAAATG
Source organism: Rana muscosa (assembly GCA_029206835.1). Taxonomy (NCBI): domain Eukaryota; kingdom Metazoa; phylum Chordata; class Amphibia; order Anura; family Ranidae; genus Rana; species Rana muscosa. The sequence goes on along the minus strand of JARGYO010000162.1, from coordinate 29,769,211 downwards.
AACCATTCAAAAGACTCATTATTACTCATAGATTATACGTTGAGGTGTTTGCTTTCCTAAATGGGGTCACTTTGTGGGTGTTTTCATTGTCCTGGTGTTTCAGGGCCTTCAAAAGTGTAATAGGTGGTTGAGAGATTAGATGTGTAATTTATGCTCCTAGAACGCCTGAAGTTGCTACTTCAATGTTGGGCCTCTGTATGTGGCCAGGCTGTGTAAAAGTCTCACACATGTGGTATCGCCATACTCAGGAGGAGTAACAGAATATATTTTGGGGTGTAATTTTTTCTATGTACATGCAGTGTGTTGGAAATATCTTATAAATGGACAACTTTGTGTAAAAAAAATGCGTTTTCATTTTTTTCCACATTTTCCAAAAACTTCTGGAAAAAAATGAACCATTCAAAAGACTCATTATGTCTCATAGATTATACGTTGGGGTGTTTTCTTTCCAAAATGGGGTCACTTTGTGGGCGTTTCCATTGTCCTGTTGCTCCAGGGCCTTCAAAATTGTAATAGGTGGTTGAGAGATTAGATGTGTAATTTATGCTCCTAGAACGCCTGAAGTTGCTACTTCAATGTTGGGCCTCTGTATGTGGCCAGGCTGTGTAAAAGTCTCACACATGTGGTATTGCCATACTCAGAAGGAGTAGCAGAATATATTTTGGGGTGTAATTTTTGCTATGTACATGCTATGTGTTGGAAATATCTTATAAATGGACAACTTTGTGTAAAAAAAATGCGTTTTCATTTTTTTTCCACATTTTCCAAAAACTTCTGAAAAAATGAACCATTCAAAAGACTCATTATGCCTCATAGATTATACGTTGAGGTGTTTGCTTTCCAAAATGGGCTCACTTTGTGGGTGTTTCCATTGTCCTGGTGTTTCAGGGCCTTCAAAAGTGTAATAGGTGGTTGAGAGATTAGATGTCCAATTTATGCTTCTAGAACGCCTGAAGTTGCTACTTCAATGTTGGGCCTCTGTATGTTGCCAGGCTGTGTAAAAGTCTCACACATGTGGTATTGCCATACTCAGAAGGAGTAGCAGAATATATTTTGGGGTGTAATTTTTGCTATGTACATGCTATGTGTTGGAAATATCTTATAAATGGACAACTTTGTGTAAAAAAAATGCGTTTTCATTTTTTTTCCACATTTTCCAAAAACTTCTGAAAAAAAATGAACCATTCAAAAGACTCATTATTACTCATAGATTATACATTGAGGTGTTTGCTTGCCTAAATGGGGTCACTTTGTGGGTGTTTCCATTGTCCTGGTGTTTCAGGGCCTTCAAAAGTGTAATAGGTGGTTGAGAGATTAGATGTGTAATTTATGCTCCTAGAACGCCTGAAGTTGCTACTTCAATGTTGGGCCTCTGTATGTGGCCAGGCTGTGTAAAAGTCTCACACATGTGGTATCGCCATACTCAGGAGGAGTAACAGAATATATTTTGGGGTGTAATTTTTTCTATGTACATGCAGTGTGTTGGAAATATCTTATAAATGGACAACTTTGTGTAAAAAAAATGCTTTTTCATTTTTTTCCACATTTTCCAAAAACTTCTGGACAAAAAATGAACTATTCAAAAGACTCATTATGTCTCATAGATTATACGTTGGGGTGTTTGCTTTCCAAAATGGGGTCACTTTGTGGGCGTTTCCATTGTCCTGTTGCTCCAGGGCCTTCAAAAGTGTAATAGGTGGTTGAGAGATTAGATGTGTAATTTATGCTCCTAGAACGCCTGAAGTTGCTACTTCAATGTTGGGCCTCTGTATGTGGCCAGGCTGTGTAAAAGTCTCACACATGTGGTATTGCCATACTCAGAAGGAGTAGCAGAATATATTTTGGGGTGTAATTTTTGCTATGTACATGCTATGTGTTGGAAATATCTTATAAATGGACAACTTTGTGTAAAAAAAATGCGTTTTCATTTTTTTTCCACATTTTCCAAAAACTTCTGAAAAAAAATGAACCATTCAAAAGACTCATTATTACTCATAGATTATACGTTGAGGTGTTTGCTTTCCTAAATGGGGTCACTTTGTGGGTGTTTCCATTGTCCTGGTGTTTCAGGGCCTTCAAAAGTGTAATAGGTGGTTGAGAGATTAGATGTGTAATTTATGCTCCTAGAACGCCTGAAGTTGCTACTTCAATGTTGGGCCTCTGTATGTGGCCAGGCTGTGTAAAAGTCTCACACATGTGGTATTGCCATACTCAGAAGGAGTAGCAGAATATATTTTGGGGTGTAATTTTTGCTATGTACATGCTATGTGTTGGAAATATCTTATAAATGGACAACTTTGTGTAAAAAAAATGCGTTTTCATTTTTTTTCCACATTTTCCAAAAACTTCTGAAAAAATGAACCATTCAAAAGACTCATTATGCCTCATAGATTATACGTTGAGGTGTTTGCTTTCCAAAATGGGCTCACTTTGTGGGTGTTTCCATTGTCCTGGTGTTTCAGGGCCTTCAAAAGTGTAATAGGTGGTTGAGAGATTAGATGTCCAATTTATGCTCCTAGAACGCCTGAAGTTGCTACTTCAATGTTGGGCCATTGTATGTTGCCAGGCTGTGTAAAAGTCTCACACATGTGGTATTGCCATACTCAGAAGGAGTAGCAGAATAGATTTTGGGGTGTAATTTTTGCTATGTACATGCTATGTGTTGGAAATATCTTATAAATGGACAACTTTGTGTAAAAAAAAATGCGTTTTCATTTTAATTCCACATTTTCCAAAAACTTCTGAAAAAAAAATGAACCATTCAAAAGACTCATTATGCCTCATAGATTATACGTTGAGGTGTTTGCTTTCCAAAATGGGGTCACTTTGTGGGTGTTTCCATTGTCCTGGTGTTTCAGGGCCTTCAAAAGTGTAATAGGTGGTTGAGAGATTAGATGTGTAATTTATGCTCCTGGAACGCCTGAAGTTGCTACTTCAATGTTGGGCCTCTGTATGTGGCCAGGCTGTGTAAAAGTCTCACACATGTGGTATCGCCATACTCAGAAGGAGTAGCAGAATATATTTTGGGGTGTAATTTTTGCTATGTACATGCTATGTGTTGGAAATATCTTATAAATGGACAACTTTGTGTAAAAAAAAATGCGTTTTCATTTTTTTTCCACATTTTCCAAAAACTTCTGAAAAAAAAATGAACCATTCAAAAGACTCATTATGCCTCATAGATTATACGTTGAGGTGTTTTCTTTCCAAAATGGGGTCACTTTGTGGGTGTTTCCATTGTCCTGGTGTTTCAGGGCCTTCAAAAGTGTAATTGGCGGTTGAGAGATTAGATGTGTAATTTATGCTCCTGGAACGCCTGAAGTTGCTACTTCAATGTTGGGCCTCTGTATGTGGCCAGGCTGTGTAAAAGTCTCACACATGTGGTATTGCCATACTCAGAGGGAGTAGCAGAATATATTTTGGGGTGTCATTTTTGCTATGTACATGCTATGTGTTGGAAATATCTTATAAATGTACAAGTTTGTGTAAAAAAAAATGCGTTTTCATTTTTTTTCCACATTTTCCAAAAACTTCGGGAAAAAAATTAACTGTTCAAAAGACTCATTATGCCTCATAGATTATATGTTGGGGTGTTTGCTTTCCAAAATGGGGTCACTTTGTGGGCGTTTCCATTGTCCTGGTGTTTCAGGGCCTTCAAAAGTGTAATTGGCGGTTGAGAGATTAGATGTGTAATTTATGCTCCTAGAACGCCTGAAGTTGTTTCTTCAATGTTGGGCCTCTGTATGTGGCCAGGCTGTGTAAAAGTCTCACACATGTGGTATCGCCATACTCAGGAGGAGTAGCAGAATATATTTTGGGGTGTAATTTTTTCTATGTACATGCAATGTTTTGGAAATATCTTATAAATGGACAACTTTGTGTAAAAAAAAGGTGTTTTCTTTTTTTTTCCACATTTTCCCAAAACTTCTGGAAAAAAATAAACTGTTCAAAAGACTCATTATGTCTCATAGATTATACGTTGGGGTGTTTGCTTTCCAAAATGGGTCACTTTGTGGGCATTTCCATTGTCCTGGTGCTCCAGGGCCTTCAAAAGTGCAATAGGTGGTTGAGAGATTAGATGTGTAATTTATGCTCCTAGAACACCTGAAGTTGCTACTTCAATGTTGGACCTCTGTATGTGGCCAGGCTGTGTAAAAGTCTCACACATGTGGTATTGCCATACTCAGAAGGAGTAGCAGAATATATTTTGTGGTGTAATTTTTGCTATGTACATGCTATGTGTTGGAAATATCTTATAAATGGACAACTTTGTGTAAAAAAAATGCGTTTTCATTTTTTTTTCCACATTTTCCAAAAACTTCTGAAAAAAATTAACCATTCAAAAGACTCATTATGCCTCATAGATTATACGTTGAGGTGTTTGCTTTCCAAAATGGGGTCACTTTGTGGGTGTTTCCATTGTCCTGGTGTTTCAGGGCCTTCAAAAGTGTAATAGGTGGTTGAGAGATTAGATGTGTAATTTATGCTCCTAGAACGCCGGAAGTTGCTACTTCAATGTTGGGCCTCTGTATGTGGCTAGGCTGTGTAAAAGTCTCACACATGTGGTATCGCCATACTCAGAAGGAGTAGCAGAATATATTTTGGGGTGTAATTTTTGCTATGTACATGCTATGTGTTGGAAATATCTTATAAATGGACAACTTTGTGTAAAAAAAATGCGTTTTCATTTTTTTTCCACATTTTCCAAAAACTTCTGAAAAAAAATGAACCATTCAAAAGACTCATTATTACTCATAGATTATACGTTGAGGTGTTTGCTTTCGAAAATGGGGTCACTTTGTGGGTGTTTCCATTGTCCTGGTGTTTCAGGGCCTTCAAAAGTGTAATAGGTGGTTGAGAGATTAGATGTGTAATTTATGCTCCTAGAACGCCTGACTTGGGCCTCTGTATGTGGCCAGGCTGTGTAAAAGTCTCACACATGTGGTATCGCCATACTCAGGAGGAGTAGCAGAATATATTTTGGGGTGTAATTTTTTCTATGTACATGCAATGTGTTGTAAATATCATATAAATGGACAACTTTGTGGAAAAAAAATGAAGTAAAAAAAATGTGTTTTCATTTTTTTTCCACATTTTCCAAAAACTTCTGAAAAAAATGAACTGTTCAAAAGACTCATTATGTCTCATAGATTATACGTTGGGGTGTTTGCTTTCCAAAATGGGTCACTTTGTGGGCATTTCCATTGTCCTGGTGCTCCAGGGCCTTCAAAAGTGTAATAGGTGGTTGAGAGATTCGATGTGTAATTTATGCTCCTAGAACACCTGAAGTTGCTACTTCAATTTTGGGCCTCTGTATGTGGCCAGGCTGTGTAAAAGTCTCACACATGTGGTATTGCCATACTCAGAAGGAGTAGCAGAATATATTTTGGGGTGTAATTTTTGCTATGTACATGCTATGTTTTGGAAATATCTTATAAATGGACAACTTTGTGTAAAAAAAATGCGTTTTCATTTTTTTTCCACATTTTCCAAAAACTTCTGAAAAAAAATGAACCATTCAAAAGACTAATTATTACTCATAGATTATACGTTGATGTGTTTGCTTTCGAAAATGGGGTCACTTTGTGGGTGTTTCCATTGTCCTGGTGTTTCAGGGCCTTCAAAAGTGTAATAGGTGGTTGAGAGATTAGATGTGTAATTTATGCTCCTAGAACGCCTGAAGTTGTTACTTCAATGTTGGGCCTCTGTATGTGGCCAGGCTGTGTAAAAGTCTCACACATGTGGTATCGCCATACTCAGGAGGAGTAGCAGAATATATTTTGGGGTGTAATTTTTTCTATGTACATGCAATGTGTTGGAAATATCTTATAAATGGACAACTTTGTGTAAAAAAAGGTGTTTTCATTTATTTTCCACATTTTCCAAAAACTTCTGGAAAAAAATGAACCGTTCAAAAGACTCATTATGTCTCATAGATTATACGTTGGGGTGTTTGCTTTCCAAAATGGGGTCACTTTGTGGGCGTTTCCATTGTCCTGTTGCTCCAGGGCCTTCAAAAGTGTAATAGGTGGTTGAGAGATTCGATGTGTAATTTATGCTCCTAGAACACCTGAAGTTGCTACTTCAATGTTGGGCCTCTGTATGTGGCCAGGCTGTGTAAAAGTCTCACACATGTGGTATTGCCATACTCAGAAGGAGTAGCAGAATATATTTTGGGGTGTAATTTTTGCTATGTACATGCTATGTGTTGGAAATATCTTATAAATGGACAACTTTGTGTAAAAAAAATGCGTTTTTATTTTTTTTCCACATTTTCCCAAAACTTCTGAAAAAAATGAACCATTCAAAAGACTCATTATGCCTCATAGATTATACGTTGAGGTGTTTGCTTTCCAAAATGGGGTCACTTTGTGGGTGTTTCCATTGTCCTGGTGTTTCAGGGCCTTCAAAAGTGTAATAGGTGGTTGAGAGATTAGATGTGTAATTTATGCTCCTAGAACGCCTGAAGTTGCTACTTCAATGTTGGGCCTCTGTATGTGGCCAGGCTGTGTAAAAGTCTCACAAATGTGGTATTGCCATACTCATAAGGAGTAGCAGAATATATTTTGGGGTGTAATTTTTGCTATGTACATGCTATGTGTTGGAAATATCTTATAAATGGACAACTTTGTGTAAAAAAAAATGCGTTTTCATTTTTTTCCACATTTTCCAAAAACTTCTGAAAAAAAATGGACTGTTCAAAAGACTCATTATGCCTCATAGATTATACGTTGGGGTGTTTGCTTTCCAAAATGGGGTCACTTTGTGGGCATTTCCATTGTCCTGTTGCTCCAGGGCCTTCAAAAGTGTAATAGGTGGTTGAGAGATTAGATGTGTAATTTATGCTCCTAGAACGCCTGAAGTTGCTACTTCAATGTTGGGCCTCTGTATGTGGCCAGGCTGTGTAAAAGTCTTACACATGTGGTATCCCCATACTTAGGAGGAGTAGCAGAATATATTTTGGGGTGTCATTTGTGGAATGTACATGCCATGTGAGAGAAATAACCTGTTATAATATTTTATGTTTTTTGGCCAGTCGAGGAGGAAACACCCATTAATGTAGGCACCACATCCCAAAAGAAGTATTGTTAGAAACGGGGGGAGGAGGGAGAATGGGATTTTTAAACGGTGCGAACCATAGGATAATAATAGAGAAAAAAGTTATTATAAAAAGTTAAACATTTCATTGAGCATATTCATTTAAAATGTAATTCTTGATGGATGAGACATAGAGGCATATTACGAAAGAACCAGGTGGTTGTAAATAAACATACAGAATGGTCACACAAACTTGGTTGTATTAAAAAATAAAGAGCACAAACACGTCGCATCAACCCGACATGTTTCGCTTTATGGCTTCTTCAGGGGTGGTGCGTTTATGCTCAATGGTAGAAGTGACAACCCATCGTGTGTAATAGGCAGGTGAAACCACGATACAGTTCCAGTATCAGATACTGGCCACCCCGGGGGGGGGCGGAAGGGGACTGTCCCCAATGGTCAGAGAGGATAGTATGAGGGGGTATTAAAACCAACAAAAAATCACTTTGGAAAGGGGGAGGATCTGGTTTAATTGGAGTAGCTCAAAAGGGTCAAATTCGACCAGTTGATATCTAGAGCTTTACAAAAAATGTGTATGTAGCTCAGACCCTCGGCTCCATGGTTGAATACAACCAAGTTTGTGTGACCATTCTGTGTATTTATCTCTGTGAATGAGAACCCCACTATGACCTATGCTAATCAGATTCAATGCTGTATATACATCATATATATTGTGTGTATATTGGGTGTTGGCTGTTGTGTAATATTTGCTGTGATGGGGTGTGATTGCATTCTATTGTCTATTGTGGCTTGTGGTAATTAAGTCTGCTACTGTGATGTTGTGGATTGGAGCTGGTAGACCGTCTGGCTGCCTATTATGGGATGTTTAAGTGTCTTTCTGTGAGGAGGGGGGGAATCACCCCTCCTGCTAAGACTGTTTACTGAAAGAGAAGTTTGAACACACCTGACCTGTATGACCATTGTCATTGGACAGTTTAACCCGCCCTGTTCCCCAAGGATGGGAGGGAAGGGTTTTGAAGAGAAATGTGTTACCATGTGCTTGTAATAAATGCATTCGCTGTTTTTGGAACTTCAACACAGAGCTTTTGTCTCGTATGTTTGGAAGGATTAATCCTATTGGAAACAGTCGCCTGACTGTGGAGGATCGGCAGTGGATGTGTGTCCAGAGAGGGAATATCCTAAACGGCGTTAACCCCTTTCATACTTGGGGTGCCGTTACATTGGTTGGCAGCGGTGGGATTTTCCCTCCAGTTACTGGGACACTCCAAACCACCACAGTGAATGACCAGCTATGCAGCCTGCAGGAAAGCCACGCTGAAAGACTTACTTGAGAGCCGTGGAGGGACCGTGGGACAAAGAACAAGGCCACCTTGATCAGGGAGCTAGCCGAGATGGATCAGAGGGATGGTGATGCAGGACCCCGGTCAGTTGAAGACTTGTTTCAGCAACGAGTTCGAGAGCGGTTGGCATTATATGGGGCTAACCCATCAGAGACCGCCATACAGAAAGCCATTAGAGACATCCAGCTGCAGGATGAGCGATAAGAGAGAGAACTAGAGCGGCAACATGAGCAGAGAATGGCGGAAATACGGCAATCGGAGACAACGCCTAAAGATGCAGCGCCTGTCCGTAAGTTGCCCTTTCGGGCGTTCAAACTATTTAAGGAAGGAGAGGAGGAAATTAAAGCGTTCCTGCAGGACTTTGAGAGACTATGCCAGATACATGAAGTACTGCCCCCAAGATTGGGTCGCCTTACTGGCAAGTAATTTAACTGGCAGAGCGGCGGATGCGTATCGGGCCCTGGAGGATGAGGACGCTAAAGACTATGACCGGGTAAAAGAAGCTCTGCTAGCCCGATTTGCCATTACACCCGAAGCCAGCCGGATTAAGTTTTGAGAATCCCGGAAACAAACCCACATAACATACGTGGAGTGGGCACATCGTCTGCAGCGAAACCTTAAGGGCTGGTTCCAGGGAAGCCACGCTCATACCATAGAGGACATCACCCAGCTAGTACTCTTAGAACAGTTCTTTAACCACACTCCTCCGGTATTACGGGATTGGGTGCGAGATAAGTGACCATGGACTGTACAGCAAGCGGCTACTTTGGCCGATGAATATCTGGACTCTCGGAGGTCAGGCGGAAGTGAGCACTATCCACTATCTCGGCCCAGTTTACCAGCCTCTAACCCAACTTCAGCACCACCTCCAGCGGCCCAGGTTCAACTCCCAGGACTACTCACAACCCATCAGGTGTTTCGGATGTAAACGATGTAAACAGCTAGGGCACAAAAAGCCAGACTGTCCATTGAATCCAGCCATCCAGTCCCAGTCATGGAGACAGCCAGCAAGGGGGAGCCCCCGCACATCCATGCCTGCGGCCCACTGCGTTGAGGAGGAAGAACATTGGGGCGTCCTGCACGAGGCTGATCCAATACAAGCAGCTAACCGGGACAACAGGCAACAACACAGGCAGACTGTCCGGGTTAATGGAACGGTAGCCAATGGCCTACGTGATAGTGGTGCTACCATGACCCTACTACAGAAGAACCTCATCCCAGAGAGCCAACACACCGGAGACACTGTAGCCGTAAGAGTAGCGGGAGGTACCATCTTCCGGCTACCCGTTGCCCGTGTTCACCTGGATTGGGGGGTTGGTTCGGGACACGTGAATGTGGGGGTGATGAAGGATTTGCCAGCGGATGTACTACTGGGTAATGATTTGGCCCCCCTCATTTCTGCTTACGCCCCGATGGGCCCCGCTGAAGCCAACCCAGTGACTACCTGTGCCCAGACCCATTCTGCTGGAACCGGCCCACTTGCGGCTGAGAACTGGGTAAGACTATCTTCCCCGACATGTACCTTAGATCAGGCAAAATATCACAGTCTACAATTGGAATGTGACAAGTTGGCCAGGGAGAAATCGGAGATGCAACGACACTACGTCATGTATTATGAGATGTCCCATGGCTTGAACATTGAAATGCACAAACAGGCTGAAATTGTCAAAAGGTTAAATGGGATTTGCGCCCAGGTTTTGCCTTACCTCTCCAAAGAGCAGCAGCAACAAGTTTTGGGAGCCATTGAGAGAGCAAAGCAAGTGACTGTTCCAGAACTGAATTCCATTATTCGCCCTGCAACCTTACAACTGCACCATCAGCTACTGACCCGGTAAGCAAAATGGCAATGCTGATGGGTTGTCCAGGCATTAAAGGAATGGAACTATGGACTAACTTCGGAATCAACCCGTCTGTGGTCTCCTCCTGTGTTAGCCTCCTGCCGAAAGGGGAGATGTGTGACAGGGGCCACTTTGGGCACAGGGTGAATGAGAACCCCACTAGGATCTGTGCTAATCAGATTCAATGCTGTATATACATTGTATATATTGTGTGTATATTGGGTGTTGGCTGTTGTGTAATATTTGCTGTGATGGGGTGTGATTGCATTCTATTGTCTATTGTGGCTTGTGGTAATTAAGTCTGCTACTGTGATGATGTGGATTGGAGCTGGTAGACCGTCTGGCTGCCTATTATGGGATGTTTAAGTGTCTTTCTGTAAGGAGGGGGGGAAGCACCCCTCCTGCTAAGACTGTTTACTGAAAGAGAAGTTTGAACACACCTGACCTGTATGACCATTGTCATTGGACAGTTTAACCCGCCCTGTTCCCCAAGGATTGGAGGGAAGGGTTTTGAAGAGAAATGTGTTACCATGTGCTTGTAATAAATGCATTCGCTGTTTTTGGAACTTCAACACAGAGCGTTTGTCTCGTATGTTTGGAAGGATTAATCCTATGGGAAGCGGTCGCCTGACTGTGGAGGATTGGCAGTGGATGTGTGTCCAGAGAGGGAATATCCTAAATGGCGTTAACCCCTTTCATACTTGGGGTGCCGTTACAGGGATCATTTGGTTTTTTTTGTACTTTACTGGCTTGTTAGGGTCTCAATAAATGAGATAGGCTTTCAGTACATCAGGTATGATCAAATTGATCAATTTTAAGTGATTGGCACCATAGCTTGTAGACCCTATAGCTTTCACACAGACTAAATAATATCCACTAATTTGGGTTATTTTTACCAAAGATATGTAGCAGTATACATTTTTTGCCCAAATTTATGAAGAAAAATAACTTATTTGCAAATTTTAGAAGAGAAATGAAGAAAAATTATTTTTTTTTTACAAAATGTTCAGGCTTTTTCATTTATAGCACAAAAAATAAAAAACCCAGAGGTGATCAAATACCACCAAAAGAAAACTCTATTTGTGGGAAAAAAAGGAAGAAAATTTCATATGGGTACAGTGTTGCATGACTGAGTAATTGTCATTCAAAATGTGAGAGCACTGAAAGCTGAAAATTGGTCTGGTTAGGAAGGGGGTTTAAGTGCCCAGTGGTCAAGTGGTTAAAAGTCCAGTGATAAAATGTGATTTAAATCTTGCTGGAAAATAAGCAATAATATCTTCTCCAGTAGTGCAGTATATATTCCTTCACCAGATAGTTATCTAGTACGACACCCAAAGTGCACAGGATATAGATTGTGCTTACCAGAACTAGTTGACCTCTTTATTTAAAAAAGATAGTCAAATGCGCTTGTGCAGGATTATGCCTGTGTGATGGACTGGGGTTTATATGGTCACAAAACAGACACCCCAAAGCAAAGTACATATTCATTTTTTTTATTATATTCCTAGCAAAGAAATACCTTCCTGCTATTCTATCAAGAACCAGTAGATGGCAGAGAAGGTACACAAACAGAGTTTATATAAGGCCACCCACCATGTGACTGGAGTCAAACTATCTCCAGCCATAAAACCCAGTGGTCTTGTCTCATGCTGTCTGTGTGATTCTTTGCAGGTATGTACTCTAAATTGTTCCTAATCTGCATTAAAGTATAATAGAAAGATTCTTAAACATCTGGAGCAGATGCAGGGAAAGTTCCAGCAGACTGTATTCTATAGTTTTACTGATATTAGAAGTTTAGAACAGCATGTGTGAGAAACAAGTGAAAGGACATGAAAATACTGCATTAGTCAGAATAAATGTCTATTAGAAGCACTAAACCGTTCTAAATAAGTATATTGAAACTTGGTTTATACAAGTTCCATAAAGTTAGAAAAGCACATGTTGAAAACTGATATTCTAATGAGTATTTGCCTATATGTAAAGCCTATGCATTGCTTCATGTGCACCATCTAGTGGTTAAAAAAGAGAACTACCGAAATAATGTTTGTATTAAAGCAGTATTGCACAGTTAAAGTGTACATCATCAGCTATAACACGGAATATATATGTTATTAAAATATAACAATGTTTTTTGTGTAACTACGGTTTAAAATACTTCAGTTAAAATCTGTATTATATATTGTTAATAGTTATGAACATGTGATTATAAAAATGTAAAAGATGTATTGTTATGTAAAAGTCAAACGATTTCCAGCCATAAAACCCAGTGGTCCTGTCTTATGCTGTTGTGTGATTCTTTGCAGTCCACGCCAAGCTGATCACCTTATCTCATCACGTCTACAATTATCGGCTCTCTTAATTCACATTTTGAGGCCGGTAACATTTTGGGGGCTCGTCCGGGATTCGTTGTGTTACCAGTGAGAGGGAAGCGCGAGACAAGCGTGAGCCTACTACAGAGCTACAAGGAGAGTCGTGAGTGTCGTCTGCCTTGTGAGTGGAAGTCTTCAGAGTGCAACAGATATGGCGTCTCCTCGTCGTGCGCTGATGTGGGATATCCGGAAACAACTTCATCTGCTTCGTGAAGAACAGCTGCATAGCCTCGCTATTACGCTGGAAGATGAAAGAGATGTGGACGTTCCATCAGTGACTGGTACCAATGAAATGGAACTCGTTGAATTTATTGTAGACTACATGAGAAGCGATCAGCTGGAGAAGTTAGAAGATCAAGGCATGTCTTACCTACTCATCATCCAAGACAAGATCAATGAACTAAAACTTAACAAGGAAAGTACACCAACTGTGGACATTGCAACCGCTGCAAAAAAAATAAGTAGTGGGACTGCAAGGACTGAACAGGTATCGGAGGTGGTGAGATTAACTGACGTTGTTGCTTTATTGCCACGTAGAGAATTCAAAATGCATGATGGTGTAATTTCAGATCATGGTTCGGACATGAGTTACAGTAGCGCGTGCAGACAAATTGACGAGGGTCTAACAGAAAAATTCCCTGAATCTGAAATTATACGCACCGTGTTGAGAATAATCAAACCTGGTCATTTTAAAGATATGTTGACTGACAAAGATGATCTTACTGTTGCTGAATTGAAAAGGTTTTTGAAGTCACATATGAGAGAACGAAGTGGTAATGAGTTATTTCAGGACCTTAGCAATGCTACCCAGCAAGAAAGAGAAACAGCACAACAATTTGTTTACAGGCTAGTGGGGTTAAAACAAAAAGTTCTGTCCACATCACAACATGATAGGCGAGAGCTTAACTATGACAAAAAACTGGTGCAAGGCATATTCCTTCATACACTGTATCAGGGACTAAACGAAAAAAACTCTAATGTTAGACGAGATATCAAGCCTTACGTGTCTGATTTGACAGTAACGGATGACTTTATCATAGAGCAGGTCACCAGATCAGTTGATGAGGAAACAGAAAGACAGAGGCGCTTAAACAGTGCACCTAAACATAAACCTCTTACTGTTCATTCATCACAGACACCAGGTAATAGTGAAAAAGACACCTTGCAAAAGAGAGTTGAGGAAGATGCTAGAGCAAATCACACTGCATTAACGAAACTAACAACACAGGTTTCTGCTCTCACAAAGAACCTGGAAAAGATGATGAAGCAAACTCCTGTTGTTGGAAACCAAAGGACTAAGCCACTAACCAATGTTCAAGTTCCAGATACAGCTCACTGCAAACCCAGGTGTGATGATTGCATTAAACGAGAGAGTCAGAACTGCTACCACTGTTTCTACTGTGGTTGGACAGGACACAGAGCGGTTGATTGCTTGAAGAAAAGAAGGCAGTCGGGAAACGACAGACGGTCACTGGGAAGGGACAACCAGTGACCACCTCAAATGATCTGTCCCGTGTGAAGGTAAACAGGGTATTCACCCACCGGTCAACTAGAACACTCCCAAAAGAGAAGGGATTCTCCAAACAACACGTAGCACAATTAATTGGAGGAAAATGCCTACTGTCATGCCAGATGAATGGTGTTCCGGTTGACATGTTGATGGACACAGGAGCTCAGGTCAGCATTGTCGGGAAGGCATGGTTAGAAAAGTTTCTACCCAGCGTCTCCATTAGGCACATACAAGATTTACTTTGTGATGACAACTTATCTATTACAGCTGCAAATGGTTCTATCATTCCATTCATCGGATGGATTGAAGTCTGCCTGGAATTCGAAAGTAGTGGACATGGAAACTCAGCCATCTATGTGCCAATGCTGGTGAGTGACTGCTGTAATGGCAATCCAATTCTTGGGTTTAATGTAGGGTTGTCCCGATACCACTTTTTTAAGACCGAGTACAAGTACCGATACTTTTTTCCAAGTACTCGCCGATACCGAATACCGATACTTTTTTTTTTATCTCTTTTAAAAAAAAAAATTTTTTTTTTTTTTACAATTTTTTTTTTTTTTTTTACAATTTTTTTTATTTATTTATTGATTGATTTTTTATAATGTTTTCTTTTTTTAAGGGGTGGGGGGTGGACAGTGTCAGTGTGTTTTTTCTTCTATTTTATTTTATTTATTTTTTACAATTCATTTCTTTATTATTTATTTTTTTATTACATTTTTTATTTTTTTATCAGCCCTGTTGGGGGGGCTTTGGTGAGATATCAGGGGTCTTAACAGACCTCTGACATCTCCCCTTTGAGACAGAGAAAGGGACTAGGGACAGATTCCCCAGTCCCTTTCTCAGCAGCCTCTGCTGCGCTGAAAATGAATGGAGAGAAGACCGCGGCTTCTCTTCATTCATAAACTAAAACATTGTAAACACAGTTTACGATGTTTCAGTTATGTGAATGGACAGAGTCAGTGATCACTGACTCTGTACATTCCGAACAGTAAGGAGCCAGATTTACCGGCTCCTACCTCCGCTCTCCATCCTGACAGATGGAGGGGGTGGAGGAGGAGAACAGAGGGGGATGGCAGCACGGAGGGGGACACGGATTGGGACGGCGGCACGGAGGGGGACACCTATTGGGACGGCGGCACGGAGGGGGACACCTATTGGGACGGCGGCACGGAGGGGGACACCTATTGGGACGGCGGCACGGAGGGGGACACCTATTGGGACGGCGGCACGGAGGAGGACATGGATTGGGACGGCAGCACGGAGGGGGACACCTATTGGGACGGGGGCAATCAGCGGTGATCGTGTGTGGGGGAGCTACAAGCACCGATCACCGCTGATTTTAAAGCAGCTGATACCCGCGCGAGGGGGGGAGAGAGAGAGAGAAGTGGACTCGGAGAAACTACTTTTAAATATATACAGCGGTGATCGGTGCTGGTAACTTCCCCCACCGCACTGATCACTGCTGATCACAAGTATCGGGTGAAGCATCGGGAGCATTTGCCCGAGTACAAGTACTCAGGCAAATGCTCGGTATCGGTGCCGATACCGATACTAGTATCGGTATCGGGACATCCCTAGTTTAATGTGATCGAAGAATTGATCAGAGAAAACCGTGACCGACCAAACAGCACCCAAAATCTGACTATCTTGCTGAGTGAAGCTATGAAAGTAAGACAGAGTGTAACGAATAACATTGTCAATGCTGTCAGTCAAGCAACTGACCCAGGAGAAATATCCGATAGTCGTATGGTCAAAGTGGGGAAGAAGGGACTTTAGATTAAAGGAGGCGAGATCTGTGAAGTCAAATGCAGAATTAGAGCATGGCCAAAAGGAGGAATCATGCCATTTGAACCACTTCCAGAATATCCAGTTGAGGAAGGACTTGAACTATTTCCTTCAGTGGTAGATGTGCCAAATGGGTTCTCTAAACTGGTGAAGATACCTATACTGAACCGTGCTCAACATGACATCTACCTTCCGCCCAGAACAGTATTGGGTACCATTTCTCCAGCAGCTGAAATTCTACCATTGTCTCCAAACAAAGACGATGGAAAGGGAATTGACCAGAAGAAAAGGGCGTTTCATGTAAACCAGTTGAATCAAGTGGACACTGGAAATCAGCTATCCACTAACAAATCTGTTAAGTGGCACCCACCTGTCAATTTGGAAGATCTCTCAGAAGAAGAACAGGAGATAGCGAGACAAATGTTATATGACGAATCAGATGTCTTTGCTCGAGATGAGGGAGACATAGGATGCATTCCTAACCTGAAATTGAGGATAAATCTGAAAGATGAAACTCCTGTCCAGAAACGCTACAATTCGATACCGAAAACCCTATACAAGGAAGTGAAAGAATATATCCAAAACCTTCTTGACCGAGGTTGGGTAACAAAATCTTCTTCCGCATACTCATCACCGGTTGTCTGTGTTCGAAAAAAGGACAGTAGCCTACGACTATGTGTTGACTTTAGGGAGTTAAACCGAAAAACTATCCCAGATAGACATCCACTACCCAGAATACAAGATCTGCTGGATAGCTTAGGAGGATTTACAAGGTTCTCAATCCTGGACCAGGGTAGTGCGTATCATCAAGGCTTTGTGCATGAAGACTCCAGACATCTGACGGCTTTTAGCACCCCCTGGGGACTCCTGGAGTGGAATCGTATTCCATTCGGATTAACTAATGCCCCAGCAGCTTTTCAGAGATGCATGGAAAATGTACTAGAGGGCATCAGAGACAAATGTTGTTCTCCATACCTGGATGACGTACTTTGCTACTCCAAAACTTTTCAGGAGCATGTCAATGATATTAGGCAAGTTCTTAGTCGAATGTGCGAGCATGGTATCAAACTTAGACCGCAGAAGTGTGAACTCTTTAAACGACAGATTCGATACCTTGGACGAATGGTATCAGAAGAAGGCATAAAAATTGACCCAAGAGATCTTGAAGCGGTATTACATTTGAAAAGGAAAGAACCAAAAACAGTGGGAGGAGTCAGATCTTTGTTAGGATTCCTGAGCTACTACAGGTCCTTCATTCAAGATTTCTCTCGACTTGCTAAACCACTGTATGAACTTTTGCAGAACACTGAGAAAGAATCTGCTACATCCATTACCAAAAACAATCAAGGGAAACCTACAAAGAAAAATGGGAACAAAACACAAGTGCCATCTAAAACACCGATTCAATGGACACCCAAACATCAAGCTGTAGTATCCAGACTGGTGGACATGCTAACCAATCCACCAATACTAGCATACCCTGATTTTGACCTACCCTTCGTATTACACACTGATGCTTCCAATGAAGGCCTAGGTGCTGTACTGTACCAACGACAAGGAGAAAAACTTTGTGTTATCGGGTTTGGCTCCAGAACATTGACTCCAGCAGAGCGCAATTACCATCTTCACTCTGGTAAACTTGAGTTTTTAGCTCTCAAGTGGGCAGTCTGTGACAAATTCAGAGATTACTTGTACTACGCTCCAACATTCACAGTCTACACAGACAACAACCCATTGACATATGTATTGAGTACTGCCAGACTGAATGCTGTGGGTCATCGCTGGGTTGGTGAGTTGGCCGATTTCCACTTTGATATCAATTACAGGCCAGGTAAACAGAATGCAGACGCGGATACACTGTCACAATTTCCGGTGGAACTCACAAAGAATTTGAGTGAGTACACAGAGCTTGTACCATATGAGGTTGTGTCAGCTATGTGGCAAGGGAGCAAAGCTGTCGACGAAGAAGAGGCACTATGGGTGGCTTATTGACTTTTCACTCAGAAAGTGATGTGGCCGAAGAATTGCTGAAAGGACAGACAATCTGCCCAATGACTCAGGAGAACATCAGAGCATTACAACAAGACAATACCAACATTAGAGAAGTTGTCTGGCTTAAGGAGAACGACTGGATTCCAAACCACAAAGAGAAGGAGAGTATGACCAGTAAAACAAGACGTTTGATTAATGGAACAAACTCAGAGTTGATGAAGGAATCCTCTACCGACACGCTGGAACCCGAAAACAGCTAGTCCTACCAGAAAAGCTAAAACCATTGGTCTTAAACAGGGGTCTCAAACTCAAATTGCCTGAGGGCCACATGACAAGTTTTCATATCCCATGGGGGCCGCATGCAAACTTTTAAAACTTCAAAAACAATAAACTATACCAGCAATAATAAACTATACCCAGCACTGGTGTCAGCAAACACATTATTAACCCCCATCACTGGTGTCAGCAAACACATTATTAACCCCCATCACTGGTGTCAGCAAACACATTATTAACCCCCAGCACTGGTGTCAGCAAACGCATTATTAACCCCCATCACTGGTGTCAGAAAACGCATTATTAACCCCCATCACTGGTGTCAGCAAACGCATTATTAACCCCCATCACTGGTGTCAGCAAACACATTATTAACCCCCAGCACTGGTGTCAGCAAACACATTATTAACCCCCATCACTGGTGTCAGCAAACACATTATTAACCCCCAGCACTGGTGTCAGCAAACACATTATTAACCCCCATCACTGGTGTCAGAAAACGCATTATTAACCCCCATCACTGGTGTCAGCAAACACATTATTAACCCCCATCACTGGTGTCAGAAAACGCATTATTAACCCCCATCACTGGTGTCAGCAAACACATTATTAACCCCCAGCACTGGTGTCAGCAAACGCATTATTAACCCCCATCACTGGTGTCAGCAAACGCATTATTAACCCCCATCACTGGTGTCAGCAAACGCATTATTAACCCCCATCACTGGTGTCAGCAAACGCATTATTAACCCCCATCACTGGTGTCAGCAAACGCATTATTAACCCCCATCACTGGTGTCAGCAAACGCATTATTAACCCCCAGCATTACCCCCCCCCCACACTGCACAAATACCCTCCACACTCCATAATTACCCCCAACATTGCACAAATCCCCCCACACTCCATAAAATACCCCCCACACTACACAATTACCCCCACACTACACAAATACCCCCCCCCAAACTCGATAAAATACCCCCCACACTGCACAAATCCCCCCACACTACACAAATCCCCCCACACTACACAAATACCCCCCACACTGCACAAATCCCCCCACACTGCACAAATCCCCCCACACTGCATAAAATACCCCCACACTCCATAAAATACCCCCCACACTGCACAAATACCCCCCACGCTCCATAAATACCCCCCACACTGCACAAATCCTCCCACACTGCACAAATCCCCCCACACTCCATAAGATACCCCCCACACTCCATAAGATACCCCCCCACACTCCATAAGATACCCCCCACACTCCATAAGATAGCCCCCACACTCCATAAGATAGCCCCCACACTCCATAAGATAGCCCCCACACTCCATAAGATACCCCCCACACTCCATAAGATAGCCCCCACACTCCATAAAATAGCCCCCACACTCCATAAAATAGCCCCCACACTGCACAATTAACCCCCAGACTACACAAGTACCCTCACACTGCACAAATCCCCCCACACTCCATAAAATACCCCCCACACTGCACAAATAGCCCCACACTACACAATTACCCCCCCCCCCCCCACACTCCATAAAATACTCCATTCACCCCACTAAGGACTTTGCCTTACTCACCTCTCCTGGCAGTCAGGATCGTCTGGCTCCCGAGTCCTCTCCTCCTGGCTTCCACAGAGGCCTAGTGACAGGGCACCCAGAGAACACAATCTCCCGCTCTGAGCAGCAGGACCCTGGATCGGGGCTCTGATCGTCAGTGCCTAGGTGGGCGGGGCGATGGGCGGATCCTTCCTCCGCTCTGTTCTCTCTCTGGGCTGCGGCAGTGTGCAGCGGAGAGGACAGAGCTGATGGAGAGGTAAAGCTCTTCGGCGCCTCCCCCTCTGCGGTGCCTGTGAAAAAAGACGTCCTGGATCGGGCCTGCGGGCCATTTTTAACCAGTCCGCGGGCCGCAAATGGCCCGCGGGCTGGTACTTTGAGACCCCTGGTCTTAAAAAATCTTCATGATGACATGGGTCACATTGGTACTGACAAGGTAACCCACCTAGCACGTGAACGATTTTACTGGCCATTTATGCAAAGAGACATTGATGAATATGTGCTGAAGAAGTGCAACTGCATCAAACAAAAGCGTCCAAATATCACCGAAAGAGCACCTATGGGTTTGATTACTACCAGTTCACCCTTGGAGTTAGTATCCATTGATTATCTTCACTTGGAAAAAAGCAAAGGAGGATATGAGTATATACTTGTAATAGTTGACCACTTCACACGCTTTGCACAAGCGTATCCCACTAAGAACAAATCTGGAAAAACGGCGGCAGAAAAGATCTTTCAAGATTTCATACCACGTTTTGGCTATCCAGAGAAACTCCACCATGACCAAGGAAGAGAATTTGAAAACAACTTGTTTCAGACATTGCAACGATTGGCAGGGATTTCTCATTCAAGAACTACTCCGTACCATCCACAGGGTAACCCAGTGGAGAGACTGAACCGTACTTTGTTACAGATGCTTCGCACCTTAGAGGAAGAGAAAAAGTCAGATTGGAAAGAATATCTTCCACATATGGTTGATGCATACAATTGCACCAGGCATGAAGCCACAGGATACTCGCCATTCTTTCTATTGTATGGAAGATCTCCTCGTTTGCCTATTGACCTAATGCTCAACCTAAATTTGGAAAAGGAATCAGAAAGTCAACCAACATTTACTCAAAAATGGGCATCCAGAATGCAAGAAGCTTACAAAATCGCATCCGAGAATAGCCAAAAATCATCTGCTAAAGGGAAGAAGTACTATGACAAGAAGATAAAAGGAGCACCTCTTCAACCGGGTGATAGGGTCTTAGTACGAAATCTCTCTGAAAGAGGAGGACCTGGTAAACTTCGTTCATACTGGGAAGAATCAGTACACAAAGTGGTAGAAAGAATCAAAGATGGGCCTGTGTACAAAATTCAGCCTGAAAGTGGTAAAAAGACTATTCGAGTGCTGCACAGAAATCTTTTACTACCAGTAAATGACCTACCAATTGAAGGACACATTCCAAGAGTACCAATGAAACAAAGACAATCAAGTAACCGAAAGGAGACCAGAATGGATGTGGACCAAGAGGAGGACTGTTCAGATGAAGAAAGATGGTATTATCCTTATATACCAGAGACTACAGAAAGTCATGATCGTGTTGTGTCTCAACAAAACTCTCAAAACGTACAGAAAATCCCTTTAAAAGTTTCTGCAGAAGAGTTCTATCCTACAACTACCACACCCAATCTTGAACAAGAACAAAATGATGGAACATTAGTTGGCGACCAAATCTGGGCTACAGACATGGTGAGACTAGACACTGCAGAATTACCCTCATTAAGTCAAGACTTTCCTGTGAGCCAAGATATGCAAATGGAGAATGATGTTGATGGAGATGACTCAACTCCTGTCAGAAGATCTACCAGACAAGCTAAGCCTAAAGAGATCTTTACATATGACACACTAGGTCAACCAAGATATATACCAAGTCAGATTCACACCGTACAAACTCCTACAATGCTAGCTACTCCCATGACATGCCAGGTAGTTAACATAGCTCCTTGGTAGCAACAAGTACCTATCTGGGTTACTTAAATCACTAAACAGTGTTCAGATAACCATTGAGTTTAATGTCAGGAGCCATTAACTGAAGGAGGGGAGAGTGTGACGGACTGGGGTTTATATTGTCACAAAACAGACACCCCAAAGCAAAGTACATATTCATTTTTTTTTATTTTATTTCTAGCAAAGAAATACCTTCCTGCTATTCTATCAAGAACCAGTAGATGGCAGAGAAGGTACACAAACAGAGTTTATATAAGGCCACCCACCATGTGACTGGAGTCAAACTATCTCCAGCCATAAAACCCAGTGGTCTTGTCTCATGCTGTCTGTGTGATTCTTTGCAGGTATGTACTCTAAATTGTTCCTAATCTGCATTAAAGTATAATAGAAAGATTCTTTTTTTTTTTTTTTTAAGTTTTATTTATAGTTTTAACAAAACAAACAGACCCAATGGGCCAAACACAAACTAAATACAAATCTTCAGCATTGGCTCCCTCTCCCTCCCTCCAGACCCCCACCCATCAACAGGAATAATACAGTTATAAAGTCACTTTAACTCAATCACAGTCATATGATGTTTGGAAATGTCACATAATCACTGTCAAGGTCACCTGTGGCCAGGTGACAGATGCACACCGTAGGGGGACAGGAGTGCACCGCAAGGTAGTGAACCCTATGGCTGACTGCTGCGGATAGGAAACTGGGTGGTTGTGGAAAGCGGGACCAGAGGAGCACAACCGGGATCCTAACGGAAGCTAGAGCCAAGATTCCCCAGGGCGCGGAGTCTAAGACCCAGCAGGTCTTCTCCAGGGCCTCTAGTGGTGAGGATGTTATGCTGCAGGCTGGAACCAGGTCGCGGCCCCTGGAGTTTCCTAGCTCACGCCCCGTAGGATAAGGGGAAAAGAGGGGAAGCAGCAGCACAAGATATGAGAGAACCGAATAACAAGCTGAAAGTCAGGGGCCACAAGCAGACAAGGATAACGAAAGAACGAGCCGAAGGTCAAGGGTCACGAGCAGACAGGGATAGTCGGGGACAAGCCAAATATGTAACAGAGAGACAGACGTAGCACACGGCAGGCAGGAACCCAAACACACAATGCCTAACAAACATGTTGATCAGCAAAGCAGGCTTGCAGTGCACAGGTTAATATAGTGTTCTGTGATAGGGCCTGGGGTGGAGTCTGGCTGGGAGGAGATTATAAAGGAAGCCAGGTGAAAGGGCTCAGGCCTCTAAGATGAATACATGGGAAGGAAGGTAAGCTGACAGACAAACACTACTGCATATCCATGACAGTACCCTCCCTCTTATGGGCCCTCCCCCGCCTGGGCCCAGGCTTAAAGGGAAATCTCTGATGAAACCTTCTCAACAGATGAGGTGCAGCGACATCAGATGCAGCGATCCAAGACGCCTCCTCAGGACCAAAACCTCTCCAATGCACAAGGTACTGAAGAATGCCTCTGCAGAGCCGAGAATCCAGAACTTGTCTAACCTCGTACTTAAGATTATCCTCAGAGACCGAAAACGAGGTAGGGAGATGACAAGAAGATCTATTGAGGACCAAAGGCTCTCTAGGAATAAGCAAGGGCATGAGAGGATCAACAGGAATCTGAGGAGGGTCCCCTAGACCCTTAAAGGGGAACTGGTCATCTTGCACAGGACCATCAGACTGGGCAGATGTCAGTGGAACCCTGAAGTCAGGTTGGTTAGAAGGTGACATGTCGCCGGAGTCAAACTGAATAGCTGAAGGACAAGCAGAATGTCCCGAACAAGAAAAAGTAGGAGGCTCACTGGGCATGGGCTGGACTGGCATAACTAGTACAGAGGCAGAGTGAATAGCTGAGTCAGGTGTAGCGACTACCTGAATCGCATCGCAAGACGTAGCGACTGCAGGACTTGTAGACAAGCTAGCCTGGCTGTGCGTCCAAGGGTGGTTAGGGACAGAGAAATGTAAATGGTTATGCAACCTGGAATGAATGACCGGCTCAGATTCACAGGGGCCAACCTTGGGTAGGCAGGACGAGGAACAGGAGGGACCCCAAGCCAGGATCTGTCCAGTAGTCCAGTCCACATGAGGAGAATGGAGCTGTAACCATGGGAGACCCAAAATTATAGGCGTTGAGGCCTTGGGTAAGATAAGGAAGGATATCCACTCCTGGTGGAGTGTCCCTACCGACATCTTAACAGGGAGGGTCTGGAAGCGGATAGGTCCCCCTGGGAGAACAGTACCATCAATCGCCAAGACCACCAATGGTGTGGTGAGGGGCAAAAGAGTAAGTCTCATGGACGATGCGATTTCCCAGTCCATAAAATTACCAGCGGCTCCGGAATCCAGATATGCTGAGACCGAATGAGAAGAAGCACCAACATGAAGGAACACAGAAAGCAGAAGACGAGAAGGGGAAGGTGATATTTCTGGGTCCAATACTCCACTTTCCAGATGAAGTGGACCCGAACGTTTTTCTGGACAAAGAGAGCAAGTGTCACGAAAATGACCTTTGCCCCCACAGTAAAGACACAGACCAAGAGTTCTGCGCCTAGCACGTTCCTCGGGGGATAGCCTGGTCCGACCCAGCTGCATGGGTTCCTCAGCTGGTAGGAGATGCTCTACGGGTCGAAGAGAGGGGAGCTCAGGCTGACTAAGAACCAAGGAGTGCTGGCGTTGCTTTTCTAAGGTCCTCTCCTGAAAGCGAATATCGATCTGGTTACACAAGGAGATAACGCCGGCCAGATCAGTGGGGATGGTTCTTCCTGCTAATTCATCCTTCACTCTATCAGACAGGCCATGCAAAAAGGTTGCGACTAAGGCCTCATTGTTCCAGCTCAACTCAGCCGACAGTATGCGGAAATAAAGGGCATACTGTCCCACAGAAGCAGACTCTTGGCAGAGACGTAAAAGGGCGCTGGCCGCTGAAGAGACACGAGCCGGTTCTTCGAAGATATTCCGAAAAAGTTTCAAGAAGCCAGACAGGCTAGAAACCACTGGATCATTCAGTTCCCACAGAGGGGCTGCCCAGGCTAAAGCTTCACCAGAGAGGAGGGAAATGATATAGGCTACCTTAGCCCGATCAGACAGGAAGTTTTGGGGCTGGAGCTCAAAATGAATTGTGCATTGGCTAAGGAACCCCCTGCAAGCCTTGGAGTCCCCAGAGAAACGGGACGGAGCTGGCAGTTGTAGTGAGTGTGTGGCTGCGACTGGTGCAATAGGTGCAGCCGCTGGTTGTATTTGAGGTTGCGGATTCAGGGTTCCCAAGGAGGCCTGAAGCTGCTCAAAGCGAGAAGCCAGATCCTGGAGGAATCGCATCACCTGAGTCTGATTCGATTCCTGGGTTTCAAGTCTGCAAACTATGCCCTGCAACGGATCATCCACGGGTAACGGGATGTCAGCCGGGTTCATGGCTGATCAAACTGTCAAGGTCACCTGTGGCCAGGTGACAGATGCACACCGTAGGGGGACAGGAGTGCACCGCAAGGTAGTGAACCCTATGGCTGACTGCTGCGGATAGGAAACTGGGTGGTTGTGGAAAGCGGGACCAGAGGAGCACAACCGGGATCCTAACGGAAGCTAGAGCCAAGATTCCCCAGGGCGCGGAGTCTAAGACCCAGCAGGTCTTCTCCAGGGCCTCTAGTGGTGAGGATGTTATGCTGCAGGCTGGGACCAGGTCGCGGCCCCTGGAGTTTCCTAGCTCACGCCCCGTAGGATAAGGGGAAAAGAGGGGAAGCAGCAGCACAAGATATGAGAGAACCGAATAACAAGCTGAAGGTCAGGGGCCACAAGCAGACAAGGATAACGAAAGAACGAGCCGAAGGTCAAGGGTCACGAGCAGACAGGGATAGTCGGGGACAAGCCAAATATGTAACAGAGAGACAGACGTAGCACACGGCAGGCAGGAACCCAAACACACAATGCCTAACAAACACGTTGATCAGCAAAGCAGGCTTGCAGTGCACAGGTTAATATAGTGTTCTGTGATAGGGCCTGGGGTGGAGTCTGGCTGGGAGGAGATTATAAAGGAAGCCAGGTGAAAGGGCTCAGGCCTCTAAGATGAACACATGGGAAGGAAGGTAAGCTGACAGACAAACACTACTGCATATCCATGACAATCACAACCATAATCAACTCTTACTGCAAGTGCATTTATAATGGGTGCCACTCAATCCGCCACCGTAAGTTCACTATTCATCCAACCACCCCATACTTTATCAAACTTCTGAGGTGCGCCCCTACTAGCATACGTAGCTTTGTACAGCGGTACAGCTCTATTCACCACCCCCTTCCATGCTGACACAGTGGGCGGATTGGGCTTTTTCCATGATAACACTATCAGTTTCCTGGCGTAATATATGAGAATCGTCAACAGAGCCCGAGTCGCTCTCCTTGGGGCTAGATTGTCTACCAGACCCAAGAGGCATACCTCAATTGAAGGCTGTAAC
Organism: Rana muscosa; assembly: GCA_029206835.1. NCBI lineage: Eukaryota > Metazoa > Chordata > Amphibia > Anura > Ranidae > Rana > Rana muscosa. The sequence continues at coordinate 29,743,056 of JARGYO010000162.1, read as the reverse complement.
TGGATGGTGGTCACCCCAGCTATGCAGTCGGCAACCCCTCTCCAGAACCCTTGGATGAATGAGCAATTCCAAAATACATGCATGAAATCGGCCGTGAGGGAACTGCACCACCAGCAACAAGGAGACTGTGTAGGGAATATCTTGGCCAGTCTAGCCGGCGTAAGATAGATGCGATGCAGAAATTTAAATTGGATGAGATGGTCCCTGGCAGAGACCAATCTGGTAAAATTAATGTCCCATACATCATCCCAGTCATCCCTGTCCATCTGGGGGAACACCTCACCCCACGCCGCCCTACACTTTGCCAGGAGATCCACTCCCTCACTCAACAGCTGTTTATATATTGTAGACAAGGCCTTGTCTAAAGTGTCCTCTCTCAGTAAAGACTCCATATCACTAGTTTGCATGGTGATACCAATATCTCCAAATTGGGCCTTAAATGCATGTCTGAGCTGAAGAAAACGAAACAAGTGCGTATTGGGCAGATCAAACTTGGCTTTAAGGGCGTCAAACTGTAAGAGTTTCCCACCCCCCACTATGTCCCTCAGAGTCTTAATGCTATACTTAGTCCAGGTGACTGGATCGGGGTACTCACAAAAGTGTGGTAGCTGAGGATTCTTCCAAAGTGGTGTGTAAGGAGAAATTTCAGAGGCGCCACCCACCTTATTCACTGCCACCCATGCCCTACAGGCGGCACGCATGGATATCGTGAGCCTATACGGAGCCCTGATTCCCCGAAGCGGGAGATGCTTCAGTGCCTCATACGAACCCACAACAGCCGCCTCCAGCGTATTAGCAGTGTCGTCCTCAGGTAGAGTGAACCACCTGTAGACAAATACCAGCTGACCAGCTAAGAAATACCTGTGGAAGTCCGGGACCGCCAGTCCCCCTTGTTTCCACGGCAGTTGTAACACCCGGAATTTAATTCGAGGGCGTCGTCCCTGCCATAAGAAAGTTGTTATGAGACTATCTATTTTCTTAAAAACATATCTCGGTATCCAAACAGGGGAATTCCGAAATATATACAAAAACAAAGGTAAAAATTTCATTTTCACTAAATTCACCCTACCAATGAGCGTCAAAGGTAAGTTTTGCCATGCCTGTAGCCTGGATTTCAGTTTAGTCAAAAGTGGATCGACATTTAAGGCAATAAAATCGGACACAGAATTAGAAATGTTTAACCCCAGAAATTTGAGCACCTCCACCCGCTGTAAAGGACAATCAACAGGAATCTCGCACCTGGGGGATGGCGTCCTGAGTGATAGAATTTGGGATTTTCCCCAGTTGACTTTCAGACCCGAAAAACGTGCAAAAGAATTCAGGATATCTAGTGCTGCCGACAAGGAATTTCCGGAGTCCCGCAGAAAAAGAACCATGTCGTCCGCATAAAGTGCCGTCTTTTCGTTCAAGTCTCCCACCATGATCCCCCGCACCTCCTCAGAGGCCCGCAAGGCCGCAGCCACGGGTTCAATCATGATGGAAAATAGACCCGGGGACAAAGGGCAACCCTGGCGAGTGCCCCTCCGCACTGAAAAAAATTCCGACAACATATTGTTTAACTTAATGGCCGCTGTAGGGGAATGATATAGAATGTCGATCCACTTCCTGAAATGAGGCCAGAAACCGAATACCTCCAGCACCACCCTCATGTAATTCCAGTCAACGGAATCAAAGGCCTTCTCCAAATCCAAAAAGACCAGTATCCCGCCGCTGGAACTGTCCGGGCCCAACTGCGTGTGGGTGAAAACCCTACGCAGATTGATATCCGTGGCTTTCCTGGGCATGAAAACTGTTTGGTCAGGGGAAATAACATGGTGCAAGACCGACATAAGTCTAGTAGCCAACATCTTAGTAAGTATTTTGAAGTCCATATTCAGTAAAGAAATGGGCCTATACGAAGAACATAGCATTGGGTCTTTGTCCGGCTTGGCCAACAGTACAATATGAGCCTCATAGAAGGAGGGGGGAGGCCCCCCTTCTGAAAACAGTCGGCATACAATTGCAGTAGTCTAGGCACCAGGATCTCCGAGTAACGACGGTACCAGTCAATAGGCAGACCATCAGGACCCGGAGCCCTGCCACCAGGAAACGACCCAACTGCGGAGACCACCTCCTCCTCCCCGAACTCGGCATCATGCAAATTACGAGATTCCTCTGGCAGCTCAGGCAACCGCAGGGCCCCCAATGTGACCCCAAGGTCACCCGCGTCATAGGGATCTATAGGCGAGTACAGAGACTTATAGAACGATACAAACTCCCGTACTACGTCCTCCCTGTCTCTCAACAGGTGTCCAGACTGGGACATTACGCAAGGCACTACCGTTGGGGACGTGTCCCCAACCGTCAAAAAAGCCAATAGTTTACCGTTTTTATCCCCCTGTTCAAAAACACGCGCCGCACTCCTTTGCAGATGACAAGTAGTCGCCTCTCGGTAATGGAGAGAAACGTTCCTCCTTGCAAACCGCAACTGAGCCAACGAGTCAGGAGAAGGTGAGTCCGCATGAGCCTTAGCGCACTCCCGCTCCCTGTCATGGAGTTGTTTTTCTACACTATTCGGCTCAATTCTCAGGGCTTTTATGGCTGATATGTATTCCCCCCTAGTAGTGGCCTTGAAGGCCTCCCATTCCATATGTAATGTGGCCGATCCCTCGTTAACCTGCCAAAATGTGTCAATGTGTGGTTGCAGCATCTCCTCCACAGAGGGCTCCCCCACCCAACTAGGTGATAAACGCCAGACTCTCCTGGAATTCTGGGAACCCACTTGCAAAGTGATCTGGAGAGGAGTGTGATCCGAGACACCCCCCGGAAGGTAGGACGTCTCAGCCACCAGAGGCAACATTGCTCCATTAGCAAACACCAGGTCTATTCTGGAGGACGAAGCATGTACCGAGGACAGATATGAATAGCATCTGTCCATAGGATGCTTCCACCGCCAGATTTCAGTAAGACCCGCAGCATCACTGCGACAATTCACGGTTCGGAGCCCTATGTGGGTTGGACGTGTCCAACGTATAATTGAGAACATTATTAAAATCACCAGCCATCAATAACTGAAATGGAGCGTGAGGTGCCAATTTCTCCAACACCTCATACAGGATATTGCCTGTAAAAGGAGGGGGAATATATACATTTACCAGGGCCAACTTCCTAGAGTAAACTTCAATTATGACCACTAAATACCTTCCTCCAGGATCAGTGATCACTGTATTTATGGAGCAAGGTAAGGACTTGTTTAACAAAATAGATACACCCCTAGCATATGACGAATAGGTGGCATGTATGGCTCTGTGGATCCAGGGACGCTTCATGGCCAGAATTTTGTTGCCTAATAAATGCGTTTCCTGTAAAAACATTATGTGAGGATGTTGGGCCTGCAAAAATTTCAACACCAAAGCTCTCTTGTATTTAGAATTCAATCCCCTGACATTCCAAGAGATGATTGTAACTTTTAAAGACATGACTGTAATTCCGAAATTTGCCACAAGTTGGGGGCCTAGGAGCACAGGAGAGGTCCAGAAGTACACAGAGCCATACAACAAGCTGAAGAATAACTATAACATCTCTACAGACAGTACTTTGTGCCTGAGCCCGTTTCTGAGTGTCCCCTGGCCCACCAATTGTGGAACACCGAGGATGACACCACAAACAAGCAGCCCCAAATAAAATGGAGCAGAGACAAACAGACAAAACATAAATAAAATAAAAAAACCCAAGACCAAAACATTTACTCATAAACAGACCCATCTTAGTAATCCCCTGCCTAGCCAGCAACAAAAAAAAAACACAAAAAAAAAAAAAAAAAGGAAACAACTAGCGCCAGCAGACTTAATCCCCCAAACCAAAAACAAAAAATGGAAAAGTGTTCTATAGAGTTATTCCATATGCCCCTTTAGAGGGGACTAAAGTGTCAACCAGGTGAGTGCTGACACCGTACGCCTTTTACGACTACTCAGCGCAGCAGAGAGAGCATCCGGCTCCATTGGTCATGCAGCACTAAGCAGCCAAATGCACCCCGCAGCCTCCTGAAAGTAACATTTTGTACAGGAAAAACAAGGACAGTCCAGATCACTTCCACCATCCAGGCACACCAATACTAAGCTCACTGGAGGGGGTAACATGGGGTAGGATGAAAGTCAAAGTATATGTGTCTACCAGCGTGCACTCAAGCAGAAGCAGATGTAAGGGTGGCCAAACAGAGTATGCCACAAATAGAAAAAATAAATCGAAGTAAAATAAATGCTGTACATTAAGCCAGAGTCTCCAACCAATCCGAGACATCCGAGGGGACCTCAAAAAATTTCACAGAGCCCTGGTATTCAACACGGAGCTTGCTGGGGTATAGCATGCTGTATTTGAGGCCCTTGTCCCGGAGCCTCTTCCGAACATCCACGAACGTGCGACGGCGCCTCTGCAACTCCGGGGAGAAATCCGGGAAGAAGTGCACATTGGTATTTTCAAACCGGAGCTGTGGTGACTTCCGGGCTTCCGCCAGAATGAGATCTCTGTCGCGGTAATTTAGAAACCGCACGAGGAATGGTCTGGGCAATGCGCCCCGTGGTCTCGGGCCTGTGGGGACCCTATGAGCCCGCTCCACAATATATGCAGAGGATACGCCAGGATATCCTTGAAAAAGGTTTCAGCAAAGCTGGCTGGCTGCGAGCCCTCCGCACCCTCAGGCAGGCCCACCACGCGCACATTATTGCGGTGCAGCCTATTTTCGGCGTCCTCAGACCGCGCCATCAAGGTTTTAACCGTGCGTTGCAGATCAGCGACATTCTGGGATGTTATAGCCGCGGTATCCTCAATATCTGAGATACGAGTCTCAGCAGCAGCTACACGGCCTCTAAACTTGTCCATATCTTGCCTGATGAGGCCACACTCCATGGCCAGTGTGTCTATTTTCCCCATAACCAGGGTTTTGCTCTCCTCAATGGCCGCCAAAATGACTGCCGTGGAGGCAGTGCCCTCAGATTTCTCCATACCTTGGGGCTGCTGCGGGTCACCATCCACCTGCTCCATGTCCCTCAGAAGCTGCAGGGCTGTCTGTATGGCTACTGCTAGCTCCGCTCCGGAGGGCAAGATGGCCGCCACACGTGTCACCGCTGGGGAGCCCTGCGTCTTAGGAGGCGGCTGTTTCTTGGTCGATTTCCTCCTGGATGGCATCGGTGTACTCCGGAGGTGACCCCGAGCACGGAGCAGCTGTCCACCGGCCCGGATGCCGCTCAGCGCAGGAGAAATTCACAGGATTCTGAACCCAGGAGCCGGAGCTCTCTCACACACGTCCTCTCTTCCTCACATCCGGACACGCCCCCTCCATAGAAAGATTCTTAAACATCTGGAGCAGATGCAGGGAAAGTTCCAGCAGACTGTATTCTATAGTTTTACTGATATTAGAAGTTTAGAACAGCATGTGTGAGAAACAAGTGAAAAGGACATGAAAATACTGCATTAGTCAGAATAAATGTCTATTAGAAGCACTAAACCGTTCTAAATAAGTATATTGAAACTTGGTTTATACAAGTTCCATAAAGTTAGAAAAGCACATGTTGAAAACTGATATTCTAATGAGTATTTGCCTATATGTAAAGCCTATGCATTGCTTCATGTGCACCATCTAGTGGTTAAAAAAGAGAACTACCGAAATAATGTTTGTATTAAAGCAGCATTGCACAGTTAAAGTGTACATCATCATCTATAACACGGAATAACAGGAATATATATGTTATTAAAATATAACAATGTTTTTTGTGTAACTACGGTTTAAAATACTTCAGTTAAAATCTGTATTATATATTGTTAATAGTTATGAACATGTGATTATAAAAATGTAAAAGATGTATTGTTATGTAAAAGTCAAACGATTTCCAGCCATAAAACCCAGTGGTCCTGTCTTATGCTGTTGTGTGATTCTTTGCAGTCCACGCCAAGCTGATCACCTTCTCTCATCACGTCTACAATTATCGGCTCTCTTAATTCACATTTTGAGGCCGGTAACACCTGCATGCATATCGATGGACAGGAGCATGTATGGTACCTCTTCCTCTGAGTATTTAGGGATAGGACATGTAACACAAACAGAATGCTTCCATAGTGCAACACTGTTTTATTAAAAACTTGTATAAAAACACGAGCCAAATGGCTACTCACATAAAAAGTGCCGACCTGGCACTGGGGCTGCAGGCTTAGCTGGAATCGCTGGCTCTCCCACCTCCGTGGTGGCGTGCGTTCCACCGGCCATTGGTGCTGACCAGATGAACTGGAAGTGGCGTGGGGCGTACTACACGTGACCAGGTACCGCCACCGACGTACGTTTCGTTTGGTTTACGTCTTCAGGGGGCGTGCCTGGTCACTAAGCATCACGGTATATGTAGTCTAGTTGGTGGGGGAGTGGTCAAATAGAGGAAAACTGATTAGCCAATGGGGGAAGCAGCCGCAGTGCCGGTTTACATTCACATATTCCAGCAGGCAACTGGCATGGCATACCACCTACTTATTTAGGCATCCAGACCTAGATACTGAGGCGGAATGCTACACCATGGACGATTCCACCTATTGTATAGCACTCCCTCAGATCTTCAGTCTGATAAAAAGGGGCAATGTTCGACCCTAGCTGTAAAAAATAATATAACCAAAGCTAACCTTATAAATCCTAGAATCCTATATGTTAAGGAGACCAGATTGATATGAACCACCATATCTTAATAGGTGCCAACAGGCCTAGTGTTATAAACTGGAAATAAGTCCTGCATTGCTGAACAGGGACCACTAGATGGAGCCTGTCAGTCAAAAATTCCATAAGGAGAATTGGCTCCTAACTAGGTTGCCCAAACTAACCCAAATAGTGAAACTAATAGGTGACTAGGTAAAAGGTTGAAAGGAAATTAAATTAAAATGAATTGGTAGTTTGGGGGCAAGAGGGTAGACATCTATGATGTATGGGCAAAGCATGGTAGAACCCAAAAGGGGTATCTGCCATCTAGTATGGGCAAAGAGATACCCCCATTAAATTAATAATTAGACAGGAAACAGTTTAAGTCAAGTTCAATATTCATGCCATATGGCTGCATGCTCTGCAGTTTATACAACCATCTGGTCTCATTTTGAGAAATAGCTCTTTTCATATGGGTCCCTCTCCAATGCCTGGTTATCTTATCTATTCCATAGAAGGTACACAGGCTTGGGTCACTGTTGTCATGGCTTTTGAAGTGCCTAGACACACTGTGGTTAGGGAATCCCTTTTTGATATTAGTCAGATGTTCATTGATTCTCGTTTTGAGTTGTCGTGTGGTCCTACTTACGTACTGGAGTGAACATGGGCACTCCAGGACATATGTAACATGATCAGAATGGCATGTAATTAGAGGTTTAATTTTGAACTGTTCTTTAGTTACTGTGGACTGAAAATGTGTGGTCTTCTTAGGATCACCAGGTCTTCTAGTAATTCTGCATGCCTTACATCTGGTGCAATGATAAAACCCAGATCCGTCCAAAAACGTAATTGGTTTCTTGGGGGGGTCTGGTACATTGCGGGCTATTCGATTACGCAATCCTGGTGCTCGTCTATAAATGAACTTAGGTTTGGAAGAAATAGTGGATTGCAAGTCTTTGTCTTTAAGAACTAAGAAGTTTGGGCCAGAATTTTTTAAAAACCGCTTCCACTTGTCTAAATTGTCTATGGAAACCTATCTTACCTGCAAATTCCTTCTTTGGTTTGGGTACTAATAGTGTTTGTCTATCCATTGAGGACACTTGGGATAAAACCTTGTTTAGTGTCTCCATCGGATATCCTTTTTCTATAAATTTGTCAGTAGGGATGAGCTCGGTGTTCGAGTCGAACATAAGTTCGACTCGAACATCGGCTGTTCGACCGTTCGGCGAACATCGAACGATTTGGGCCGTTCGCGCCAAATTCGAGTGACGCGAACGGCCCACAATACACTGCGCCATCGCAGTGCAATCCCGGCGCTGTGATTGGCCAAGCATGCACTGTGACCCCGCATGCTTGGCCAATCACAGCGCCGGCAGCTAGGAGAGCCATAATTGGCCACAGGCAGGTTGCCTGTGGCCAATTATAGCTCAGGGGGTTTAGCACACGCCCCACACTATAAAAGGCCGCCAGCGCGGCGGCCTTGTGTAGTGTGTTCCGGCGCAGGGAAAGAGTTACATAGGCAGGGACAGTGTCAGTGCTATTTGTACCTCAAACTTGTGTGTAGGGAGAGAGAAGGATAGGCAGGGAGAGTGTCAGTGTCATATTCTTTGCTAAACCTTGTGTGCAGGGAGAGAGAAGGATAGGCAGGGGACAGTGTCAGTGTCACATTCTTTGCTAAACCTTGTGTGCAGGGAGAGAGAAGGATAGGCAGGGAGAGTGTCAGTGTCATATTCTTTGATAAACCTTGTGTGCAGGGAGAGAGAAGGATAGGCAGGGAACAGTGTCAGTGTCATATTCTTTGCTAAACCTTGTGTGCAGGGAGAGAGAAGGATAGGCAGGGAGAGTGTCAGTGTCATATACTTTGATAAACCTTGTGTGCAGGGAGAGAGAAGGATAGGCAGGGGACAGTGTCAGTGTCATTGTTGCTAAGCCTCCTGCACCTTATACACCTGAAGTTAGCCTGTATTGCTGCGTTTTCCTGGTGTGTTACACCAACAGGCATTTGCAGCACTTACAGCGGGCGGAGTGTGCCACCTGATCATATTACACCTGAAGTTAGCCTGTATTGCTGCTTTTTCCTGGTGTGTTATACCAACAGGCATTTGCAGCACTTACAGCGGGCGGAGTGTGCCTCCTGATCATATTACACCTGAAGTTAGCCTGTATTGCTGCGTTTTCCTGGTGTGTTACACCAACAGGCATTTGCAGCACTTACAGCAGGCGGAGTGTGCCTCCTGATCATATTACACCTGAAGTTAGCCTGTATTGCTGTGTTTTCCTGGTGTGTTACACCAACAGGCATTTGCAGCACTTACAGCGGGCGGAGTGTGCCTCCTGATCATATTACACCTGAAGTTAGCCTGTATTGCTGCGTTTTCCTGGTGTGTTACACCAACAGGCATTTGCAGCACTTACAGCGGGCGGAGTGTGCCTCCTGCACCTTATACACCTGAAGTTAGCCTGTATTGCTGCTTTTTCCTGGTGTGTTACACCAACAGGCATTTGCAGCACTTACAGCGGGCGGAGTGTGCCTCCTGATCATATTACACCTGAAGTTAGCCTGTATTGCTGCTTTTTCCTGGTGTGTTACACCAACAGGCATTTGCAGCACTTACAGCGGGCGGAGTGTGCCTCCTGATCATGTTACACCTGAAGTTAGCCTGTATTGCTGCGTTTTCCTGGTGTGTTACACCAACAGGCATTTGCAGCACTTACAGCGGGCGGAGTGTGCCTCCTGCTCATATTACACCTGAAGTTAGCCTGTATTGCTGCTTTTTCCTGGTGTGTTACACCAACAGGCATTTGCAGCACTTACAGCGGGCGGAGTGTGCCTCCTGATCATATTACACCTGAAGTTAGCCTGTATTGCTGCGTTTTCCTGGTGTGTTACACCAACAGGCATTTGCAGCACTTACAGCGGGCGGAGTGTGCCTCCTGCACCTTATACACCTGAAGTTAGCCTGTATTGCTGCGTTTTCCTGGTGTGTTACACCAACAGGCATTTGCAGCACTTACAGTGGGCGGAGTGTGCCTCCTGATCATATTACACCTGAACTTAGCCTGTATTGCTGCTTTTTCCTGGTGTGTTACACCAACAGGATTTTGCGGCACTTACAGCGGGCGGAGTGTGCCTCCTGACCATATTACACCTGAAGTTAGCCTGTATTGCTGCTTTTTCCTGGTGTGTTACACCAACAGACACTTGCGGCACTTACAGCGGGCGGAGTGTGCCTCCTGCTCATATTACACCTGAAGTTAGCCTGTATTGCTGCTTTTTCCTGGTGTGTTACACCAACAGGCATTTGCAGCACTTACAGCGGGCGGAGTGTGCCTCCTGATCATATTACACCTGAAGTTAGCCTGTATTGCTGCGTTTTCCTGGTGTGTTACACCAACAGGCATTTGCAGCACCTACAGCAGGCGTAGTGTGATTCCTGCAAAATATACTCCTGAAGCTAGGCCTTATTGCTGGTTTTCCCATTTCCCTGCAGGCCATTAGAATGTCTGGAAGGCAAACAAGGAGAGGCAGACAGTCAGGAGCCAATAAAAGAGGGCAAGCAGGCTCTGTGTCTAGAGACAACAGTGCTGGTCGTGGACGCGGTGCATCGCCATCAGCACGTGGCCATGGGACACGCTTGTCCTTCTTTTCGGCAGCTGGATGTGTTGAGCCGCATCATGCCGAAGACTTGGTAGAGTGGATGACCAAGCCCTCCTCATCCTCCTCATCCTCTCTCACCCAGGCTCGGGGTACTGGCAAAGCAGCTGCCAAAGCATCCTCTTCCCTGGTATCAATGTCATCATCAGTCACTCCTTCCCTAGACCAACCATGTCCTCCTGAGGAGTCCCCCGAACTGTTTGAGCACAGTGTTGGGTACATGCTCCAGGAGGATGCCCAGCGTTTCGAAGGGTCTGATGATGATACCCAGCTAGAGGAAGGCAGTAGCGTGAGAGCAGAGAGAGGGGATGCTCAAGAAGGACACCAATCTGGCAGTCATGTTCCAGCAGCTGCAGCATACTGCCAGATTGGCTCCAGTGATGAGGAGGGAGGGGATGATGAGGTCACTGACTCCACGTGGGTGCCTAATAGGAGAGAGGAGGAGGAGGAGGAGGATGAGGAGGAGGCACATCTCCAACAAGGCAGGATGCCCTCGGGGGACCAGCGTAAGGGCAGCACACCGACGGAATCACACCGCAGAGCTCTGCCTGTGCAGGGCGCTGCCTCTGCCCGTTATTCAAAAAGTTCTTTGGTGTGGGCCTTTTTTGAGTCAAGTGCATCAGATCGCACAGCTGCTGTTTGCAACATATGTCTCAAGCGTATATCGCGTGGCCAAAACATCACCCGCTTGGGCACCACATGCTTGACCAGACATATGTTGACCTGCCATGCAGCTCGTTGGCAAGCCTACCTTAAAGACCCACACCAAAGAACAAAGCGGACCTCTCCTTGCATCGCATCAGCTGGGATCTCCAACCCCACTATACCTTCAGTCCTCTCTGAAACCTGCACTGAGAGGAATGAAGGTGTAGAATTAGGTGTGTCACAGCCAAGTACTTGCGGGCACTCTGCTAGCAGTACACCGACGTCCAATTCTAGCAGGCAAATTTCCCTGCCCCAGCTGCTGGACCGTCGAAAGAAGTTCACTCCCAGCCATCCACATGCCCAGCGGTTGAATGCTAGCTTGGCTAAATTGCTAGCGCTTCAACTGCTGCCTTTTCAGTTGGTAGACTCGGCCCCCTTCCGTGAGTTTGTGCAATGTGCGGTTCCTCAGTGGCAGGTTCCCAAACGCCACTTTTTCTCACGGAACGCGATTCCGGCTCTCTACCGGCATGTGGAAGGCAATGTCTTGGCCTCGCTGGACAGGGCGGTCAGCGGTAAGGTGCATATTACCGCTGACTCATGGTCCAGCAGGCATGGACAGGGACGTTACCTTTCTTTCACGGCCCATTGGGTCACTCTTTTGGCAGCTGGGAAGGATGCAGGACAAGGTGCAGTAGTGTTGGAGGTTGTTCCGCCGCCACGCCTCCAAAATGCTACTACTGGTTGTGACACACCTCTCTCCTCCACCCCCTCCTCTTCTTCTTCCTCCATGGCCTCTTCCTGTGTTTTGTCCTCGGAACCAGCGGTGCTCCGTAGGCGTTCAAGGGGCTACGCAAGTACGCAGGCAAAAAGATGCCATGCCGTGCTTGCGCTGGTGTGTTTGGGGGACAGGAGCCACACTGGGGCAGAGGTTCTGTCAGCTCTGCAGGGGCAGGCCGAGAGGTGGTTGACGCCACGCCAGCTTAAGCCAGGAATGGTGGTTTGCGACCATGGCACCAACCTCCTCTCTGCCCTCCGACAGGGACAACTGACCCATGTGCCCTGTGTGGCTCACGTCCTTAACCTGGTGGTGCAGCGGTTCTTGGGCAGGTACCCGGGCTTACAGGATGTCCTGAGGCAGGCCAGGAAAGTCTGTGTGCATTTCCGCAGATCTTATAATGCCAGTGCTCGCCTGGCTGAGCTGCAAAAGGAGTTGAACCTGCCCAAGAACCGCCTTATATGTGACATGCCCACCAGGTGGAACTCAATGTTGGCCATGCTGCAGCGGCTGCACACGCAGCAGAGGGCCATCAATGAGTACCTGTGCGACTACGGCACCAGGACAGGGTCAGGGGAGCTCAGGTTTTTTTCACCATGCCAGTGGGGCATGATCAGGGATGCATGCACTGTCCTGGCACCATTTGAGGAGGCCACGAGGATGGTGAGCAGTGACAGTGCATGCATCAGTGACACTGTACCTCTTGTCCACCTGTTGGAACATACGCTGCGTGGAATAATGGACAGGGCACTTGAGGCAGAACAGAGGCAGGAAGAGGAGGACTTCCTTGCCTCTCAAGGCCCCCTTTACCCAGACAGTGTTCCTTCTGTCCCACCCATCGCACAGGAGGAGGAGGAGGAGGATTGTGTCAGCATGGAGGTGGAGCCTGGCACTCAGCATCATCAGCAGCAGTCTTTTAGGGATGATTTACAGTCCCAAGAAACCAGTGGACTTGTACGAGGCTGGGAGGAGGTGGCTGCGGATCATGTCGTCCTTAGTGACCCAGAGGACTCCGGACCGAATGCCTCAGCTAACCTACGCTGCATGGCCTCCCTGATCTGCGGAAGGATCCTCGTATTCTTCGAATCAAGGAGAGGGACCATTACTGGCTGGCCACTCTCCTTGATCCACGGTACAAGGGTAAGGTTGCGGACCTTATCTTACCGTCGCAGAGGGAGCAGAGGATGAGACAACTCCAGGAGGCCTTGCAGAAAGGTCTGTGCAACGCGTTCCCAGAGACTGGGAGGTTACAAACTCCTGGTCCTGGACAACGAGTTGCTGAGGCTTCGGTCAGTCAAAGAAGGAGCGGTGGGGAAGGTGGCCGTCTGACCGATGCGTTCAGACAATTCTTTAGTCCGCAGCCCCAAGGTATGATCGGTTCCAGCAACCATCGCCAGCGTCTGATATACATGGTGCTGGAATACCTAGGGGCAAGGTCAGACTTGGACACCTTCCCCACCGAAAATCCTCTGGCTTACTGGGTCTTGAGGATGGATCACTGGCCAGAGCTTGCACAGTATGCAATTGAGCTACTGGCCTATCCTGCATCCAGCATTCTTTCAGAACGCACATTCAGTGCTGCTGGAGGATTTGTCACGGATCACAGGGTGCGCCTGTCCACCGACTCGGTTGATCGACTGACCTTCATAAAGATGAACCAGTCTTGGATCACCACCAGCTACCAAACACCTGAAGCTGATATAACAGACTAATTTATTTTCAAATGTCACATCCCTTCAAGACTGATGCTGATGCTGAGAGACTGTCCTGTTATGTTGACTGACTATCCTCCTCCTCCTCAATGATCCAATTGATGATGATAGCTTGGAAGAACATTTTCGTTTCTGGGTGCCGCCACCAGTGGCTAAGGCCCAATTTTTCAGCCCCTGTTTAACAGGGGCATGTAATTACAATTTTTTATGCAATGCTTTGCAGCAGGGCTCATTCCTGCACTCCAACTAGAGTATCTGGGAGAGGTTGCAGTGTCGTGGCACCAGCACCAGTGGCTAAGGCCCAATTTTTCAGCCCCTGTTTAACAGGGGCGTGTAATTACAATTTTTGATGCAATACTTTGCAACAGGGCTCATTGCTGTGCTCCAAGTACAGTATCTGTGAGGGGTTGCAGTGTTGTGGCACCAGTGCCTAAGGCCCAATTTTTCTGCCCCTGTTTAACAGGGGCATGTAATTACAATTCTTGATCTAATAATTCACAGCAGGGCCCATTCCTGCGCCCACCAAGAGTAACTGTGAGGCCTTACAGTGTTGTGTCAACACCACCACCACCACCACCAAAGGCCCAATTTTTCAGCCCCTGTTCAACAGGGGCATGCAATTACAATTCTTGATCTAATAATTCACAGCAGGGCCCATTCATGCGCCCACCAAGAGTAACTGTGAGGGCTCACAGTGTTGTGGCAACACCAACATGTAAGGGGAAAATTTCAGCTGAGTATATACGGCAGGCCCCTACTTTCAAACATCCAACTTACAAACGACTCCTCCTTGCAAACGGAAGGATACAACAGGAAGTGAGAGGAAATCTACCCCTAGGAAGGCAAATTCTCTCCTGTAAGAGTTAATATGGGAAAAAAAGTGTCTCCTCTCCACTGATGCTTTATCACCAATTCTTGTTTCAATAAAAACCCCAAATTTTCAAAAAACATTTGTCATTAGGACGGAAAGTGAGGTGAACTGTTCTGAACAGGTGCACACTGCACAGACAGCAAAACAAATGTTACAGGGGTGATAACCCTTCCCTATGTTTTCCAAAAAGCTTAAAAATAGATTTTTTGGCTGGAGCTACACTTAAACAATGTACCTGTTCAAAATTACAAACAGATTCTACATAAGAACAAACCTACAGTCCCAGTCTTGTATGCACCGCCTGTATACGGCTGTTCAGAGTATAGATGGCCTTTTTTATTTTGTGTGCAGGGTTCCCCTTAATATCCATACAAGACCCAAAGGGGCTGGTAATGGGCTGGGGTAGGGGGGGGGGGCGCTCTGATGGGGTAGCTATGCCATTTTTCTTAAAGATTTTCATCCATATTACCGGGACCAGACATTACATTAAAGCCGCAAGCAGTTTTAAATGGCTTTTTTTCCTTTAGAAATGTAATTTTGTGCATGGACAGTTCTAAACACGTGAAACACGTGGCACTTCACAGGCATACTTTAGACAAATAAAGGAATATTTGACTTTTTTTTTTCACTTTATGCATCATTAAAATGACTGCTCCCGAAAAACGGCCGTTTTTAAAACTTTTTTTTGGATTGATACATGTCAAGGACAATAACATGCATAATAGTCGTTATAATTAGCACTTTAGATTTCGAACGTTCGCATCCATTGTATTTAATAGGGTTCTAAAGTTCGTGCGAACTTTCGGTCCGTTCGCGGGTTCTGGTGCGAACCGAACCCGGGGGTGTTCGGCTCATCACTATTTGTCAGTAAGAATATGAGCTTGTGTTAAAAAGTCATCATCAATTGCACAATATATTGTCCTTTTGCGACAGCCCCTATCCACTGAGGATGATGGCAGCTGTGGGTGGGCACAAAGCCATTTCGATCAGTGGTTTTGAAATATGTCTTGGTCTCTCTTGGGGGGATAGTTGCTATTTTTGGGGTGAACATATAGGGGTTTGATGGAGGATTTGATGCTCAGCAGCCATGGATGTCTTTAACTTCATGAAAGAACGACATATTAATATAGAAGAAGTTTTACAGCAAGCTCCTAGTCCCAACTTAGATCTAGAGAGGGGGCTTTAAACAATTACAATATGACATGGAGAAGCAAATAAAACTTTGGTGGGACATTGCATCGTTTGAAATGTACATAGGCAAAAACTTCACACCTAGGAGATTAACCACTTGCCGACCGCGCCATGGACGAAAGACGTCTACAGCGCGGTCGAGTTATCCTGAGTGGACGTCCCAGGGCGCGCTCCAGGAAATGTCCGTGACCGCCGCATCACGGATCACGGTAGATGGCCGCTAATCGCGGCCGTTTACCACGTGATCTCTCCGTCAAATGACGGAGCGATGACTTGTAAACAGACCGGCATCATGTGATGACGCCGGTTCCTCCCTCCCCTCTCTGTACCGATCGGTACAGTGTGAGAGGAGAGGGGAAGAGAGCGGATCATGTCAGCTCCCTCCCCATGTCAGAACATGTCAGCTGTGGGCTTGATCTGTGACAATTGCAGTCACAGATCCTGTCATCCATCCATCCCTGTGCAATACCCTGTGCAATACCCTGCAATACCCTGTACAATACCCTGTGCAATACTCTGCAATACCCTGTGCAATACTCTGCAATACCATGTGCAATACTCTGCAATACCCTGTGCAATACTCTGCAATACCCTGTACAATACCCTGTGCAATACTCTGCAATATCCTGTACAATACTCTGCAATACCCTGTACAATACTCTGCAATACCCTGTGCAATACTCTGCAATACCCTGTGCAATACTCTGCAATACCCTGTGCAATACTCTGCAATACCCTGTACAATACCCTGTGCAATACTCTGCAATACCCTGTACAATACTCTGCAATACCCTGTACAATACTCTGCAATACCCTGTGCAATACTCTGCAATACCCTGTGCAATACTCTGCAATACCCTGCAATACCCTGCCAATACTCTGCAATACCCTGCCAATACTCCTCAATACCCTGCCAATACCCGGCAATACTCCGCAATGCCCGGCAATACTCCGCAATGCCCGGCAATACTCCGCAATGCCCCGCAATACCCGGCAATACTCCGCAATACCCGGCAATACTCCGCAATACCCGGCAATACTCCGCAATACCCGGCAATACTCCGCAATACCCTGCAATACTCCGCAATACTCCGCAATACCCGGCAATACTCCGCAATACCCGGCAATACCCGGCAATACTCTGCAATACCCGGCAATACTCTGCAATACCCGGCAATACCCGGCAATACCCGGCAATACTCTGCAATACCCGGCAATACTCTGCAATACCCGGCAATACTCTGCAATACTCCGCATTACCCTGCAATACTCCGCAATACCCGGCAATACTCTGCAATACCCGACAATTCTCTGCAATACCCGGCAATACTCCGCAATACCCGGCAATACTCCGCAATAACCACTTCCCGCCCGCCGGCCGTCATATGACGTCCTTAAATTTATGTGGGGATATCTGAATGATGGGAGCAGCTACGGGCATCATTCAGATATTCGCTTTTTCAGCCGGCGATTCCCCACACCATAAGAATGATCATAGCGGCTGTTCCACCGCTTGATCGCTCTTACGGGAAGTGAGAGGGGATGCCCCCCCCCCCCCGCTGCCCTCCGGTGCTTCTACCGACTCACCGCTACGATCAAAGCCAAGATTGTTATTTTTTTTATTTTTTTTTCAGGCTTTCCAGCCTAGAGGTGAGATGTGGGGTCTTATTGACCCCATATCTCACTGTAAAGAGGACCTGTCATGCCATATTCCCATTACAAGGGATGTTTACGTTCCTTGTAATAGGAATAAAAGTGATCAAAAATTTGGGGCGGAAAAACATGTCAAACTAAAATAAATAAAGTAAAATGAACAATAAAATATATATATTTTTTTTAAAGCGCTCCTGCCCCCGCGAGCTCGCATGCAGAAGTGAACGCATACGTAAGCCCCGCCCACATATGAAAACGGTGTTCAAACCACACATGTGAGGTATCGTTGCGAACGTTAGAGCGAGAGCAATAATTTTGGCCCTAGACCTCCTCTGTAACTCAAAACATGTAACCAGTAAAAATATTTAAAGCGTCGCCTATGGGGATTTTTAAGTAGCGAAGTTTGGCGCCATTCCACGAGCATGTGCAATTTTGAAGGGTGACATGTTAGGTATCTATTTACTCGGCGTAACTTCATCTTTCACATTATGCAAAAACATTGGGCTAACTTTACTGTTTTTTTTTTCTTTTAAGCACAAAACTGTTTTTTTCCGTAAAAAACGCGTTAGAAACATTCTGCGCAAATACCGTGCAAGATAAAAAGTTGCAACGACCACCATTATATTCTTTAAGGTCTTTGCTAAAAAAACATATATAATGTTTTGGGGTTCTATGTAATTTTCTAGCAAACAAATGATGATTTTTACATGTAGGAGAGAAATGTCAGAATTTACCTCGGTGCTCCAGAACGCCTGAAGGTGCTCCCTGCATGTCGGGCCTCTGTATGTGGCCACGCTGTGTAAAAGTCTCACACATGTGGTATCGCCATACTCAGGAGTAATAGCAGAATGTGTTTTGGGGTGTAATTTGTGGTATGCATATGCTGTGTGTGAGAAATAACCTGCTAATATGACAATTTTGTGAAAAAAAATAAAGAAAAAAAAATTCTTGATTTTGCAAAGAATTGTGGGAAAAAATGACAACTTCAAAAAACTCACAATGCCTCTTTCTAAATACCTTGGAATGTCTTCTTTCCAAAAAGGGGTCATTTGGGGGGTATTTGTACTTTTCTGGCATGTTAGGGTCTCAAGAATTGAGATAGGCCGTCAGTACTTCAGGTGTGATCAATTTTCAGATATTGGCACCATAGCTTGTGGACTCTATAACTTTCACAAAGACCAAAAAATATGCACCAATTTGTACTTATTTTTACCAAAGATATGTAGCAGTATAAATTTTGGCCAAAATTTATGAAGAAAAAATACTAATTTGCAAAATTTTATAACGGAAACAAAGAAAAATTCATTTTTTTACAAAATTTTCAGTCTTTTTTCTCTTATAGCGCAAAAAATAAAAAACCCAACAGTGATTAAATACCACCAAAAGAAAGCTCTATTTGTGTGAAAAAAAGGACAAAAATTTCATATGGGTACAGTGTTGTATGACTGAGTAATTGTCATTCAAAATGTGAGAGCACCGAAAGCTGAAAATTGGTCTGGTTAGGAAGGGGGTTTAAGTGCCCAGTTGTCAAGTGGTTAAGGTGGGATGTTAGTCCCAATGATGGGGTTGAAGATTTACAACTATTGGATGAATAGTACCAATTCTTTAATGCTTGCTATCAAAAATTAATGCAGCTGATGATTAGGAGACGCAAAGCTAAGAATGTGATTTTGGAGGCCAAAATCGCAGATCTCAAGGAAAGAATGGAGCCATTCAAAACCAATAGTGACTACACAGACAAAGCTAAGCTTCTACAAACCCATTTATCAAAATATGATGGGGAAATAAAGAATAAACATTTTTAAAAATACCAAAGAGATATCAAAGATTTTGAAGAGAATAAGGTGTACAAGTGCCAAGATACTCTCAGTGTAGCTTCCTCACCTGAGACTTCTCCTGTAAAAGAAACTGGTATCTCCAAGGTAGCAACACAATCAACCAAAACTCCCAAAAATTCCAGTACACCCAAAAAGAGCATCAAATCCTCCATCAAACCCCTATGTCAAGTGTGTACTTACAGAGGCCGAGATGCCAAGAGCGGTTCACCCTTGCGACTTGACGCATTCCGCCCCCCTTGAGGTGAGACAGGGAGAGGATGGCGCGATGTGGCACTGGCTACCAGCAGGTGGGGTAGTCTTGCTAGATGATTTGGTAGAGCTGGGTTGACCGAGAACAGGCTGAGGGTCAAACACCAGGCGGGTGCGGGCTCTTTGCAGGATCTAGCTGAAGACACAAGTCCAGAGCAAAACAGGGGTCAGAGCAAGTAGACAGGAGACTGAGTCCGGGTGCAGGCTGCTGGTGCTGGAAGTGCAGGCCGAGGGTCTAACACAGTAGACAAGCAACAAGTCCAGAGAGGTACAAGCAGCAGGTCAGGGCTGAAGATACGTAGCAAGTCCGGGATGCAGGCAGAAGGTCAGGGGCTAGAGGCAAGTAGCAGGTCCGAGTCACAGGCCGGGGGTCCAACACAGGCAGGAGAGATCCGAGAAACAAGCCGAGGGTCAGGTCCAGGAGAGAGGAGCAGAGTAGGTTATTTTTATTTTTTTTTCCTTGCAGCTTTTTAACACCTTTTTCTGGAACTTTTTAAACAGACTTTTTTTTTGTTTTTTTCCTTCAGCCTATTAATTAAGGGGAGTGGTTAATTGGTCACAGGTGCTTGAGGCCTATATAAATTTCTGTAGAACTCATTTGAGCCTGCTCATCTTTGAGTTTGCTTGAACTCTGTCCAAGTGGAACTGGACTAAGTGGTGAGTTAAAATCAAGAGTTTAAAACAGGGGTCCTAGTAGCTGTGTAGTGTGAGTACCTGAGTGTTGTGTGTGATCGTTAGTACTTGTGTATTGTGGGTGCACGCTGGTCTGCGAGTGCACGTAGGTCCGCTGGTCTGCGAGTGCACGTAGGTCTGTTGGTCTGCGAGTACACGCTGGTCTGTTGGTCTGCGAGTGCATGCAGGTCTGTTGGTCAGCGAGTGCGCGTAGGTCCGCTGGTCTGCGAGTGCACGTAGGTCCGCTGGTCTGCTAGTGCACGTAGGTCCGCTGGTCTGCGAGTGCACGTAGGTCCGTTGGTCTGTGAGTGCACGCAGGTCTGTTGGTCTGCGAGTTCACGCTGGTCTGTTGGTCTGCGAGTGCACGCAGGTCTGTTGGTCTGCAAGTGCACGTTGGTCTGCGAGTGCACGCTGGTCTGTTGGTCTGCGAGTGCACGCTGGTCTGTTGGTCTGCGAGTGCACGTAGGTCCGCTGGTCTGCGAGTGCACGCAGGTCCGCTGGTCTGCGAGTGCACGCAGGTCTGTTGGTTTGCGAGTGTACGCAGGTCTGTTGGTTTGCGAGTGCACGCAGGTCTGTTGGTCTGCGAGTGCATGCAGGTCCGTTGGTCTGCGAGTGCACGCAGGTCCGTTGGTCTGCGAGTGCACGCAGGTCCGTTGGTCTGCGAGTGCACGCAGGTCCTTTGGTCTGCGAGTGCACGCAGGTCCGTTGGTCTGCGAGTGCACGCAGGTCCGTTGGTCTGCGAGTGCACGCGGGTCCGTTGGTCTGCGAGTGCACGTGGGTCCACTGGTCTGCGAGTGCACGTGGGTCCGCTGGTTTGCGAGTGCATGTGGGTCCGCTGGTCTGCGAGCACCTGTGTATTGTCTTGTTGAGCACCTGTGTATTGTCTTGTTGAGTACCTGTGTATTGTTTGTTGAGTACCTGTGTATTGTCTTGTTGAGTACCTGAGTATTGTCTTGAGTATTTGTGTCAGGAAGCTAGTTGTTAGGTAATTTGGACAGGGTATAATCTCTAATCCTCATTAAATTAATAGGTACGATGCCCGGCGGGTGTGGCGAGGTGACTCGGTGTACATCTTGCGGTATGTATGCGTTCCTTGATCATCTGATCGAGGGCGATTACTGCTGTGCAAAATGTTAGCACATTGTTTCCCTGGAAGCCCAGGTTCTGGATCTGGGGAAGCAACTCTCAGCACTGGGAAGACCCTCCACACTAAAGGAGAGCCGGAAACGTACCCGGCAGGTGATGGCAGGGGCCAGCACAGAGGTGGGTGGATACAAAGAGGTGCAGACACTAGAAAATAGTAGATGGGTGACAGTCAGGAAGGGTAGAGGAGGAAGTGCCAGGGAGGCTGATCCAGGGCTGGAGCATCCCAATAAGTATGCTCCATTGAGTGACATTGGTGAATCCAGTCAGGGACCAGCACTGGTGGAGCTGAGGGACTCTCCTAGCTGCCGGGGGAAGAACTCCTCCAGTGAGAGTGGGGGGGGGAAGTGAAGGGAAAGGAAAGACAGATTCTGGTGGTAGGGGACTCAATTCTTAGAAGGACAGAGAGGGCAATCTGTAACAAAGACCTGAAGCGCCAAACTGTATGTTGTCTACCGGGCGCTTGGGTTCGGCACATCACGGATCTGGTGGACAGATTACTGGGAGGGGCTGGGGAAGACCCAGCTTTCATGGTGCACGTTGGCACCAATGACAAAGTCAGAGGCAGATTGGGTGTCCTAAAGAACGATTTTAGGGACTTGGGAGCTAAATTGAGGAACAGGACCTCTAAGGTAGTATTCTCAGGAATACTACCGGTACATCGCGCCACACCAGAAAGGCAGAGGGAGATTAGGGAAGTGAACGGCTGAAGAGCTGGTGTAGTAAGGAGGGGTTTGGGTTCCTGGAGGACTGGGCCGACTTCTCAGTCGATAATCAGTACTATAGGGACGGACTGCACCTAAATGAGGAGGGTGCAGTCTAGCTGGGAATAAGGATGGCCAAAAAGTTAGAGGGGTTTTTAAACTAGGCGACGTGGAACATATTCCAGAGGGTAGTATTAGGGGCATTAGTTGTAGGGTAACCAAAGCACACAAACCCAAGGTAAGTATAGTAGCAAGTCCTTGTTGCAATCTCGGAACACCCAAGAGGATAGTATGTGACCGGTCAAAATATATTAATGCATTAAAGTGTTTGTTCACCAATGCCAGAAGTCTGCCAAGCAAAATAGGTGAGTTGGAAGCTCTGGTGCATGAGGAGAGCTATGATGTAATCGGTATTGCTGAAACTTGAATATTAATATTCCTGGCTATGCACTCTTTCGGAAAGACAGGGTAAAAAGGAAAGGTAGAGGGGTCTGTCTCTACGTGAGAAGTGATCTCAAAGCGAGTGTGAAAGAGGACCTGCTGGATGGAGAGTGGGATGAGTCTGAAGCATTATGGGTGGAACAAAGTTAGTAGGTAGTTCAAAGTTAATCATTTGAGTTTGTTATAGACCACCCAATGTTAATGAGGAGGTGGAGACTCAGCTCCTTGCACAGATGGAAAGGGCTGCAAGGGCTGGGACGGTGATAATAATGGGGGATTTTAAGTACCCAGAAATTGACTGGAGTAATGGCACTGCTGGGACAGTTAAAGGGCAAAAATTTATAAACCTATTGCAGGACAATTTTATGGTCCAGTTTATTGAGGCCCCAACTAGGAATGATGCTCTGTTGGACCTGGTAATCTGAAACCATGCAGAGCATATTACTAATGTTCAGATAAAGGAACACCTGGGTAGCAGTGACCATAACATGATTTCATTTGACGTTAGCTGTAAGCAAAAATCACATATGGGAAATATAAAAACACTAAATTTCAAGAGAGCAAATTTTCCAAGGATGAGGGCTGCTCTCCAGGATTTAGACTGGGAGGGAATATTGGCACCAATGGGCACAGAACAGAAATGGGAATTCTTCAAAAAGACTGTTTGTGAACTCACTAATAAGTATATTCCCATGGGCAATAAGTTTAAAAGGCTAAAAATAAAACCTATGTGGCTCACGGCCAAAGTTAAAAAAGCTATAAACTACAAGAAAAGAGCTTTAAAAAAATATAAAAATGAGGGAAAACTAGTGTCATTTAAATGTTACAAAGAATATAACAGGATATGTAAAAAGGAAATCAAGGATGTTAAAATTCAAAACGAACGACAGTTTTCAAAAGATAGGAGGACAAACCCCAAAAAATTATTCAAATATATTAATAGTAGAAAGGTCAAGTCTGAGCATGTAGGCCCTTTACAAAATAATCTAGAGTGGGTGACTGGGGACAAAGAGAAGGCTAATTTATTAAATACTTTCTTCAGCTCTGTGTATACAAAGGAGCATGGGGGAGCTCATGTCCAAAATGGGGGTGGTAGTGACACAGCCCCAAATCCACAATGGCTCAAAAGTGATAAGGTCCAGAAATATTTAGACAGAATAAAGGTGGATAAAGCACCTGGACCAGATGGCATACACCCACGGATCCTAAAAGAATTGAGCTCTGTAATTTCAAAGCCATTGTATCTAATTTTTAGGGACTCATTAATGACAGGAATAGTACCACTGGATTGGCGCAGGGCCAATGTGGTGCCTATATTTAAAAAGGGAACAAAGTCTTTACCAAGTAACTATAGACCTGTTAGTTTAACTTCTATAGTTGGGAAGATACTGGAGAGATTAATAAAAGACCACATAGATGAGTTCTTGCCGGAAAAAAATATTTTAAGCAACAGACAGCATGGATTCATGAAAGACAGAAGTTGTCAGACAAACCTGATTTCTTTTTATGAAGAGGTAAGTAAAACCTTGGACAGATGGGTGGCGGTGGACATGGTATACTTGGATTTTGCAAAAGCGTTCGATACAGTTCCCCACACGTGGCTCATGTGCAAGGTAAAGTCTACAGGCTTGGAAATATCAGTTTGTAAATGGATAGAAAACTGGCTAAAAGACAGAATTCAGAGAGTTGTGGTTAATGATTCTTACTCTGAATGGTCTAAGGTTATCAGTGGTGTACCCCAAGGTTCAGTGTTGGGACCCTTACTTTTTTTTTTTTTTAACAACAAAATGTTCCTTTATTGAGGCAGAAAAAGACAAGCATTATACAACAAATGTCCAGAATGGACCAAATCATACACCGAGATAAAAGGGAAAGTATAGTACATAGTAGACATGTGCACACTGAAATATTTCGTTTCGGAATTTCGTTTTCGTTCGAAAAATAAATTTATTTAGTTACTCCCGAAATTCGTTTTTATCTATTTAGTTTTTCGTTAAAAATTGCATTCGTCTGAAAATCCGAAATAATTAAGGTCGAATCTGTCATTGAAGGCTTATATGGTGTGTGTGTTCTAAGAAGATTCGACGGAGCAGCTAAACTATTCGACGCAGCAATCGTACATTTCCGGTCGAATGTTCCGCCTACAAGCTAGCTATAGTAGAATTCTAATGTTGTATGACTAGTAATAATTATATTTATTAATTATTATTACTAGTCATTCAACATTAGAATTTTTCTATAGCCCATGAGCGGATGCATTTAACCGGAAATGTACGATTGCAGGCAGCATCGTACAGTGAGTTTAACTGCACCGTCGAATCAACTTAGAACTTTTGACAGACACCATAAGCCACAGATTCGACGTTTGTATGTTTTTCGATGCTGTGTCGAATCTTCGTCGAATCTTCGTCGTTCATGTGGAATGGATGGTCTATCCCAACAGTCAGCTAACTACTTTCACATTCGTTTGTGCACGTCCTCTGACGTTGTGTCAGTGTCGGATAAAATGGCGACCCATTTCGACCACATGGAGGACGTTCCTGGGCCTTCTATGGAGGAAGCAGCAGCAACATCCCATTCCCCATCATCCAAAAAGCGGCGCTTGGGGACACAAGCTGCAACCAGCAGGAAGCGTAACCTTATGTGGACTCACATTGAGTCCCAGGTCCTTGTAAAGGAAACGCTTCCTTACTGGATACAGCTGTGTGGCCCCCGCTCCAGGGATACCACTCAGGAGTGGAAGCGGGAGAAGTGGGAGGAGATCTCCAAAAAAGTTGAAGGGATGTATCGCCATCGGCGTGACCCGACTGCCTGTCGGAAAAAATTCAGCGACATTAAGCGGTAAGTAACATGTCTGATTATTATTTTTTTTACATTTTAACCACTTCAGCCCCGGAGGATTTGGCTGCCAAATGACCAGGCCACTTTTTGCGATTCGGCACTGCGTTCTTTTTTTCCCCACAAATAGAGATTTCTTTTGGTGGTATTTGATAATCTCTGCGTTTTTTTTTTTTGCGCTATAAACAAAAAAAGAGCGACAATTGTGAAAAAAACCACAATTATTTTTTTACTTTTTGCTATAATAAATATCCCCAAAAAATATATAAAAAAACTAATTATTTCCTCAGTTTAGGCCGATACGTATTCTTCTACATATTTTTGGTAACAAAAATTGCAATAAGCGTTTATTGATTGGTTTGCGCAAAAGTTATAGCGTCTACAAAATAGGGATAGTTTTATAGCATTTTTATTATTATTTTTTTTTACTAGTAATGGCGGCGATCAGCGATTTTTATCGTGACTGCGACATTATGGCGGACACATCGGACACTTTTGATGCCATTTTGTGACCATTGTCATTTATACAACAATCAGTGCTCTAAAAATGTACTGATTTTACACCATACACAGTTCACACAAGTGCATAAGTAGAAAGGTGGACTGGGCATCTATATTTTATCAGCACAATCCCAATCCTTTCTTTTATATTTTATTGTGCACCAAAAAAGCATACGTTTTTCTTAAAATAAATTTGGTTAATAAAAAAATGTGCAAATCTTGTGCTACGTGAAAAAATGCGCCTAATCCAAAAATTCCATTTGCATTGTTTCATTCTACGGGTTCATTCTACATTTGTTTCATGTGTTGATGTAATTTTCAGATTACAATTGTAGTTTAATTATGGAACCTGTTTCTCTTCTCTTTTTGTTTTGTAGTTCCATAGCGCGTAAACGCCGGCAGTTGGGGCGCAGAGGGAAGCAGGTGCCTCTCCTCCCCCATGAGGCAGAGCTGTTAGCGGGTATAGGGGAGGATGAGATCACCCATCTTTTGGCTCATCAGGGTTGGTGTCAGCATTGCATTGTGCAGGACATTTTTTTTGTCAAGCATCCGACATTTACCATATTGTGTTTGATTTTATTTAAAGATCGCATCCAGTCCCAGCGCCGCCGGAGGTGGAGGGCGGAGGAGCAGGAGTCCTCCATGTCATCAACGCCCAGTAAGTAGTGTAGTAGTGACACTAATACAGTGGGTCCTTTTCCATTTGTCCAGCCTTCCATTGTCGATTCCAGTGTCATTGCTTCTCGCTCAAGCAGTGACAGGTTGAGCCTCTGCAACCTTCTGTCAGGTAACGCAACCGCTTGCGTAACTTACGCAATCTGACAGAACGTCGCTGCTCTGAACTGAGGCACCTGATCAGTGGCGGTGCACCTAGCACTCGCCGCTGGAACCAGGACAGGTAAGTGCCTAGTTTTTTTTTTTTTGAGATTTTTTCTAAATGGTTGAATGCATGTCCCTGCCTTGTAGATAAACGTTAGTGACCTGACCTGTATTGCCATGCTAATGGATAATTAATTTTATCTATATACAGTATTTATTTATAGTAATTTGAAGCTTGAACATTGTAACGTTCATCATTTCTCCTTTATATTAAATAGGTGTCATCCAATCAGAGGGGGAGACTCAGGAGGAGGAGGCTGAGGCGGCAACGCCCACATGTAAGTTAGTATAATCTTGCTGGTGTCTGCTGAGTGATCATACATGTTTCAATGTTCTTGCACTAATGTGTGAGATTGTTGTACACTGCAGATTGTAATGTTCATTTCTATATTAATCATAATCAACAGCTGCTGAGGCTGATCAGGAGGTGGAGGAGACCTGCACTGTAGAGGCTGCTGGGGATGCGGAAGCTGGTGAACAGCCAGACGCGGCAGATCCAGGGAGTAAGTATAACTTTTTTTTTATTTTCCAGGCAAATACAGGTCCTTCTCAAAAAATTAACATATTGTGATAAAGTTCATTATTTTCTGTAATGTACTGATAAACATTAGACTTTCATATATTTTAGATTCATTACACACAACTGAAGTAGTTCAAGCCTTTTCTTGTTTTAATATTGATGATTTTGGCATACAGCTCATGAAAACCCAAAAATCCTATCTCAAAAAATTAGCATATTTCATCCGACCAATAAAAGAAAAGTGTTTTTAATACAAAAAAGTCAACCTTTAAATAATTATGTTCAGTTATGCACTCAATACTTGGTCGGGAATCCTTTTGCAGAAATGACTGCTTCAATGCGGCGTGGCATGGAGGCAACCAGCCTGTGGCACTGCTGAGGTGTTATGGAGGCCCAGGATGCTTCGATAGCGGCCTTAAGCTCATCCAGAGTGTTGGGTCTTGCGTCTCTCAACTTTCTCTTCCCAATATCCCACAGATTCTCTATGGGGTTCAGGTCAGGAGAGTTGGCAGGCCAATTGAGCACAGTAATACCATGGTCAGTAAACCATTTACCAGTGGTTTTGGCACTGTGAGCAGGTGCCAGGTCGTGCTGAAAAATGAAATCTTCATCTCCATAAAGCTTTTCAGCAGATGGAAGCATGAAGTGCTCCAAAATCTCCTGATAGCTAGCTGCATTGACCCTGCCCTTGATAAAACACAGTGGACCAACACCAGCAGCTGACATGGCACCCCAGACCATCACTGACTGTGGGTACTTGACACTGGACTTCAGGCATTTTGGCATTTCCCTCTCCCCAGTCTTCCTCCAGACTCTGGCACCTTGATTTCCGAATGACATGCAAAATTTGCTTTCATCCGAAAAAAGTACTTTGGACCACTGAGCAACAGTCCAGTGCTGCTTCTCTGTAGCCCAGGTCAGGCGCTTCTGCCGCTGTTTCTGGTTCAAAAGTGGCTTGACCTGGGGAATGCGGCACCTGTAGCCCATTTCCTGCACACGCCTGTTCACGGTGGCTCTGGATGTTTCTACTCCAGACTCAGTCCACTGCTTCCGCAGGTCCTCCAAGGTCTGGAATCGGTCCTTCTCCACAATCTTCTTCAGGGTCCGGTCACCTCTTCTCGTTGTGCAGCGTTTTCTGCCACACTTTTTCCTTCCCACAGACTTCCCACTGAGGTGCCTTGATACAGAACTCTGGGAACAGCCTATTCGTTCAGAAATTTCTTTCTGTGTCTTACCCTCTTGCTTGAGGGTGTCAATGATGGCCTTCTGGACAGCAGTCAGGTCGGCAGTCTTACCCATGATTGCGGTTTTGAGTAATGAACCAGGCTGGGAGTTTTTAAAAGCCTCAGGAATCTTTTGCAGGTGTTTAGAGTTAATTAGTTGATTCAGATGATTAGGTTAATAGCTCGTTTAGAGAACCTTTTCATGATATGCTAATTTTTTGAGATAGGAATTTTGGGTTGTCATGAGCTGTATGCCAAAATCATCAATATTAAAACAAGAAAAGGCTTGAACTACTTCAGTTGTGTGTAATGAATCTAAAATATATGAAAATCTAATGTTTATCAGTACATTACAGAAAATAATGAACTTTATCACAATATGCTAATTTTTTGAGAAGGACCTGTATAGTATTCTAAATATGAAATGCTGATGGCAAACCTTGTCTAGAAATGGTTGTGATTTATTCTCCAAGGCTTCGGTTTAGCTGGAATTATTAATTATTAGTCCCCCTTTGCAGCTGATTCCAGTCTTCCCGTTAGCGTGACCTGTGCTTGTTATTTCCTCAATGTCACTTCCCTGATCACGCCAGCTTCTTGCTGCAGTTCAGGTTCCCAGTCTGAGCCAATCACTGTTAATCATCGTGAATAACACAGCAGGCTGGAAGGGGTGTGTCAGACAAGAATCTCCAGCTATTGGCTGGCAGTCCCTGGACATGGTCAATCTCCGGCATGCCCCTAATTCATGCATTAACACTTTCCTCATGATGTCTGGTTCCTCCTCTTTGGCATCATCTAAAGCAGGGGTCTCCAAACTGCGGCCCGAGGGCCAGATGTGGCCCTTTGGTAGCTTTTATCCGGCCCTTGGGGCACTAATTCTCCCACTCACACCAACAATGGGGCATTTTTTTCTTCTATGGATACTAATGATGGGATACTATTCCTCCTACTAATAGGGGCTCCACTCCTATTGACCACCAACCCTGAGGCCATATTTATTCTCACTGATGATGGGCCCATGACATTTTCTGCCCCTGTTGGCCACAATCCGGCCCCCCTAGAGTCTGAAGGAAAATAAACTGGCCCTTTTTTTGAAAAGTTTGGAGACCCCTGATATAAAGCAAAAAATTGTAAATGACCTCGTAGATCTTTGTGCAGGCAAATATCTATAAGAAGTTGAGTCTTGCATAGGTCTTGAAGGCTCAGGGAGAGACCAGACCACTGCAGTAGCAGAGGGGAGCAGATGAAGCACCGGATATCGAAGGTTCAGTAATTGTAAATTCTCTGTTATACCTCCTAGCCTAGACCAGGAGTGAGTAACCTACCTAGCCTAGAACAGAAGTGGGGCTTATTCAATCAGTGGCTATATAAAATTATCAACTTTAAAAAGTAGCCTGCTATATTTTATTAAACAACTTTTTGTTAGGTCATCCCTAATGCAATGGCTTGAATGGCTTCTCTTTGGTGAGTGTAATGTTAATAGCTGGTATAGCTGATATGTTTTTCTGCAAGTGCAACTGATCTTCCATATTTGCGACAGTCAATCAGTCTGGATGAGGTAGAGTAGTTAGTGGTCAGTCTGACGGATCTCAGATACCCCAGGTGGGAACATCCGCCAGACCTGTGTCTCCTGTCCTCCAAATGCACCTGCAGCCTGCAGATTTGCCATAACCAGCCCTTAACCCCTCAATCACGAGACAATCCACACAGGTGTTGAGGGTTAAACATGCAGAGCATCAACAGTTTATTAAATCCAAAACATACACTTTTACACACAGTTAGAGACACTCCCCTTAGCCTTGTCATAGAGGGGGGGTAGGGGACAAGGAAGAACCAATGGGAACTGAACATTGAAACAGAGACTACAGTTAAACATAAAGGGATTATGGTAAGCAGGCAGCCCTTCAATACACATCCCCTGCGGAGAGATGTCTGCAGTCCAGACCATTGTCTATGTGCCATGAACCAACACAATTAAGCACAGCAACAAGAGGGGGGGATGGGGGGGGAGAAGGGATGTAGCATTACATTACATTTTCTTAATACCAGCTTTCCCCAAGTCTCTCAGTCTCTTCTGGGCCATAATCTGTGGGTAAGAGGCCAGCCCTCAGTCCCTTCCAAAACACACAGTGACAGTGGGTTCTGTCACAGTCAGCACTTAGGCATCCATTACACCTTAAGATTTTCTCAAGCCGGCCGTGCGACCAAGCGGATAAAATCTTTGGGAGATTCTCCTTTACACTGCTCGATGTGTAGAGGGGAATCCCTTTGTACTCTGGCCGGGGAGGACACTCAGCTCCGCCCCGGTCAGAGTACAGTAAAGTACTACACCTTCCTGCACAGCTCAGCAAACCTGGGATGACGCAGAAAATTGACACAGACACCACTATCTCCTACACACAAATTGATTAGGTGCATCTCACTGAATATCAAAAATGGAAAACTGGTATGTAGAAGTGAAAACATCTCAAGATGTTACATGATTGTCTACAAGCGTTTTGAGATAATTGTCTTTATATAATGTTAGGGTGAAGAAGTCATGTGTATTGTATTATCTATCTAATGTATTTTCTTTTCTTCACAGGTGAAGTCTTCATCCTTCACCTCCACCCGGTGGACGAAGGCCTGGACCTGCCCGCTTCTGGTGATTGTCCTTCCTCCCCAGCGGTTTCTCCAGCGCATGTTCTCCTCCACCCTTCACTATCCCCCCACCTGGACACACCCATTAGTGCCTCCTCCCCAGTGCGTCCTGGTGAGGATTTTCCAGCCACTCCAGTACACATCCCCCCTCCAGAGCCACATGTGAATGCGTATCTGCGACGCATTGTGGAGGTCCAAGAGAGACAATATGCCGAAACCAGGAGGCTATGTCACTCTTTGGCCCTCCACAATCGCCGGCAGCTCCGTCACTATGTGGCTCTGGAGAGGTACCAACGCAGCCTTAGGAGCCAACTGGAGGCTACTAGGTACCTCGGTGAACAGATGGCTGGCATCAATATGTCCCTACAGCGACTGGTCACCAGGTTGGGGGAGAATATTTTTTCCTAATTTTTTTTTTTTTTTTTTATGTTAAAAATAAAAATGTTTTTGTTCAGAACTAATTGTTTTCTTGAATCTTGCTTTCCTTGTTAGGTTCATTAATCATTATGTGATGTTTATCTAAATGAACTAGTCCATTTATTGTTACTAACTTACTAGAGGCCTTATAATTGTCTTTTCTACATTTAACCATCAGGCTGAACTTAGAAAATTTAAGAGATTTCTTTCTACACTATTTCAATGTGCAAAGGGTAATTCCATTTATCTTGTGTCCAGTCACGCCGTTCAGCTTTCCCCCCACCAAAATACTAGGGATGAGCCGAACACCCCCCGGTTCGGTTCGCACCAGAACCCGCGAACGGACCGAAAGTTCGCACGAACGTTAGAACTAGGGATGAGCTCGGTGTTCGAGTCGAACATACGTTCGACTCGAACATCGGCTGTTCGATCGTTCGCCGAACAACGAACGATTTGGGCCGTTCGCGCCTAATTCGCGGCCCACAATGCACTACGCCATCGCAGTGTCATCCAGGCACTGTGATTGGCCAAGCATGCACTGTGACCCCGCATGCTTGGCCAATCACAGCGCCGGCAGCGAGGAGAGCAATGATTGGCCACAGGCAGGATGCCTGTGGCCAATTATTGCTGAGGGTGTTTAGTACACGCCCCACACTATAAAAGGCCGCCAGCACGGCGGCCTAGTGTAGTGTGTTCCGGAGCAGGGAAAGAGAAGCATAGGCAGGGACAGTGACATTTTTTTTTCTTGCTTAACCTGGATTCCTTTAGTTTAGGGAAAGAGAAGGATAGGTAGGGAGAGTGTCAGTCTGTTTTACTGTGCTAATCCTTGTTTGTAGGGACAGGGAAGGACAGTGAGGGAAATTCTCCTTGTGCTATACTGTGCTAAAGCATTCATCATCAACCATCTTTAAAAAAACATTTTTTATAGGGACAGAAAACTACAGGTAGGGAGAGTGTCAGTGTGTTTTACTGTGCTAATCCTTGTTTGTAGGGACAGGGAAGGACAGTGAGGGAAATTCTCCTTGTGCTATACTGTGCTAAAGCATTCATCATCAACCATCTTTAAAAAAACATTTTTTATAGGGACAGAAAACTATAGGTAGGGAGAGTATCAGTGTGTTTTACTGTGCTAATCCTTGTTTGTAGGGACAGGGAAGGACAGTGAGGGAAATTCTCCTTGTGCTATACTGTGCTAAAGCATTCATCATCAACCATCTTTAAAAAAACATTTTTTATAGGGACAGAAAACTATAGGTAGGGAGAGTGTCAGTGTGTTTTACTGTGCTAATCCTTGTTTGTAGGGACAGGGAAGGACAGTGAAGGAAATTCTCCTTGTGCTATACTGTGTTAAAGCATTCATCATCAACCATCTTTAAAAAAACATTTTTTATAGGGACAGAAAACTATAGGTAGGGAGAGTGTCAGTGTGTTTTACTGTGCTAATCCTTGTTTGTAGGGACAGGGAAGGACAGTGAGGGAAATTCTCCTTGTGCTATACTGTGCTAAAGCATTCATCATCAACCATCTTTAAAAAAACATTTTTTATAGGGACAGAAAACTACAGGTAGGGAGAGTGTCAGTGTGTTTTACTGTGCTAATCCTTGTTTGTAGGGACAGGGAAGGACAGTGAGGGAAATTCTCCTTGTGCTATACTGTGCTAAAGCATTCATCATCAACCATCTTTAAAAAAACATTTTTTATAGGGACAGAAAACTACAGGTAGGGAGAGTGTCAGTGTGTTTTACTGTGCTAATCCTTGTTTGTAGGGACAGGGAAGGACAGTGAGGGAAATTCTCCTTGTGCTATACTGTGCTAAAGCATTCATCATCAACCATCTTTAAAAAAACATTTTTTATAGGGACAGAAAACTACAGGTAGGGAGAGTGTCAGTGTGTTTTACTGTGCTAATCCTTGTTTGTAGGGACAGGGAAGGACAGTGAGGGAAATTCTCCTTGTGCTATACTGTGCTAAAGCATTCATCATCAACCATCTTTAAAAAAACATTTTTTATAGGGACAGAAAACTACAGGTAGGGAGAGTGTCAGTGTGTTTTACTGTGCTAATCCTTGTTTGTAGGGACAGGGAAGGACAGTGAGGGAAATTCTCATTGTGCTATACTGTGCTAAAGCATTCATCATCAACCATCTTTAACCACTTAACAACCACCTGCCGACAAATAACGTCGACAAGGTGGTTGCTTAACTCTGGGAGGACGTTATATAACGTCCTCCCAGAATCGCGCTCCCGCGCGCCCCCTGGGGCGCGCACACGGGAAACTCCGTGACCGCCGGGTCCAGAGGACCCGGCGGATCACGAATCGCGGTAAATCGCCGCTGATAGCGGCCGTTTACCACGTGATCGCTCCGTCAAATGACGGAGCAATCACTTGTAAACAGACCGGCGTCATTTGATGACGCCGGTTCCTCCCTCCCCTCTCTGTACCGATCGGTACAGTGTGAGAGGGGAGGGGGAGGGAGCGGATGGCAGCAGCAGCACTGTGGGCTGGATCTGTGACAATTGCAGTCACAGATCCAGCCATCCATCCATCCCTGCTCAGCCATCCCTGTGCTATACCCTGCCAATACTCTGCAATACACCCTGTGCAATACTCTGCAATACACCCTGCCAATACCCTGGTGCAATACTCTGCAATACCCTGGTGCAATACTCTGCAATACCCTGCGAAATACTCTGCAATACCCTGCGAAATACTCTGCAATACCCTGCAAAATACTCTGCAATACCCTGCAAAATACTCTGCAATACCCTGCAAAATACTCTGCAATACCCTGGTGCAATACTCTGCAATACCCTGGTGCAATACTCTGCAATACCCTGGTGCAATACTCTGCAATAACCTGCACAATACTCTGCAATACCCTGCACAATACTCTGCAATACCCTGCAAAATACTCTGCAATACCCTGCAAAATACTCTGCAATACCCTGCGCAATACTCTGCAATACCCTGCGCAATACTCTGCAAAATACTCTGCAATACCCTGCGCAATACTCTGCAAAATACTCTGCAAAATACTCTGCAATACCCTGCACAATACTCTGCAATACCCACCACAATACTCTGCAATACCCGCCACAATACTCTGCAATACCCTCCACAATACTCTGCAATACCCTCCACAATACTCTGCAATACCCTCCACAATACCCTGTGCAATACCCTCCACAATACCCTGTGCAATACCCGTGCAATACCCTGCCATACACCGCAATACCCTGCCATACACCGCAATACCCTGCAATACTCCGCAATGCCCTGCAATACTCCGCAATGCCCGGCAATACTCCGCAATGCCCGGCAATACTCCGCAATGCCCGGCAATACTCCGCAATGCCCGGCAATACTCTGCAATAACCACTTCCCGCCCTCCGGCCGTCATATGACGTCCTTGACTTTGTGCAGGGATATCTGAATGATGGGAGCAGCTACAGGCATCATTCAGATATTAGCTTTTTCAGCCGGCGATTCCCTACACCATAAGAACAATCATAGCGGCTGTTCCGCCGCTTGATCATTCTTACGGGAGGCGAGAGGGGATGTCCCCCCCCCCGCCGCCCTCCGGTGCTTCTACCGACTCACCGCTACGATCAAAGCCAGGATTGTTGTTTTTTTTTTTGTTTTTTTTTCAGGCTTCCCAGCCTAGAGGTGAGATGTGGGGTCTTATTGACACCCCCCCCCATATCTCACTGTAAAGAGGACCTGTCATGCCATATTCCTATTACAAGGGATGTTTACGTTCCTTGTAATAGGTATAAAAGTGATCAAAAAAATGTTTAGGGCGGAAAAACATGTCAAACTAAAATAAATAAAGTAAAATGAAGAATAAATATTTTTTTTTTTTTTTTAAAGCGCCCCTGTCCCCGTGAGCTCGCATACAGAAGCGAACGCATACGTAAGTCCCGCCCACATATGAAAACGGTTTTCAAACCACACATGTGAGGTATCTCTGCGAACGTTAGAGCGAGAGCAATCATTTTGGCCCTAGACCTCCTCTGTAACTCAAAACATGTAACCAGTAAAAATATTTAAAGCGTCGCCTATGGGGATTTTTTAAGTAGCGAAGTTTGGCGCCATTCCACGAGTGTGTGCAATTTTTAAGGGCGACATGTTAGGTATCTATTTACTCGGCGTAACTTCATCTTTCACATTATGCAAAAACATTGGGCTAACTTTACTGTTTTTTTTTTTTTTTTTAAGCACAAAACATTTTTTTTCCGTAAAAAACGCGTTAAAAAAATTGCTGCGCAAATATCGTGCGAGATAAAAAGTTGCAACAACCACCATTATATTCTCTAAGGTCTTTGCTAAAAAAACATATATAATGTTTTGGGGTTCTATGTAATTTTCTAGCAAACAAATGATGATTTTTACATGTAGGAGAGAAATGTCAGAATTGGCCTGGGTGCTCCAGAACGCCTGAAGGGGCTCCCTGCATGTTGGGCCTCTGTATGTGGCCACGCTGTGTAAAAGTCTCACACATGTGGTATCGCCATACTCGGGAGTAATAGCAGAATGTGTTTTGGGGTGTAATTTGTGGAATGCATATGCTGTGTGTGAGAAATAACCTGCTAATATGACAATTTTGTGAAAAAAAAAAAGAGAAAAAAAAATCTTGATTTTGCAAAGAATTGTGGGAAAAAATGACAACTTCAAAAAACTCACAATGCCTCTTTCTGAATACCTTGGAATGTCTTCTTTCCAAAAAGGGGTCATTTGGGGGGTATTTGTACTTTTCTGGCATGTTAGGGTCTCAAGAATTGAGATAGGCCGTCAGTACTTCAGGTGTGATCAATTTTCAGATATTGGCACCATAGCTTGTGGACTCTATAACTTTCACAAAGACCAAATAATATCCACCAATTTGTACTTATTTTTACCAAAGATATGTAGCAGTATAAATTTTGGCCAAAATTTATGAAGAAAAAATAGTAATTTGCAAAATTTTATAACAGAAACGAAAAAAAAATCATTTTTTTACAAAATTTTCAGTTTTTTTCTCTTATAGCGCAAAAAATAAAAAACCCAACAGTGATTAAATACCACCAAAAGAAAGCTCTATTTGTGTGAAAAAAAGGACAAAAATTTCATATGGGTACAGTGTTGTATGACTGAGTAATTGTCATTCAAAATGTGAGAGCACCGAAAGCTGAAAATTGGTCTGGTTATTAAGGGGGTTTAAGTGCCCAGTGGTCAAGTGGTTAAAAAAACATTTTTTATAGGGACAGAAAACTACAGGTAGGGAGAGTGTCAGTGTGTTTTACTGTGCTAATCCTTGTTTGTAGGGACAGGGAAGGACAGTGAGGGAAATTCTCCTTGTGCTATACTGTGCTAAAGCATTCATCATCAA
The DNA here is from genome assembly GCA_029206835.1 of Rana muscosa. NCBI lineage: Eukaryota > Metazoa > Chordata > Amphibia > Anura > Ranidae > Rana > Rana muscosa. Next base: position 29,706,474 of record JARGYO010000162.1, on the reverse strand, counting down.
CCATCTTTAAAAAACATTTTTTATAGGGACAGAAAACTATAGGTAGGGAGAGTGTCAGTGTGTTTTACTGTTCTAATCCTTGTTTGTAGGGACAGGGAAGGACAGTGAGGGAAATTCTCCTTGTGCTATACTGTGCTAAAGCATTCATCATCAACCATCTTTAAAAAAACATTTTTTATAGGGACAGAAAACTATAGGTAGGGAGAGTGTCAGTGTGTTTTACTGTGCTAATCCTTGTTTGTAGGGACAGGGAAGGACAGTGAGGGAAATTCTCCTTGTGCTATACTGTGCTAAAGCATTCATCATCAACCATCTTTAAAAAAACATTTTTTATAGGGACAGAAAACTACAGGTAGGGAGAGTGTCAGTGTGTTTTACTGTGCTAATCCTTGTTTGTAGGGACAGGGAAGGACAGTGAGGGAAATTCTCCTTGTGCTATACTGTGCTAAAGCATTCATCATCAACCATCTTTAAAAAAACATTTTTTATAGGGACAGAAAACTATAGGTAGGGAGAGTGTCAGTGTGTTTTACTGTGCTAATCCTTGTTTGTAGGGACAGGGAAGGACAGTGAGGGAAATTCTCCTTGTGCTATACTGTGCTAAAGCATTCATCATCAACCATCTTTAAAAAAACATTTTTTATAGGGACAGAAAACTACAGGTAGGGAGAGTGTCAGTGTGTTTTACTGTGCTAATCCTTGTTTGTAGGGACAGGGAAGGACAGTGAGGGAAATTCTCCTTGTGCTATACTGTGCTAAAGCATTCATCATCAACCATCTTTAAAAAAACATTTTTTATAGGGACAGAAAACTATAGGTAGGGAGAGTGTCAGTGTGTTTTACTGTTCTAATCCTTGTTTGTAGGGACAGGGAAGGACAGTGAGGGAAATTCTCCTTGTGCTATACTGTGCTAAAGCATTCATCATCAACCATCTTTAAAAAAACATTTTTTATAGGGACAGAAAACTCTAGGTAGGGAGAGTGTCAGTGTGTTTTACTGTTCTAATCCTTGTTTGTAGGGACAGGGAAGGACAGTGAGGGAAATTCTCCTTGTGCTATACTGTGCTAAAGCATTCATCATCAACCATCTTTAAAAAAACATTTTTTATAGGGACAGAAAACTATAGGTAGGGAGAGTGTCAGTGTGTTTTACTGTTCTAATCCTTGTTTGTAGGGACAGGGAAGGACAGTGAGGGAAATTCTCCTTGTGCTATACTGTGCTAAAGCATTCATCATCAACCATCTTTAAAAAAACATTTTTTATAGGGACAGAAAACTATAGGTAGGGAGAGTGTCAGTGTGTTTTACTGTGCTAATCCTTGTTTGTAGGGACAGGGAAGGACAGTGAGGGAAATTCTCCTTGTGCTATACTGTGCTAAAGCATTCATCATCAACCATCTTTAAAAAAACATTTTTTATAGGGACAGAAAACTACAGGTAGGGAGAGTGTCAGTGTGTTTTACTGTGCTAATCCTTGTTTGTAGGGACAGGGAAGGACAGTGAGGGAAATTCTCATTGTGCTATACTGTGCTAAAGCATTCCTCATCAACCATATTTGAAATCCTTGTTTTTTGGACAGTGAGGGAAATTGTCATTGTGCTATTCTGTGCGAAAGCAATCATCCTCAACCATATTTAGAAATCCTTAAGTAAAGGGACAGAGAAGGACACCTGAAGGTAGCCCTTATTGCTTTTTTCCCATCTCCCTGCAGGCCATCCATTAGAATGTCTGGAAGGCAAACAAGGAGAGGCAGACAGTCAGGAGGCAATAAAAGAGGGCAAGCAGGCTCTGTGTCTGGGGGCAACAGTGCTGGTCGTGGACGCGGTGCATTGTCATCAGCACATGGCCATGGGACACGCTTGTCCTTCTTTTCGGCAGCTGGACATGTTGAGCCACATCATGCCGAAGACTTGGTAGAGTGGATGACCAAGCCCTCCTCCTCCTCCTCATCCTCTCTCACCCAGGCTCAGGGTACTGGCAAAGCAGCTGCCAAAGCGTCCTCTTCCCTGGTATCAATGTCAGACTCATCATCAGTCACTCCTTCCCTAGACCCACCATGTCCTCCTCCTGAGGAGTCCCCCGAACTGTTTGAGCACAGTGTTGGGTACATGCTCCAGGAGGATGCCCAGCGTTTCGAAGGGTCTGATGATGAAACCCAGCTAGAGGAAGGCAGTAGCGTGAGAGCAGACAGAGGGGATGCTCAAGAAGGACACCAATCTGGCAGTCATGTTCCAGCAGCTGCAGCATACTGCCAGATTGGCTCCAGTGATGAGGAGGGAGGGGATGATGAGGTCACTGACTCCACGTGGGTGCCTAATAGGAGAGAGGAGGAGGAGGAGGATGAGGAGGAGGCACATCTCCAACGAGGCAGGATGCCCTTTGGTGGCCAGCGTAAGGGCAGTACACCGACGGAATCACACCGCAGAGCTCCGCCTGTGCAGGGCGCTGCCTCTGCCCGTCATTCAAAAAGTTCTTTGGTGTGGGCCTTTTTTGAGGCTAGTGCATCAGATCGCACAGCTGCTGTTTGCAACATATGTCTCAAGCGTATATCGCGTGGCCAAAACATCAGTCGCTTGGGTACCACATGCCTGACCAGACATATGTTGACCTGCCATGCAGCTCGTTGGCAAGCCTACCTCAAAGACCCACACCAAAGAACAAAGCGGACCTCTCCTTGCACCGCATCAGCTGGGATCTCCAACCCCACTATAACTTCAGTCCTCTCTGAAACATGCACTGAGAGGAATGAAGGTGTAGAATTAGGTGTGTCACAGCCAAGTACTTGCGGCCACTCTGCTAGCAGTACACCGACGTCCGATTCTAGCAGGCAAATTTCCCTGCCCCAGCTGCTGGACCGTCGAAAGAAGTTCACTCCCAGCCATCCACATGCCCAGCGGTTGAATGCTAGCTTGGCTAAATTGCTAGCGCTTCAACTGCTGCCTTTTCAGTTGGTAGACTCGGCCCCCTTCCGTGAGTTTGTGCAATGTGCGGTTCCTCAGTGGCAGGTTCCCAAATGCCACTTTTTCTCACGGAAGGCTATTCCGGCTCTCTATGGTCCAGCAGGCATGGACAGGGACGTTACCTTTCTTTCACGGCCCATTGGGTCACTCTTTTGGCAGCTGGGAAGGATGCAGGACAAGGTGCAGTAGTGTTGGAGGTTGTTCCACCGCCACGCCTCCAAAATGCTACTACTGGTTGTGACACACCTCTCTCCTCCACCCCATCCTCTTCTTCTTGCTCCATGGCCTCTTCCTGTGCTTTGTCCTCTGAACCAGCGGTGCTCCGTAGCCGTTCAAGGGGCTACGCAAGTACGCAGGCAAAAAGATGCCATGCCGTGCTTGCGCTGGTGTGTTTGGGGGACAGAAGCCACACTGGGGCAGAGGTCCTGTCTGCTCTGCAGGGCCAGGCCGAGAGGTGGTTGACGCCACGCCAGCTTAAGCCAGGAATGGTGGTTTGCGACAATGGCACCAACCTCCTCTCCGCCCTCCGACAGGGACAACTGACCCATGTGCCCTGTGTGGCTCACGTCCTTAACCTGGTGGTGCAGCGGTTCTTGGGCAGGTACCCGGGCTTACAGGATGTCCTGAGGCAGGCCAGGAAAGTCTGTGTGCATTTCCGCAGATCTTATAATGCCAGTGCTCGCCTGGCTGAGCTGCAAAAGGAGTTGAACCTGCCCAAGAACCGCCTTATATGTGACATGCCCACCAGGTGGAACTCAACGTTGGCCATGCTGCAGCGGCTGCACACGCAGCAGAGGGCCATCAATGAGTACCTGTGCGACTACGGCACCAGGACAGGGTCAGGGGAGCTTGGTTTTTTTTCTCCACGCCAGTGGGGCATGATCAGGGATGCATGCACTGTCCTGGCACCATTTGAGGAGGCCACGAGGATGGTGAGCAGTGACAGTGCATGCATCAGTGACACTGTACCTCTTGTCCACCTGTTGGAGCACACGCTGCGTGGAATAATGGACAGGGCACTTGAGGCAGAACAGAGGCAGGAAGAGGAGGACTTCCTTGCCTCTCAAGGCCCCCTTTACCCAGACAGTGTTCCTTCTGTCCCACCCATCGCACAGGAAGAGGAGGAGGAGGAGGAGGAGGATTGTGTCAGCATGGAGGTGGAGGCTGGCACTCAGCATCATCAGCAGCAGTCTTTTAGGGATGATTTACAGTCCCAAGAAACCAGTGGACTTGTACGTGGCTGGGAGGAGGTGGCTGCGGATCATGTCGTTCTTAGTGACCCAGAGGACTCCGGACCGAATGCCTCAGCTAACCTACGCTGCATGGCCTCCCTGATCCTGTAAAGTCTGCGGAAGGATCCTCGTATTCTTCGGATCAAGGAGAGGGACCATTACTGGCTGGCCACTCTCCTTGATCCACGGTACAAGGGTAAGGTTGCGGACCTTATGTTACCGTCGCAGAGGGAGCAGAGGATGAGACAACTCCGGGAGGCCTTGCAGAAAGGTCTGTGCAACGCGTTCCCAGAGACTGGGAGGTTACAAACTCCTGGTCCTGGACAACGAGTTGCTGAGGCTTCGGCCAGTCAAAGAAGGAGCGGTGGGGAAGGTGGCCGTCTGACCGATGCGTTCAGACAATTCTTTAGTCCGCAGCCCCAAAGTATGATCGGTTCCAGCAACCATCGCCAGCGTCTGATAAACATGGTGCAGGAATATCTAGGGGCAAGGTCAGACTTGGACACCTTCCCCACCGAAAATCCTCTGGCTTACTGGGTCTTGAGGATGGATCACTGGCCAGAGCTTGCACAGTATGCAATTGAGCTACTGGCCTGTCCTGCATCCAGCGTTCTTTCGGAACGCACATTCAGTGCTGCTGGAGGATTTGTCACGGATCACAGGGTGCGCCTGTCCACCGACTCGGTTGATCGACTGACTTTCATCAAGATGAACCAGTCTTGGATCACCACCAGCTACCACACACCTGATGCTGATATAACAGACTAATTGATTTTAACATGTCACATCCCTTCAAGACTGATGCTGATGCTGAGTGCCTGTGCTGTTATGTTGACTGGCTATCCTCCTCCTCCGAGTCCTCAATGATACGATTGATGATGATAGCTTGGAAGATCATTTTTGTTTATGGGTGCCGCCACCAGTGCCTAACGCCCAATTTTTCAGCCCCTGTTTAACAGGGGCGTGTAATTACAAGTTTTGAAGCAATACTTTGCAACAGGGCTCATTGCTGTGCTCCAAGTACAGTATCTGTGAGGGGTTGCAGTGTTGTGCCACCAGTGCCTAAGGCCCAATTTTTCAGCCCCTGTTTAACAGGGGCGTGTCATTACAATTTTTGAAGCAATACTTTGCAACAGGGCTCATTGCTGTGCTCCAAGTACAGTATCTGTGAGGGGTTGCAGTGTTGTGCCACCAGTGCCTAAGGCCCAATTTTTCAGCCCCTGTTCAACAGGGGCATGTAATTACAATTCTTGATCTAATAATTCACAGCAGGGCCCATTGCTGCACCCACCAAGAGTAACTCTGAGGGCTTACAGTGTTGTGGCAACGCCACCACCACCACCACCACGAAAGGCCCAATTTTTCAGCCCCTGTTCAAAAGGGGCATGTAATTACAATTCTTGATCTAATAATTCACAGCAGGGCCCATTCCTGCACCCACCAAGAGTAACTCTGAGGGCTTACAGTGTTGTGGCAACACCACCACCACCACCACCACCACGAAAGGCCCAATTTTTCAGCCCCTGTTCAACAGGGGTATGCAATTACAATTCTTGATCTAATAATTCACAGCAGGGCCCATTGCTGCACCCACCAAGAGTAACTGTCAGGGCTTACAGTGTTGTGGCACCAGCACCACCATCAAAGGCCCAATTTTTACTACCACTGTTCAACAATTATATGTAATTACAATTCCTGATATAATAGTTGACAGCAGGGCGTTCCAGCACCAACCAAGAGTAACTGTGAGTGCTTACAGTGTTGTGCCAACACCAACAACTAAGGGGCCTATTTCTGCAGAGTATATACGGCAGGTCCCTACTTTCAAACATCCAACTTACAAACGACTCCTACTTGCAAACGCAAGAAGACAACAGGAAGTGAGAGGAAATCTACCCCTAGGAAGGAAAATTCTCTCCTGTAAGAATTAATATGGGAGAAAGGTGTCTCCTCTGTACTGATGCTTTATCACCAATCCTTGTTTCAAGAAAAACACCACATTTCAAAAACAGTTGTCATTGGGACGGAAAGTGAGGTGAAATGTTCTGAACAGGGGCACAGACAGCAAAACAAATGTTACAGGGGTGATAACCCTTACCTATGTTTTCCAAAAAGTTTAAAAATAGATTTTTGGGCTGGAGCTACACTTAAACAATGTACCTGTTCAAAATTACAAACAGATTCTACATAAGAACAAACCTACAGTCCCTGTCTTGTATGCACCGCCTGTATACGGCTGTTCAGAGTATATAGGGCCTTTTTTATTTTATGTGCGGGGTTCCCCTTAATATCCATACAAGACCCAAAGGGGCTGGTAATGGGCTGGGGTAGGGGGGGGGGGGGGGGTCATGGGGTAGCTATGCCATTTTTCTTAAAGATTTTCATCCATATTACCGGGACCAGACATTACATTAAAGCCGCAAGCAGTTTTAAATGGCTTTTTTTCCCTTTAGAAGTGTCATTTTGTGCAGGGACAGTTCTAAACACGGGAAACACGTGGCACTTCACAGGCATACTTTAGACACCCCCCAGGTACGATATTTAAAGGAATATTTGACTTTTTTTTTTTCACTTTATGCATCATTAAAATGACTGCTCCCGAAAAACGACCGTTTTTAAAACTTCTTTTTGCATTGATACATGTCCCCTGGTGCAGAACCCGGGTTCCCAAACCCTTTTTAGGACAATAACATGCATAATAGTCGTTATAATTAGCACTTTAGAATTCGAACGTTCGCATCCATTGTATTTAATAGGGTTCTAATGTTCGTACGAACTTTCGGTCCGTTCGCGGGTTCTGGTGCGAACCGAACCCGGGGGTGTTCGGCTCATCACTAGTTAGAACCCTATTAAATACAATGGATGCGAACGTTCTAAATCTAAAGTGCTAATTATCCACTTGTCCCCCGCCCACTGTCAATAGACGGCGGGCGGAGGATACTCTCGTTCTGGGAGGACGTCATATGACGTCCTCCCTTTAAAACGAGCTAGGAGGCGCGCGCGAGCCGCCAGCGGCGCACGCGCGCGCCGCGTTCACAAGGCCCCGGTGCGCGTGCCCGGCGGCCGCGATTGTCGCCGGGCACCCGCGATTGCCCGGGAAACGAGCAGGAAAGTGGATCTCTGTGTGTAAACACAGAGATCCACGTCCTGTGAGGGAGAGGGAACCGATGGTGTGTCCCTTGTACATAGGGACAACCATCGGTCACCTCCCCCAGTCAGTCCCCTCCCCCCACAGTAAGAACACTTTGAGGGAACATATTTAACCCCTTCCCGCCCCCTAGTGGTTAACCCCTTCCCTGCCAATCACATTTATACAGTAATCAATGCATTTTTATAGCAGGGATCGCTGTATAAATGTGAATGGTCCCAAAAATGTGTCAAAAGTGTCCGATGTGTCCGCCGCAATATTGCAGTCACAATAAAAAATCGCAGATCGCCGCCATTACTAATAAAAAAAATAAAAAAAATAAATGCTATAAATCTATCCCCTATTTTGTAGACGCTATAACTTTTGCGCAAACCAATCAATACACGCTTATTGCTATTTTATTTTTTTTACCAAAAATATGTAGAAGAATACGTATCGGCCTAAACTGAGGAAAATTTTATTAAAAAAAAAAAATGGGTATTTATTATAGCAAAAAGTAAAAAATAGTGTTTTTTTTCCAAACTGGATGCTCTTCTTTTGTTTATAGCGCAAAAAATAAAAACCGCAGAGGTGATCAAATACCACCAAAAGAAAGCTCTATTTGTGGGAAAAAAAGGACGCAAATTTCGTTTGGGAGCCATGTCGCACGACCGCGCAATTGTCATTGAAAATGTGACAGCGCTGAAAGCTGAAAAATGGCCTGGGCAGGAAGGGGGTTTTCGTGCACAGTAGAGAAGTGGTTATAATGACTAATATGCATGTTATTGTCCTAAAAAGGGGTTGGGAACCCGGGTTCTCCCCCAGGGGACATGTATCAATGGAAAACGAAGTTTTAAAAACGGACGTTTTTCGGGAGCAGTCATTTTAATGATGCATAAAGTGAGAAAAAAAAAAGTCAAATATTCCTTTATATATCGTACCTGGGGGGTGTCTAAAGTATGCCTGTGAAGTGGCATGTGTTTCCCGTGTTTAGAACTGTCCCTGCACAAAATTACATTTGTAAAGGAAAAAAAGCCATTTAAAACTGCTTGCGGCTTTAATGTAATGTCTGGTCCCGGTAATATGGATGAAAATCTTTAAGAAAAATGGCATGGCTACCCCATCACCCCCCCCCCTACCCCAGCCCATTACCAGCCCCTTTGGGTCTTGTATGGATATTAAGGGGAACCCCGCACACAAAATAAAAAAGGCCCTATATACTCTGAACAAGTAGAATCTGTTTGTAATTTTGAACAGTAATATTATAGAACAGCAATGACGGGTATATACAGGTGTATACTGTGCCACTAACTCCTGCAGATGCCTGTATTTGAGAACAGCAATGACGGATATACAGGTGTATACTGTGCAGAAGGCTCAGCAAAAATGACACTGACACTGTCCCCTGCCTATCCTTCTCTGTCCCTGTACCAACACACTGTAAATGCACAAGGTTTAGCAAAGAATATCACTGACACTGTCCCTGCCTATCCTTCTCTGTCCCTGTACCAACACACTGTAAATGCACAAGGTTTAGCAAAGAATATCACTGACACTGTCCCTGCCTATCCTTCTCTCTCCCTGCACGCCAACACACTACACAAGGCCACCGCGCTGGCGGGCTTTTATAGTGTGGGGCGTGTACTAAACCCCCCTGAGCTATAATTGGCCACAGGCATCCTGCCTGTGGCCAATTATGGCTCTCCTCACTGCCGGCGCTGTGATTGGCCAAGCATGCGGGGTCACAGTGCATGCTTGGCCAATCACAGCGCCGGGATTGCACTGCGATGGCGCAGTGTATTGTGGGCCGTTTGCGTCACTCGAATTTGTCGCGAACGGCCCAAAACGTTCTATCTTCAGCGAACGATCGAACAGCCGATGTTCGAGTCAAACGTATGTTCGACTCGAACACGAAGCTCATCCCTACAGAATACACAGCAGATAGTAACAGCAGGGGTTAACCATACAGTCCTCAGCAGTTCACAGGGCATAGGTTGCAGGCTTGCAATCATGAGGGCAACAGTTAACCGGACAGAGGTTCCCAGGCGAGCGCAATCACAAGGGGCAACAGTTCAAAGGGCAGTCATCATTTCCAGGGCTTGAGTAACATGGCAGCAGGGTAGATTACTCACACTGGTGACTTCGGACAATTGCAGATGGTCATGAAACAGGTGGAGGATCAGAGAGGGCCCTGGTGTCCCCAGGGTCAGAGATGGCAAATGGGAGGGGTCCTGGGCATCTGGATGCAGTTCAGCAGTGACCAACTAGTCTATCTTGCATAGAGTCACGTTTCCAGCTGTATGCTTCTTTGTTCTATGTTGTGTTGGTAACAAATTCTGATCCTTGAGTTGACAGGCTCTCCATCAAGAGGAACTGTCATGCTGTTGAGGTCATCTTTAATCATTGTCTCTTATTTCCAGACCATCATACAAAAATGGTTAAATTAGCACACGTTGCTATTTGTATTTACAAAGACAGCAACACGTGAGCAGTAGCGCCACGTCAAGGCTTCAACCCTTGCTACTGTCCATTCACACAACATTCATTCATACAATCACGCACACTCCAGTCACTCTACACAACACTCATTACAAAAAAGGGTGATGGAAGGAATAAAGGGAAAAATTTGGATTGCTTAAAACAATATAATTCTATTTAAATCTTGGGGTCACACTAAAGACAACTGCTATTGTCAAGTGGTAAGAAAAAATAATGTATTTTCCTCAACATTTGGATGGTTCCTCTGAGTCCCATCTATCTTCACATGGTGATAATGATTCAGGTCTCACAAGTTAAGGGTAGGGTAACCAAGCTTGGGGAGGTTAAATTTCAGGAAAGTTATTTGTTCCATCAAATGGGGTGTCAGTTGTGCACGGTGTGGATTAAGGATGTTCCCAGTAATAGAGAAAACTCTCTCACTTTGCACAGTGGTTGGAGGACAGGATAGTAGTTGCTGGGCAACCAGACAAAGACCAGGCCACAAACTTTTCTTACTATCCCAATAGGTCAAAGGGTCCTCTGAAGGAAGCAAAGGTGCTTCATATAGGTAGGCCCTGACCATTTCAGAGGCACTGCTCTCTTCTCGATTACCTGCTGCTTGACCTGCATCCACCAGATTGTCAAGTGCCTCTACCCAACATGCAGATGCTCCACTTGGTTGTTTTTGAGTGATGGTGCCAGGTCTTGGAATAGCAGACATGGCAGGTGAATCTTCCAAACTGGCCTCATCCGGCATACATCTCTGTTGCTGCAAATTACGGACCCTTTCAATCAATTTTTCTTTCCAGTAGGAGAGGCTGTTGTCTCTGAGTGCCAGTTTACCTTTGATCCTGGGATCACATAGGGAAGCCAGCATGAGTTCAGGGCTTTTGCGGACACGATCATTTAGCCGATCTTTTAAGTTGGCTTGTAGTTTTCTGATGAAAGACGCTACATCGGCATGAAGTGGGCTGCCACAAAGAGGCTCACTGTTTTCTAGGAACGATCCCATCTTATCTATGAGATAGGTAAACAAGGGTATGACCTGTCCTAGGCTGGCATTGCTCTGACTCAAGTTTTCCGTCACATTCCGAAAGGGTTTTAAGACAGAAACGAGCTGCCCAATTATACACCAGTCATCACGTCCCAGTGTGGAATCAATCCCAATGCTGTGGCGGGATGATAGATTGTGGATGGCTGTCTTTTGCTCCAAAATGCGTTCCAGCATTTCCAGGGTATAGTTCCACCGGGTGCTGACATCTTGTTTCAGTCGATGTATGGGGAGCCCTGATTGTTCTTGCTCCTCCCTCAACAGTTGACTAGCCCTCACACTGCGGTGGAAATGCCCTGCAATCTTCCTGCAAAGGTCCAAGATTTGAGCAATCTTGTTGTTTTTCTCCACTGGGATTGCACCCTTGACCACTAAATGCAGTATGTGTGCAGAACAGCGGACACCGCCAAAAGATCCATCTTGGAGCGCTTTAACCATGTTTGAACCTCCGTCTGTCACTATGAACCCAACAGAAACATTGGTGACTGCCAGCTCTCCAAACCAATTGGCCAACATTGATCTAATTGCTCGCAATATGTTGGCAGAGCTATGTTTGTCATCACGGACTTCTGTGTGGAGCAGGAAAGCTTGATAACCCTGCTGGTCTTGCGCTGCAGACCGTCCTGATGAAGTTTGAACACTTACACTAGTGCCACCACCAACAGGCACAGTGGCCTGCCACCAGTGTGCAGTCAAAGACAGGAAAGCGTGTTGACCGCTGGGAGCTGTCCACAAATCAGTGGTCAAATGAATTGTCTGACCCTCGGCTTTGGCCATTTTTTCCTTCAATACTGCAACGCACGAATTATTATCAGAATGCATCCCAACCATGGAGAGATTCTCGTAATTTTGGAGATGGGGCTGACCCATCCAATAGAGGGAGGCCCCATTACCCCCAAAATAGGGGGTTTCCTACGCAAAATAGTTTTGCACCGTTAGCCAACCACTCTGACCACGATAGGGGGGATTTTTTAGGGTCACGTGGGGGATACCAAACTGGACCCCCTGTACACAGACCCAACCTAGGGGAATGGTGGAGACAATTGCCACAGTATCCACCGCCCAATGTAGGTACCCCAAGAAAAAGAAAAGACAGAGAGGAAGGAGAGGGGGTAGGCGATTACAAAAGGTCGAAACCATAACGGGAGCAGGAATTTATAATCTAAGTGGGGTAACATTAAATGATGATGAAATCAAAGTCCTGGATAGAGGGCTTAAATTTGCCCCAACCAAAAATTTGAACAAATTCCAAACTTACGTAAGTTTGCAAAAATATATTAGAAGTTTGAACATGAAAAAATATTTTTTATCCAACACTAGTAGGGCTACACCACTTGTTAGGGGTGACCATTCTTCTTTACGAAATAAATCAATATTCAACCCCATTAATGTTGACAGCAAATATATGGAGGTCTTCAAGAATATGGTAGTAAAGGATTTGGAGTCATTGAAAATTAAAAAGGTATTAGATCCACAATATATTAAACGGGGTATGGGATCTTTGGAAAAAAGAAAAGAAATTGTAATTCGTCCAGCGGACAAAGGAGGAGGGTTAGTCATCCTGAGTAAAGAATACTATAAAATGGAAATGAGTAACCTATTGTCAGATGAGGATACATATAGAGTTCTTCATACAGACCCTATGTTGTCCTTTAAGGATGAGTTACACCATATCATTGAGGATGGTAAAGATCAGGGAATATTGACCATAAAAGAGGCTCTTTACCTGGATCCATTGTTTTGCAGAACTCCTATCATTTATTTTCTACCGAAATTACATAAAGACAGTGTTAACCCTCCAGGGAGGCCCATAGTAAATGGGATTGACTCAGTGTCAGCCCGATTAGGGCAATACATTGATTCATTCTTACAACCCCTGGTAGTTAAAACGCCAGCATTCCTTAAAGACACTAAACATATTATCCAGATCCTCCAATCTCTGGGGTGTTCTGAAAAAAGTATATTGGTGACAGCAGACGTGGGGTCCCTGTACACCATTATAGGACACCAGGATGCACTGACGGCTGTGGAATGGGCTCTGTCCACCTCTACGCTGTCTGGTAGACATCAGGAGTTCCTTTTGAGTTGTTTGGATTTTTGTTTATCCCGGAACTATTTTTGGTACGATGGGGATTTTTTCTTACAAACTAGGGGAGTTGCGATGGGGGCCCGTTTTGCTCCCAGTGTGGCCAATATTTTTATGGCCCACTGGGAGGAACGGGCAGTGTTCGCATGTCGTCCCCCTGAATTAGTTTGTTATTTTCGTTATATTGATGATTTGATCCTGGTGTGGGAGGGTGATAGATCCGCTTTGGATTTTTTCATTAGTCATCTTAATGACAACAACAAAAATATTATCCTCACATGGACCATAGATAATGAGAAGGTTGATTATTTGGATCTTACCATCACCAAGGGAAGTGATCATTTTAAGTTGATCAATCACTTTAAACCCACCGATCGCAATGCGTACATTCCCCTGGGGAGTTGTCACCACCGTTCTTGGTTGTGCAACATCCCCAGGGGACAGTATATTAGGTTGCGTCGGAATTGCACACAAGTATCTGATTTTGTAAACCAATCACTAGTGTTGACCACTAGATTTGTGCAAAAGGGTTATGATGAACAGGTTCTGCTCCGAGAGGTAGAACAAGTTAAGATGATTGATAGACAGACATTATTGACTGATCGAAGTAAAACTTCTGATGGGGATTCTCACAATTTTCGAATGATATTGGACTACAATGTCCAGTATAAAAAGTTCGAGAAAATTATTGCTAAAAATTGGTCCATCTTAAAACAAGATAAGATTCTTGGTCCCGTTCTACCGGAGAAACCCCAATTCATTTATAAGAAAGCCCCGTCCTTGCGAGATCGATTGGCACCTAGTGTCCTAAACCCCCCTGTACCGTCAGATAACAGCATGTTTAGATTCCTGGGTGGATTTTACGCATGTGGCCGTTGTGTCCCGTGCAGGACCTCCAAAGTTAATCTTAAGAAAAGGAAGTCTTTTTTGGCATCTGCCACCAATAAAGAATACAATATTAAACAATTGATTACGTGCGCCACGGTGGGGGTCGTCTATATGCTGGAGTGCGATTGCGGACTCCAATATATAGGCCGAACCTCGAGACCTCTACATGTTCGTGTGGCAGAACATGTTAATAATATTAAAAAGGGGGTCAAAACCCATAATGTCTCTAGGCATTTTAAACAGTTCCACCAACAAAATCCCAAGGGTTTGAGATTCTGGGGCATAGAGAAAGTCACTAGACATTGGCGAGGTGGCAATTTTATCCGTCAGCTGAGCAAAAGAGAATCCCATTGGATTCATGAAACACGAGTTCTTTGCCCTGACGGGTTAAATGTCGAATTTGACATAAATTGTTTTATAACTGACCGCTAATTAGATCGTAGATGTTTTTTTTTTTCATTTATTATATGTGATTTATTAATGTATTATTGTTTTAGTATGTTTATTTTGGTTTGGTGAGATTGTTGTGGGCTGTGGTTGATGTCACGTCTATATTCAGGTCTGCAGTCCAGATTTGTTTATTTATTTTTTATCCAATGTATAAGCAGCCTCTTTCTCCATATCGGTAGTAACTGTAGGAGTTGATTGCTGCATTAATATACATATATTTTATATTAATCAACTGGGCTGGTTTACTGGTTGAATTTTAGATATATATATATTTATATTTTCTATTTTAAAGTTTTTATCATGTATTTTGGTTGCCTTTGGAGTCTTTGTGTGGATATCTGGCTCACGGGGACACTTCCTGGTTGATGTCATGTGATTCAGACGTCCCTATCGGCGTCATGTGACGCTGCATCGTGTCTCCATAGTCACAGGCGCCTTGTTGCTATAAGAGCGGGTGTCTGGCGTTCTTCCCATATCCGCTGATGAAGTCCCGCCTACCGGGACGTAACGTGCGTACGGATGGGGAGTTCGTGACGTCACCCGCAGTTCATTCACAGTCTCACCAGACGCGCTGTTGTACCTCGGCACTGGTTTAGTGCCTTTTAAATGTAAGTGCACTACTTTCGTTTTTCATTAAATTGTTTTCTATTACGGAGAAACACTATGGTCTGCTTCTATATTTTCCACATGTAAACACTGCCCTATGAACTTAATACCTGGAAGTTTTTGAATGATCCTGATGTTATATGGAATTGATGACCCTAATCCTTTTGGGGAAGTTTACATCTTCATCTGCTTTGGATTAACCCGTAAGGGAAAGTTTTTCAGTGACCCTCTATAATTAAAGGGTCCATGTTGGAAGGTGAGCGGCCAATTTATCTGTTGGTGGAGGTCTCTCACTGTGTGTGTGTCTGTTACCACCTGCATGCAATCAAGAGTTCATGTGTCATCTATGAAGATCACGGGGATTATATACTGATTTACTGTGCTGTTTTTCTATCTTTGATATATGGACTTTTAAAGCGCTGCACTATTTATTTTTATGTTATACTCAGGGATTTTGATTATTTGACCCTTAGTGTTCAGCTGCTTAGTAGTACATTATAGTTTATTGCGCGGATTTGTTTCTTTTTACATGCAACGCACGAATGGTATGGTGCTGGAATAATCTTTCTGCTGAAAGTTGTTCATGCAGGAACAACGTATCGTGGAGCAAGGGCATGAGCTGTTTAAACGGCTCCCCTTCAATCATGCGAAAAGAGGCTCCTCCAACAGCAATGAATTGGCCAATGAGGCGGGTGATCTTGTTGGCCTGCTGTTTTGACATGCCCTTGGAACTAAAGCCAACAAAACTATCTAGGGTAGGCTGATGATGTCCTTGGGAGGATGAGGAGCCTGATTGGGTCTGCAGTGGAACTACTGCACGTGTACGGCTTGTCTTAAACGAACCCTCTCTATTGGCTGTGCTCTGAGTAAGTGGTGTGGTTGAAGAGGTACCACCAGTACAGTCAGAGTCCGTTATGCTGCTTCCTGCGCTACCATCTTCTTTTTCTGCCTCTGCCCGCAGTAAAGTAGAGTGGTGGTAATTTTTAATGTGTAGGTTCATACCAGCATTGGTTAAATGTCCCAACTTTTTACCCCTACTCACTTGCTTCCCACACAATTTGCACTTTGCAAAGAACCCGCCTTCCAATGTTTGAAAGTATTTCCAAACGTTGCTGTGGCGGGATGAAGCCCCTTGACCCTGTTGATCTCTAGTATGGGCTGATATAGCTGCAGCAGGTAGCACACCAGTGGTGGAAGCTGTTGCCACTACAGTTACACTTGGTGAACTAGTGCTAATGGAAGGGGTGCTGGGGAGGTCGGTGTTATCATCACAGGATTCTTCCTCTATAATAACAGAGGGAGAAGGGGAGTTAGCAGCAGATGAAAAAAGTGAACTGCTCCCTGTCCTACTCCTCACAGAAAATCCCTCTTGCACTTTCTCTAAGTCATGCTGTAACTCTTGTGGGGTAAGACTGTTTAAAACGTCTGCAGTGGTTGGGGAAAGAGGAGCATCACATTCAAAATCATTCTCTTGGGGCAATGAAGAAAACGTCTCACACTCTGTCTCTGCTGATGTCTCCCTCAATTGCTTCTTTGGGGAGCTGGGCAGTGGCACTGGCAGTGGCACTGGCAGTGTCATTGGTGGTGGTGATTGTATCGGCAACTCCACTTGTTTTATACTATGTTTCTTGCCTATCCCATTAAAATAGGAAGCCATGACACCTGTAGAAGAAGGCGCTGTACTGGCAGTGGAAGCGGCAGCAGATGTTGGTGGTCTGGCAGGAGGAAAACTAATAGTAGAACTGGTGGTGGTGGAACTAGCTTTGCTGGTGGCAGTGGTGGTGACATCCACTGTTGTGGATAGCATGTTTGTGGCGGCAGAAGTGTCAGAGACACTAGTAGCAGAGACCTTGCCACTTTTTTTAGCAAGGCGTCCACCACGACCGCGACCATTACCTCTACCTGCCTTCACTTTTCTCATAGAATGGTACATTGCTGTTGCTGTATATAGTTCAAATAGAAAATGGACTGGTGATAGTGATCACTGATCAGACAGGTAACAAGATAGGGTATATAGAACTTATATAGAATCTCAATCTATAATATAGAATCTATAATAATAAACCCCCTCCCCCTCCACAACACGGGCAGCCTCTGAGGCTATCGCAATACTAGCAAGTTCACTAGTAGTTCACAACACTAACACAATAGCAGCAGATTATTATGAAAAAGTGAACTTGATCTGTAGCTTGTGCTTATGCTTAATTGCTAATAATTCAGGTTCTCTGAAAAACGGACCAGCAAGATTAACTGTCTTCTGAAATGATTCAGCGTGTGTGTCTCTCTCTGCTAGCAATCGTAAGTGAAAGTAAGTTGGCTGTACATGTGTACTTAGTTCTAGCTATTTTACTGCTCCTCCTCTTTGGTTACAATCAGCCAATAACATTTATCATCATCATTATTTTTATTTTACTTCCCCCACCCAATTCCAGCAGCAAATTATCTTTTTTCCCTATATCGAATCTTTTCTCTCTATAATGTCAAATCTATTCTCTATAATGTCGAATCTATTCTCTCTATAATGTCGAATCCTTTCTCTCTATGTCGAATCTTTTCTCTCTATAATGTCGAATCTATTCTCTATAATGTCGAATCTATTCTCTCTATAATGTCGAATCCTTTCTCTCTATGTCGAATCTTTTCTCTCTATAATGTCGAATCTATTCTCTATAATGTCGAATCTATTCTCTCTATAATGTCGAATCCTTTCTCTCTATGTGGAATCTTTTCTCTCTATGTCGAATCTTTTCTCTCTATGTAGATTAATCTTGGAAGTTAAAGCGGAGGTTCACCCTAAATACTGACATTATCTTATAGTGATCTTGCTAGCAGATACATATACATATTCCTATTGATTTTTTTTCTTGTGGTTGTACTTACCGTGAATCAGTCGTTTTAATGTGGACTTCCGGGTATTCCTCCCGCGGGAGTGGGCGTATCTTTCTTTGCTCGGAGCCCCGTTGATTTCTGGGAGGTGCTCGCAATGTCTCCTGGGAGCCGTTGCGGATTCTGCCAGCCCTGGACTGCGCAGGCGCAGCGCTCTAGCTCCGAAAATTGCCGAACATTAAGAGCTGTAGACTGCGACTGCGCAATCAACAGGGTATTGTGACAGTCGTTGCCGCACGCTCCCGATGCTCGCTCCACTCAGCAAGGGGGGCGGGTGTATTGCTATTATAATGAGCGGATGCATGTTTAAATAAAGGAATTGATGGACAGAGAGGGCGGGTAGTTCAATGTGGATGGCCGATTTGAATACTTGTCAGAGAATTGTTAAAAAAAATCTTATGTCTTTTTTTTTTAACAATTCTCTGACAAGTATTCAAATCGGCCATCCACATTGAACTACCCGCCCTCTCTGTCCATCAATTCCTTTATTTAAACATGCATCCGCTCATTACAATAGTAATACACCCGCCCCCCTTGCTGAGTGGAGCGAGCATCGGGAGCGTGTGGCACAATATTGTGCTCAAAGCGCATGCGCCGAATATGGGTTATAATCCATTCGGCTATTTTCGGAGATCTGCCGTGAACGGACACGCAAGTGTTGCGCATGCGCAGGTCAGAGCGGGCAAAATCTGCTAAAGTGTTGCGCATGCGCAGAACAGAGCTGGCAGAATCTGCTGAGGGGCAATTCTCGGCAGGTCACCGTCAACACTGATGATACAGCGGTGAATGCTGGGATGCATTCACCGCATCCCGGAAGTCTCTGCTTGTGGGCTTCACAGTGCCCACAAGCAAAATGGCAAAGAACAAGATCTATTTATAAAAGTTATTATTTAGAACGGAAATAGACGGGGGACGTCTCTAATCGCAGGACAAGTGAGTACTAACATGTTATCTGTAACCCCATTACATGCACCTAGAAAAAAAAAAACGAGGGACCGCGGAACCTCCGCTTTAAGGTTAGGCACATTCGACCACAGGTTCGATAGATACAGATTGTTATTGTTAGCGTCGTGTCGAATCTCCTATCTATATCGAACTGTTGTCGCAGCGAAAACGAAAATAAAGCATTTGTTTATGTCGGATCTTTCGGTTTTCGTATTCTGTGCTTTCGTTTTCGTTTGTTAAAACGATAACGAAAATACCTGAAATTCGGACGAAAATGCATTCGGACGAAAACGAATGCACATGTCTAGTACATAGTAAGCCATATAAACGAGTACATAAAAGGCAATTCGTATACCACCCAACAATAGCATCACTTATACAGCTGAATACATTCAGATCCCAATTGAACCAGAACCCGCATCAATACCACATCCCCACCCCCCAATGTCTAGGATCAGAATGCCACTCCCCCCTATTCCGTCCAAGGGTGCCAGATCTTGTCAAACTTTTGTGGGCAATTCCTGCTCATGTAAGTTAACTTATATAGTGGCAGCACAGCATTAATAGATTTCTCCCAGGACTCCACTGTCGGGGGGGAGGGGGCATTCCAGCGCAAAACAATCTCCCTTTTTGCATAAAAGAAGAGGTACGTATGGAGTAATTTGGTGTAACGGGGTCTCTGATCATCATCCTGAACTCCCAGGAGCGCCAGCTTGGGGGATACAGGGAGTGTCAGGTCGAGGCGGCCATTAATAGTGTCAACCACCCTAGCCCAATACTTGGCGATCCCAGGACAGCTCCAGAACATGTGAAAATACGTGCCTACACTATTCTGACAATGGGGACAGTCTTGTGTGCGCTGCGGGTATACCTTGTGGAGTCTCTGGGGAGTGAAGTAAACTCTATGCAGGAATTTGACCTGTATCAACCTTTCTTTAGTCGAGATCAGTAAGGTAGTACTGTCTGCTAAGCAGTCATCCCAGTCCTCTCTGTCAAGATCCGGTATGTCGGTCTTCCACAGGTCCCAAAGTCTGTCCACTTCAGCAGAACCAGTCCTCAGCAACACCAGATATACAGCAGACAGGGGCTTCAGGAGTCGCTCTTGGGCCAACAGCTCCTCAAGTGGGTCCATAGCCAGTCCGGGAGGAGATGGGAACTGGGCCCTGATAGCGTGCTGGACCTGAAGGTATCTAAAGTACATCCATACGGGTAAGTGAAATTTATCCCGGAGGGTTGTAAATGGCATCAGAGCTCCCGCCGAAAATACATCCCCGAGAGTCTTGATCCCGTACCCAGCCCAGACCTGAGGGTCAGGAACCGTCCTGAGATGCGGCAGGTTAGGATTCCCCCACAGCGGGCAAAGAGGGGACCAGCCTCTCGGGCCCGAAAGCCCCCGCCTGGCCACCGTCCAGGCCCTCAGGGTCGTACGAGTCGGTTGCGGAAGAGCAGCATATGCCCTGTGCCCCCTGTAGACTAGATTACCCAATTCCCGGAGCGAACCCAGAACCGCCGCCTCCAGGCACACCGCAGCATTGCTCTTTGAGAGGACAAACCACCACCGGGCTGTAACCAGCACCGCTGCCCAAAAGTATGTTCGATAGTTCGGCATCGCAAGGCCCCCGCTACGAACGGGGAGCATTAGTGTTGACTTGGCCAGTCTGGGGGTTGTGCCACCCCAGATAAAGGAGCCCACGCATCGATCTACCTCCGCGAAGAAGGAATTGGGTATCCAGGTGGGGCTGTTGCGAAATACGTACAAAAACTTGGGGAGAAACAACATCTTCAAAAGATTTATACGTCCCATAAGGTTCAGAGGCAAGGAGGCCCATGAGGCACACCTAACCCGAAGCTGGGACAGGATAGGGGACAAATTGAGTTCCCTGTAACTCGATAGCTCCCTCCGCACCTGGATACCCAAATACCTAAATTGATCCACCCAGAGCAAGGGTGTCTCCCTAGCCGGATCGCGGACCTGCGGATCGAGAGGAAATATAATTGACTTGGACCAGTTAATACGTATCCCCGAGAATCTGCCGAAACTGTCAAAAATCCCCAAAGCTGCCGTCAGCGACTCGTCCGCATCTTGCAAGTATAATAGTGCGTCATCCACATAAAGAGAGAGCTTTTCCTCCAGGGATCCTACCATCAGCACCCGGACCCTGTCCGAGGTTATGATAGAGACGGCTAGGGGCTCCAGTGCAAGTGCGAACAGGGCCAGAGATAAAGGACACCCCTGCCTCGTGCCCCTCTGCAACGAGAGCGGCACAGACAACCTGTCATTAGTTCGGATTCGGGCCGAGGGCATCCGGTAGAGCATCAGCAACCAACGGAGGAACCTGGGCCCAAAGCCAAACCGGCGCAAGACCTCCCACAGAAAGACCCACTCTACCGAGTTGAACGCCTTCTCGGCGTCCAGTGAGGCGATGACCCGCTTACCACTATTGTCGTGGGGTATTGACATGTTAAGAAATAGACGTCGTAGGTTAATGTCAGTTCCCTTCCCAGGCATAAACCCAGTCTGGTCCGGGTGGATCACCTCTTCCAGAACTGGAGATAACCTGTTCGCCAAAACCTTTGCCAGAATCTTGGCGTCCATGTTCAGGAGCGAAATTGGCCTGTACGAGGAGCATTCCTCAGGATCCTTGCCCGGTTTGGGAATCAACACCACCACCGCCTCGGACATGGATGCAGGGAGAGCCTCCAGCTCAAATGATTGAGCAAACAGAGCCACAAGTCGCGGGGCCAGCAGGCCTTGATGCTGAGAGTAGAATTCCGTCGGTAGACCGTCCGCCCCAGGTGTCTTGCCCGCTTGGAGTTGTGAAAGAGCAATTTGCACCTCCTCCAGGGTGATATCAGCTTCCAAGGCATTACAGGCCTCATCCCCAAGTGTGGGAAGAGGGATCCCATCTAGAAACTCTGAGAGTTCCCGAGAGGAGTAATCCACCCTGGTGGAGTACAGGTGCTGGTAGTATTGCGCAAATCTGTCATTTATCTCACTAGGAGATTGTAGCAGAATCCCCCCTAAATCCCGGACCCCACCTATGTGCGTAACGGCAAACTGTCCCTTGGCCAACCATGCCATTAACCGACCACTCTTATTACCGTATTCAAAGATCTTTTGCGCCGTGGAGAGGAGAGATTTCTGTGTCCCCTCCACCCTACATAGGGACAACCGATGCAGAGCGAACTGCCAAGCCCCGTAGGTCACCTTATCGGGATTAGCCACATATGCGGCTTCGGTCGTTTTTGCCGTCTCCTCCAACTCCTCCAGAGAACGTGCAGCCATCCTACGAGCAATGGAGATACGCGCCATGTACTCCCCCCTGGTCCAGGCCTTAAAGGCATCCCAGGTGACCAGGGGAGAAGCAACATCCGCATTCTCCAGCCAATAGTGGCACATGCCCTCCTGCACAGCTTCTTGAATACCCTCCTCCTCAATCCAGTGCCTAGACAGCCTCCACAACCGCTCTCCAGGAGGCCCCATAGATACCTTGAGAAGTAAGGGAGCGTGGTCAGAGATGCCCCGAGATAGAATATCTACTGCTGTAACTTTATTAAGCAAGGATCGGGAGGCGTAGATCATGTCAATACGGGAGAGAGTTTTAAACGTATTGGAGTGACAAGTAAACTGCTTAGATGTGGGATTAAAGTGGCGCCAGGTATCTGTCAAGGCAAAGGTGTGAGCCCACTCCGTCAGACCAGGTACCCACCGACAGACAGAATGAAGTCTATTCATGTCAGCGGTCGCAGTCATGTTGAAGTCCCCCAACACTATGACATCCTTTACCCCGTACTCAATCACCTTTTGCATAAATGTATACATTAACGCCGGGTCTGCCGGTGGAGGGAGGTAAAGCCCCACTAAAACACATGGGTTATTAGCAATCAAGGCATGAATGATAATATACCTACCGTTGGGGTCAGTCCTAACGTCCAAGAAAAAACCAGCTGCTTGTGCACCAGGATGCTGACTCCCCTGGAGTAGGTGGAGTACGTTGCGTGGTAGTGATGACCCACCCAAGCCTTTTTAAGGCCTAAGATTCGAGATCCCAGCAGGTGGGTCTCCTGCAGCACACAGATGTGAGGGGAGTGCCTCCTGAGGTAGTTTAATACTAAGGATCTTTTATGGGCAGAGTTAAGTCCCCTCACATTCCATGATATTATGGATATCTGAGCCATCACAGTGTGGGTGTGGTAATGGACGATACGCAGTGAGCCTGGGATATATGTCCTCCACCACCTCCAAGGTCCGGCAGCAACCCTCCCAGGCCCCCCTACATTACAGTCACAGACAGTGTAAACACGAACATGCCATAAAGAAACAAACATAAAATAAAACAGTAACAACTCAGTATCTAAGCCCATGCTCAACGGAGCATATAAAAAGTGGTCAGCAACGGCCAACCTTCCCTTCCCCCCACCCCGCAGATCCCACCCACGGCAAGACTGCATAGTACCCAATCAACCAGCCCGAAGGCAACTAATGTCTGGGAGGCGTGCGTACTTTTTCCAAGAGACAGAGAGTCAGCATCACCTGAGCTCCAGCAGCAGACACACTAAGGCAAAGTATGGAGCAATCGCAAAAATTGGTGTTAGCTGAAGGAGCAGCATAGGGGCTAGAGATGCTGCTATAATATACCAATCGTATTGTAGAATTCACCTGGCAGTACCAGGGGCTCATTGCTTGTAAGTAACAAATTCAACAAATTAACAGTAGAAGGTGCAAAACGAAAAACAACAAAGTATATTGAAAAAATGATTTTTTTTTCCAGTAGCCAGCACTGGTTAGAGGGAGCCGGATTGAAGCGCCAGTCAGAAGAGGAGAGGGGGGGGAGATATGGGCAACAGCCAGTTCAACGGTAGCATGGGGAATCAGTACTCCTACATAGCAGTTACGCACAGGCAGTCAACTCCCCCCCATAAAACATCCTCCAGCAGGCAGAGCAGTGATAAAGTGCGGACAGCAGAAAGCAGAAACCAGTACATACCGTGCAGTAAACTGCCTTCGAGTGTCGGTATGAAGGCACAATTGAGTGGGAATGGCATCTGATCCTCCGGCCAGTAAAGCACGCTGGTCTGCTGGAAAAATAACAGTGTCAAGTGAGGTAATCCAAGGGGTCAAGGCATCAGACGGATCAGACGTACGAGCGGCAGCTCCGCTGGTCTCATCCCAGAGGGGGGAGAGTTTCTAGCCATCGTGCAGCATCCCTCGGAGTGGTAAAGAGGCGGACCGTTTCTCCGTCAATGACCCGCAGCTTAGCAGGAAAGAGCACGCTGTATTTGATGCCCTTGGAGCGGAGACCTGCCTTAACTCCATCAAAGGAGCGCCGGAGCTTCTGAGTCTCGATGGAGAAGTCAGGGAATAGCATCAGGCGGCCATTACCGTGCAGCAGCTCCCCCGCCGCTCTAGCCGCCCTGAGCAGCTCGTCCCGGTCCCTAAAGTTAAGAAGCCGCAGTATGAATGTAGGGGGGGGGGAACCCAGCGGGCCGGGTTGCGGCGGCACCCTGTGCGCTCTTTCCACCGTGAATTAGGGAGACAGGCGGGCCGCCGGGAGAAGGGAGCGGAGCAATCCTTCCGCAAATTCGGTGGAGTTCTTACCCTCGGCACCTTCCACAAGTCCCACGATGCGGATGTTGTTCCTGCGGCATCTGTTCTCGGAGTCCTCCGCGCGATGTTCCAGCAGCTTCACCCGAGAGGTAAGTGAACGGATCGCTCTGGTATTTTCGCCCACGGCATCCTCCACCTGACCCACCCGACTCTCCGCCTCAGTCAGTCTGGAGCGGACCTTGTCCAGGTCCTGCCAGATAAGACCCACGTCCATCTGGACCAGTTCAATCTTGTTGGTCAGGGCCGCTTGGCAAGAAGCTACAGCGGCCTGGCATGCAGCAACTGCCGCCATGACCTCAGGGATTCCAGGGGTGGAGGTAGCAGGGCCCTCCTGAGCGTTCGTCTGTGACGCCATATTGTCACGAGGCGCCTGTTTGCTAGGCCTCTGGACAGCAGGGCTCGTCTCCGGCGATACCACGGGGGGAAAATTAAGTTTCTTGCCCCCCTGCCACGTCCGGACCGTCTAGTAGACATCCACCGCCGTTCGGGCGGGTATATAGCGGGGAACAGGCCGATTGAAAGCAGTGCAGGATAAACGGTGCAGCAGAGCTCTAAAAAGCACGTCCTCTCACTCCGCCATCTTGGACACGCCCCCCACCCTTACTTTTTAATATCTTTATAAATGATATTGGGTCTGAGATCAAAAGTAACATTTCTGTCTTTGCAGATGACACTAAGCTATGCAGTGTAATAACGTCCTTACTGGATGTCGCCAATTTACAAGCTGACCTCAATGTCCTGTCTAATTGGGCGACTATGTGGCAGATGAGGTTTAATGTTGATAAATGTAAAGTTATGCACTTGGGGGCTAAGAATATGAATGCATCATACATACTAGGGGGAGTACAACTGGGGGGATCTGTAGTGGAGAAGGATCTGGGGGTTTTGGTAGATCATAAGCTCAATAATGGCATGCAATGCCAAGCTGCGGTTTCCAAAGCGAGCAAAGTCCTTTCTTGTATTAAGAGAGGTATGGACTCCAGAGAGAGAGATATCATTTTGCCCCTGTACAAATCATTAGTAAGACCTTATCTGGAATATGCAGTTCAGTTTTGGGCCCCAGTTCTCAAAAAGGATATTGGGGAACTGGAGAAAGTGCAGAGAAAGGCAACCAAACTGATAAGAGGCATGGAGGAGCTCAGCTATATGGAAAGATTAGAGGAACTGAATTTATTCACTCTTGAGAAGAGAAGATTAAGGGGGGATATGATCAACATGTACAAATATATAAGGGGTCCATATAGTGAACTTGGTGTTGAGTTATTCACTTTACGGTCAACACAAAGGACAAGAGGGCACTCTTTACGTCTAGAGGAAAAGTGATTTCACCTCCAAATACGGAAAGGTTTCTTCACAGTAAGAGCTGTGAAAATGTGGAATAGACTCCCTGCAGAGGTGGTTCTGGCCAGCTCAGTAGATTGCTTTAAGAAAGGCCTGGATTCTTTCTTAAATGTATATAATATAACTGGGTACTAACATTTATAGGTAAAGTTGATCTGGGGACTATCCGATTGCCTCTCGGGGGATCAGGAAGGAATTTTTTCCCCTGCTGTAGCAAATTGGATCATGCTCTGCTGGGGTTTTTCACCTTCCTCTGGATCAACTGTGGGTATAGAATTAGGTATGTGGGATTGTATGATATTATTATTATTTTTTTTTATGGTTGAACTGGATGGACTTGTGTCTTTTTTCAACCTGACTAACTATATAACTATGTCAGAGTAGTCAAGCCGATCCGGGTCACAACAGGAGTTCAAATGCAGGTACAGGAAACCAGGTACAACAGGAAGCTGACAACAAACCAGCAACCTGTCAGAGCAGCTAGGCCTCTTTATATAGGCCCGCCAGAGTTCCGTTTGGCGCACTAACGCGAATGCGCGCGCGCCGTTCCACCGGCCCGCGCATGTGCATGCACCGAAGCGCCGTTCCGCCATGCATGCGTGCAGTGCGCCAGCTGGCGCGGCTGAATTGAAGATTCCTCTGACAGTGCCCGCCCCGAGGGGCGGACTCAGGATGCCCAAGCTGGACATCAACTCTGGATGTTCCTGGTGAAAAGCTTGAATTAAGCGTGGAGCATGCAGGTTTCTAGAGGGTTCCCAAGAATTGTTCTCCATTTAATCAAATACTTCAGTTGCCTGCCTCTTTTCCTGCACCCCAGAATAGATTCCACTTCGAATTCATTCTCACCATCTATCTCCACTTGTGAAGGAGGTGGCTTTTCTCTCCCAGGGAAGAAGTTGGGGACAACAAGCTTCAGCAGGGATGCGTGGAAAACTGGGTGTATCCTATAGGAGTCGGGCAACGCTAATTCAAAAGCCACAGGGTTGATCGCCCGTTTGATTTTAAAAGGTCCAATGAACCTTGGCCCCAACTTCCGTGAGGGGATTGGTAATTTGAGATTGGTAGCAGAAAGCCACACTTCCTCCCCAACTTTGAAGGCTGGATTTTCCTTTCTTCCTTTATCGTAGTATTTCTTGTAAACGTCCTGGGCGTTCTGCATCATTTTCTGAAGTTTCTGGAAATTCGACTGGACAGAGGCTATCTGATCCTGTACAGCAGGGACGGGACTCTCAGGGATAGCGTCGGGGAGGAAAGAAGGGTGGAAGCCAAAGTTGGCCCAAAAGGGGGTTTGACTGGTGGCAGAATAAATAGAGTTATTGTATACGAATTCAGCATAAGATAGTAGGGAGGACCAGTCGTCCTGGGAGGCAGAGCAGAAGCAACGGAGATATTGTTCCAGGGTCTGGTTCGTCCTCTCTGTTTGGCCGTTGCTCTGAGGGTGGTAAGCAGATGAGAGACAGACCTTGATCTCCAAGGACTTGCAAAGTTCCTTCCAGAATTTGGACGTAAATTGGACGCCTCTGTCGGAGACGATGCTCTTAGGTACCCCATGAAGCCTGGTTATTTCCTTAAAGAAGATTTTGGCTGTATCCGCGGCAGAGGGAGTACCCACCATGGGCAAGAAGTGTGCCATCTTAGAAAGACGGTCGGTCACCACCAGGATCGTGGTAAATCCTCCAGAGGGAGGCAGATCGACAATAAAATCCATGGAGACGTCTGCCCATGGACGTTCAGGGATGGGTAAGGGTTTGAGCAGGCCCCAGCTTTTGATGTTTGATCCCTTATTGCGTTGGCAACGGGTGCAGGAGGCGACGTAAGTTTTACAGTCTTTTCTCCAGCCCGGCCACCAGAAAGAGCGGGAGACTAG
Source organism: Rana muscosa (assembly GCA_029206835.1). Taxonomy (NCBI): domain Eukaryota; kingdom Metazoa; phylum Chordata; class Amphibia; order Anura; family Ranidae; genus Rana; species Rana muscosa. The sequence goes on along the minus strand of JARGYO010000162.1, from coordinate 29,678,949 downwards.
TTCTGTGGTTTTCCGAGTTCCAAAGTGGCCCGCTAACTTGTGGTCGTGAAAGGTTCCTAAGACTAGTTGTCTTGTTTCCAGTGGAACGAATATTTTACCCCGGGACCAGAGCAGGTGATCATGTTTCTCTAGAGAAGAGATTTCCTGGTCAGAGCAGTGCCTGGATGCTGTCTTAATGGAGGTCAACAGATCGGCCTGGGAGATCAAAAGAAAATTCTGTGAAGACAAGATGATGCTTGGTTCCACTGCCTGAGAAGTTTCGGGGAACATCCTGGAGAGCGCATCTGCCTTTCCATTTTTGGAGCCGGGCCTGTAGGAGATGTGAAAATTAAATCTGGTGAAGAAGAGAGCCCAACGGGCTTGCCTGGGTCTTAAACGTTTAGCTGTCCTTAAGTATTCCAAGTTTTTGTGGTCGGTGAAAATCATGACAGGGTGAGATGCACCCTCCAGCAGGTTAAAACTATAAATAAGTGATGGTGACTGTGCTGTGATTAAACTATAGTGGAAAAGTGAGGGAAGGGGCTAGGGCCAATCTAATAAAGGAGGACCAGAAAATGAGTGACGTGATAACATCAAATGAGTGACACAAATGCAAAAAAAGTTGATACATATAAATGTCACATATAGTGACCGTGAACACTTGCAAAAAAATACAGATATATAATGTCCTGAATAAGTGAAAATAGTGCAAAAAAAGTGCAAAAAACGTGTGTTACAAGAAAAAAACGCAGCACAGCAATGTGTGAACTGCAAAAAATAAGTCCAAAATTTTCCCAATGAACTCGAAAAGATGAAAGTTCAGTACTGTAGTGAATCCCGTCACCATTAGTTGGTAGGGTGTTTTACCAAAAAACTCTTCAGTGCAGATCCACCACTGTGTTTTCAAGCAGCTTACCTCCTGGCTGCAATAAACAGCATGAAGTGCACTCCTGTTGTAGGCAGCAATGGATAGTCCTCTCAGCAAAAATCTTATTCACACTCCCATGGGATGTATAAAGGTATGTACACGGAAGAGGAAAATAAAAAATGTATATAGCATAACCCTGTGGTACCAGGTTGATTGACTGAAAATAGATTTTCTCAAACTCACTTTTAAATAAGTGAGCATGCACATCAATCCACGAGCACTGAACTCGTCTCTCAGACTGCAACCTTCAGTGATAGTACCCCTCCAATAGAAGTGATTGCAAGATGCCTCCCAAGATGCATGGGAAAGAAACACAAACAAGGAATAATGGTGTAGCTCTGAGAATCACAGAAATGGAGTGGCTGCAGTAGATGTTCTCACACTCACTTTTGGTGGAGGTGAGCGTGGGCAACAATCCACGAGCGCCCCTAACGATTAAAGTAAGAGCCAATACGAGATTGTGGGATTCAGGTATGTGGATAAGCAGGAGAAAATAATGCTCTATGCGGACGACACTATGGTGCTGCTTGGGGATGTGGAGGGCTCCCTCACAGAGTCCATTGCCACCATAGGGGAATTCGGTAGATTTTCTGGGCTTCGGATAAACTGGTCCAAGTCCTCCCTGATGCTTATTGATGAGGGGGGTTTCCCCCGACCTCTTCTACGGTACCCTTGACTGACTCGTTCAGATACTTGGGCATTCAGGTGACGCCTAAGATCTGTGACTATGGACGCTTAAAAGTGTCCCCGCTGCTGCAGAGGTTTCGAGACCAGATCAAAACGTGGAATTCTCTCTGCCTGTCGGTGGCAGGTAGGGTGAATTTGATCAAGATGATCCTCATGCCCCAGTTGCTATATGTGCTCCATAACTCCCCGACGGTAGTGACTTTGAAGATATTTAGACTTGTCAGCTCCCTGTTTTGTAAGCTTACATGGAGAAACCGCACTCCCAGAATTAAACTGGAACATCTCCAACGCCCGAAGGATGAGGGAGGCCTGGCTCTCCCGAACCCCTGGGTGTATTACATTGCTGCGCAATTGCAACACTTGATAGGTACTATTCACAGCACTGTAGATGACGGGGACGGGATTGGCGACTCCTCTGAACTTATGATGCGTCACACTGTGGGCAGGGACTCGATCCCGATGGCCCTAGAATCGCTGGCGTTTGGAAAACCAAACAAACAGTACCCGACTTACAACCTTATCCAGAAGATCTGGAATAAAACTAGATATTTACAGGGAGTGGTGGGATACACAGATTATAGTCCTATTTGGTCCAATGACTCGTCCCCAGAAGTGGCGAAATTGCAACATGGAGTGCTCTGGAGGAGGTATGGGGTGACGCACCTTAGTCAAATTTTTCGTAATGGGAAATTCCTCTCATTCGAAGAGTTGCAAGGTATTTTCGGTCTCCCACCTTCTATGAGATTCTATTATATGCAACTACATTATGCTATCATTGCTCAGGCCAGGTCTTCGGAATGGATACCCTCCCGGACCCCATTGTTTAACTTAATTGCACAAGCTGACACGACTAAGGGATTTATATCACAGTGCTACAATATGTTACTACCAAAAGTCCTTGTACTGATTGCTGAGAGTGTACTATATCCCTCACAGGCTGTGTGTTATGGGCCTACGACCCACCCCCCCTGTGCTCCAGGTGCAAAAGGGACCATGAAGACTTGATCCATTTACTGTGGAGGTGCCCAAAACTCCACCCCTATTGGAAGGGGGTGGTGGACACCATAAACGGGGTGTTTCGAGTCTCGCTTCTACAGACCCAAGACACTGCATACTATTAATACTGCAGGAGTTGGAGTGGGAGGAATGTACTAGGGTGGCGGTCACTAGGTCCCTGTTTGTGGCACGCAAACTTATCATGACTCACTGGATAGCGGAGGAGCCGCCCGCTCTTAAGGAGTGGATTAATGTTATGGGGGATTATGCTTCGTAAGGAAAAAATCATATACCAACATAGGGGTAGCACGCAGAAATTTGAAAAGCTATGGGGTCTGTGGCTGGATGTACCGGGATGTACCGGGCTTGGCCCCGGTGGACCTAGTCACGGGACGATTGCTAGGCATGGGCTATAGTTGATGATTGAGGTGCCTTTTTCTAACTGCTTTCTCCTGTCATTTTCTTTCTCGTTTTTGAGGCGAGGGTGGCTCACCACGTCTCGGGGATATATGGGATTGGTCTGGAACTGCATAGAATAACTGTTTAGATTATTTTGTTTTATGGTTTACACTGCATATACTGTACCGGACTGGTTATATTGCTCTGGTGTATATCATTGATTTGTTCTTCAATAAACTTTTTTCTGGATAAAAAAAAAACCTTCCAATGAAGCAGGATGTCAGAGAACGCACCTTGCTCGACGTGTTGTGCATGCTCCTGTGTGCGCTGGTTCACGTCCTGGACTGCGGGTGCGCGCGCCTGTGCGCGATGGTGTGCCTGTGTGCGCGCCGTGCGCCGATGCATGCGCCGCTGCGCGCGCCGCTGCGCACCAAACAGTCCATTTAAACCCTTGGAATACTTCAGACCGGTGCTGTCTGATCTGCAATTACCTGTGACCTTTTGCTCCTGATACCTGTCTGAACACTTACCTCTTGATTACCCGGCCTGCCCATCGGATTACCCTTGTCTCCTGCCTGCACCTGACGTCAGCTTGCCTTGACCTTGAACCTGCCTGTTCCTCTGTACTCTGCTGCCTGCCTGTTGCCGATCCTGCCTGTGACCCGACCATCCCGCTCTGCTCCTGCTCAGCATCCTCTGCCTGTGTTCCTGTTTTCTGTTGCCTGTCCGGCCGGACACCTACTCCTCTGCACCTGGATCCAGAGCCGCATCCCCTGCAACTACCCGCCAGGCTCTCATACCACTCCGCACTCCCGTGCCTCCTGTTCATACTATCAGGGGCCGTGAGTCGGACACATAAGGGAGACCTTCCTCTGCTCCATTGGGCTCACCAGTCTGGTAGGTATAGTCTGACACAGGAGTTCCTATCCTGGCTAGCTCATCCTTAAGAGCTTCAGACAGTCCTTGGTGGTATTGGTATTTCAAAGCTGCCTCGTTCCAGCCAGTATCGGCTGTCCACTTCCGAAATTCAGCCATGTAGTCCTCAACCGGCCTTCTCCCCTGGGATAAGCTGTGTAGAATAGCTTCAGCCGTAGCCGTGCGCTGGTGATCATCGTATAACTGTGCCATGCTCTCAAAGAAGGTGTCCACAGAATTCAATACAGGGCTCCTTTGTTCCATCAAACCGTGGGCCCAGGCTTGTGGTTCATCAGTTAGGAGGGAAATGATGAAAACCACCTTCACTACTTCTGTAGAGAAGGTCCTGGGCTGAAGAGCAAGGTAAAGAGAGCAAGCGTTCTTGAAAGCCCGGTATTTCTTGCGAACGCCCGAGAATCGCTCAGGTGTGGGAACCCTGGGTTCAGGGGAAGCCATCACCACGGTAGGGCTTGCCGGGGTTTGAGAGGTGGAGGCACTATTAGCGGATGCAGCAGCTGGGGCTGTAGGTCCAGATGATCGAGTGAGTTGATGAAGGCGGCCATTCATTTGAGTGTATCCCTCCTGCAGCTTTTGAACCGCGTTTGTTAGTGTGGTGACCTGCTGGCAGAGGGTGTCAAATGGGGAACGCGCTCTGTCGGCCTCTGATATCTGGCTGGTTTGTACTGTCAAGTGTGTACTTACCGAGGCCGAGATGCCGAGAGCGGTTCACCCTTGCGACTTGACGTACTCCGCCCCCTGGAGGTGAGACAGGGAGAGGATGGCGCAAAGAGGCACTGGCTACCAGCAGGTGGGGTAGTCTTGCTAGACGATCTGGTAGAGCTGGGTTGACCGAGAACAGGCTGAGGGTCAAACACCAGGCGGTTGCGTGCTCTTTGCAGGATCTAGCTGAAGACCAGAGCAAAACAGGGGTCAGAGCAAGTAGACAGGAGACTGAGTCCGGGTGCGGGCTGCTGGTGCTGGAAGTGCAGGCCGAGGGTCTAACAAGCAACAAGTCCAGAGAGGTACAAGCAGCAGGTCAGGGCTGAAGATACGTAGCAAGTCCGGGATACAGGCAGAAGGTCAGGGGCTGGAGACAAGTAGCAGGTCCGAGTCACAGGCCGGAGGTCAAACACAGGAAGAAGGAGAGATCTGAGAAACAAGCCGAGGGTCAGGTCCAGGAGAGAGGAACAGAATAGTCAAGCCAATCCGGGTCACAACAGGAGTTCAAATGCAGGTACAGGAAACCAGGTACAACAGGAAGCTGACAACAAACCAGCAACCTGTCAGAGTAGCTAGGCCTCTTTATATAGGCCCGTCAGAGTTCCGATTGGCGCACTAACGTGCATGCGCGCGCGCCGTTCCACCGGCCCGCGCACGCGCATGTGCCAAAGTGCCGTTCCACCGCGCATGCGCGCAGGGCACCGGCTGGCGCGGCTGAATTGAAGATTCCTCTGACACCCTATATGTTCACCCCAAAAATAGCAACTATCCCCCCCACAATCCCTATCCGTATCCGCCTCCCCATCCGGTAGATACATACAATAGGTTTGCCCCTTTGGATACGAGACCTCCCGAATAATGATTATAACCGTATTTCAGGGCAAGACCAGCCACCCTATCAAAACCAACACCAGGGGGGGAATGGAGGGAATGGAAAGAGCCCTACCGTATTCCACCCAGGTCCCCACAGTATTCAAAAGAACAGCTAGAAAGAGAGGCAGAAAAGGAAGAGGTAGAACGAAAAAGAAAACGAGTAAACTAAATGAGGGAATTTTTAATCTAGCAGGCGTTCAGTTTTCAGATAAAAAACTAGAGGTATTACAGCAGGGACAGAAATTTGCGCCAGATAAAAATATAGATAAGTTTGAACTATTTATCGATATTGAAAAACATATTAGGAAACTAAATATCAAAAACATTTTGCAGGCCAGACTACGAATCAAACTAATACCAACTCCAACCCCCCTTTTATACATAGTGGCTTGAGGAACAACTGTGTTCAACCCGAAAAAGGGAATGAACCACCATATAGAAGTGTTTAGAGGTATGGTACAGGATGAATTCCGTGATATGGAAATATCAAAACACACCTCTAACCAACATATATGGGAAGGAATCAAGTTAATAGAAGACAATAAACAGATAGTGGTCAGACCAGCAGACAAAGGGTAATTGGTAATATTAACTAGAGAATACTACTATGCAGAAATGCAAAAGTTACTTGAAGATTGGATTGCATATCAAAAAATCTATGGAAACCCAACTGCACGATTGCAAGTACAATTAAAAGAATGGATAGATGAGGGTTTGAGCAAACAACTATTAAATAAAAAAGCAGCTGAATATTTAAGTCTCCATGCCCCAAAAGTCCCAGTAATGTATATAGTGCCTAAGATATACAAATAAAGAGTTCCCACCAGAAGGACCCATAATAAGCGGGATTGATTCCCTATTTTCCAGATTGTGTGAATATCTGGATGGGTTCTTTAAACCTTTAGTCTCCCAAAGCCCCTCCTACCTCAAGGACAGTAGGGATTTAATAGTAGCACTACAATCAGTCGGAGCTTCCGAAACCACACTAATGGTAATGATAGACATCGAGTCACTGTATAACAATATACCAATATCTGTCATGTATATGCCCTTGAGGCACTCCAATGGGCCCTAGTTAAAGAATCCAAAACCAAGAAAGTACAAATCAAATATTTGATAAAAGGCCTGAAAATGGCCATGGGCCAACAACCAATATTATAATCAAATTGGAGGGGTGGCTATGGGGGCTCGTTATGCTCCAAGTGTGGCTAATGTTGTACTCAACAGATGGGAGCAAGAGACCATCTTTAAAAATAGCAACCAATCACTCTCATTATATAGGAGGTATATTGATGATGTGATTCTGTTCTGGGAGGGAACAGAGTCAAGTCTGAAAATATTTTTGGCACAAATGAATAGCAATAAATACGTCCTAAAATTCACAGCGGAAGTTAGCCACACCACTGTCAACTATTTGGACCTAACTATCAGCAAAAAAGGTGGCAGGTTTGAGACCAAGACATATTTCAAAACCACTGATCGAAATGGCTTTGTGCCCACCCACAGCTGCCATCATCCTCAGTGGATAGGGGCTGTCCGAAAAGGACAATATATGCGGTTGAGGTGCAATTGTGCAAATGATGATGACTTTTTAACACAAGCTCATATTCTTTTTTTTTTTTTGTTTACAAAAGTTTTTATTTGGAAGACAATAAAATGACAAACTTCAGTACAAAGCAATATATAAAGTACGGTAGTACAGAAATATACAAGGTATATACATGAATAGGGCAACAAAGGATAGATCAGTAAGTAATCAGTACAATAATAAGGATAAGATAACAGTTGGGTATGAAGGATGAGTGGTGAGAATATAAATCTTACAGGGGGAAACTCAGTAATAGGATTAGACAGTAGGAATCTATGCGATCTGAACTTCGACACAAGTTGATATAAACATATATTTTCTTTTAAGTTGAAGGCCAAAACATCCACTTTCCATTAAAGGTTTGCATACTGTCAAGGAGAGTGTGGTGGATCCTTTCAGATAGTCTAAGAGCCTCCATTCTGGTTAAAACCTGAGACCAGGGTAAGTTGTGAGATTTCCAGTTTAGGGCAATCATCCATTGGACAGAGCTTATCAGTGAATGAAGTAGTCTATTACAAGGCAAGGGGATATCTGAAACTTCAGCATAAAGAATGCAGATTTGTGGGGAAAGGGAGATTTTTTTATTGAGCGAGGGTTCTAATGTAGTTATTACTGCCTGCCATATGGGTTCGAGAAGTTTGCAATTCCAGAATATGTGGAGATAGTTACCCTCTTCGGGGCAACCTCTAAAGCAGGTGGGGGAGACTGAGGGTTAAAAAGAATGGATCTTGGCAGGGGTCATATACCATCTAACAAAAAGTTTAAGAGGGGATTCCCTAAAGGCTGCTGCACGATTGCTCTTGAAGAGGTTGTCTATCATCTTTAACCAAGTTTCTATGGGGAGAGAGCAATTCAAGTCAGCATCTCAACGTATCATAGGGCCCGTCTTTTCGGGTTGGTGTAAGTTATTTAAAAAATTGTATAGTTGTGAGATGATACCCTTATCTCTGCATGAAGATGTGCAGATACGCTCAAAGATAGTGCATGAGGTGTCAATGGAAAGGGAGAAGTGAGTGGCAAAAAAGTTTTGAATTTTAAGGTATTGGGGAAGTTCTGAGGCAGGGAGTTTGTATCGGGATTGGAGGGATGTGAAGGGTGGGAATTTTAGGTTAATCACTAATGATTTAAGGGTGGTTAATTTGAGTTGAATCCAGTGATGGAAGAGACTGTAGTTTGGGAACGCGGGGATAAATCTGGGGTCACCAAGGAAGTTGGCCAAAGGAGGGGTGATTGAGGATAAGATGTAATAGTCTTTGATTTTGTACCATAGTTGTATAGAGTGGGCAACTATCATGTTCTTCTTAAGAAGAGAGCGGTATGGTGTTATAGAGGACCATAAGATACCTTTTAATGATAAAGGGCAGATGGAAGAGGATTCGAAGATCAGCCATGGAATGTGTGTAGTGGGGGAATGCCATCGGGCCATGTGTGAGAGTCTGGCTGCTAAATAATAGTGCCAGAGGTGTGGGAGGCCCATACCACCTTTGTTTTGTGGATTATGCATAAGTGCATAACTACATCTGGGCTTTTTATTAATTTCCCTTTGGAGGGCAGATATTCTGGATTTAGGTACATTAATGGGGAGCGCTCTGAAGTAATAGAGGAGCTTGGGAAGGATAGACATTTTGAAAGCACAAATTCTGCCTAGAAAGTAGATGTGATGGTTGGACCATGATTTAGGTAGTGAGCTTATGTGGGAGAAGAGGGGGATATAATTGGCTTTATAAAGAGATGTGTGGGTGGGGGTAATGTAGACTCCCAAATATTTGATTGAATTGGAGGGCCAAATAAAGTTAAAATTGTTTTGCAGGGTGGTTTGCGTATTTGGGGGATAATTTATAGGTAGAGCAGAGCTTTTGTTGGTATTTATGAATAGGCCTGAATGTGCATGGAAGGAGTTGAGTTCAGATAAGAGGTTGGGAATGGAGGTAATTGGGTCCGTCAAAAATAACAGAGCATCATCCGCATATAGGCTAATTTTAAATTGAGTGGTGTTTTTCTGGTATCCTTTAATGTTGGTATTTTGCCTGATAGCAATGGCAAGGGGCTCTATTGCAAGGGCAAACAGGAGAGGGGATAGTGGACAGCCCTGTCTAGTACCTCTACTTAAGGGGAAAAATTTGGAGTTGTTACCTGGTATTTTGATTCTAGTCTGTGGAGAGTGGTAGAGGGCATTAAAACCATGTATGAATTTTTCTGAGATGCCAAATTTGGGAAGGAGATGATTAAGGTATGACCAGCTGACGCTGTCGAAGGCCTTGTGTATGTCAAGGCTTAAGAGACAGACTGGGCGGGAGTGAAGATTAGCATCTTGGATAACGTTGGATACAAGTCTGATATTGTCTGTAATTTGACGTCCTGGGATAAAGCCAGACTGGTCAGTGTGTACTAAGGAGGTGACTACAGAGGCAAGTCTGTTGGCTAGCAATTTACCAAAAAGCTTGATGTCATTATTGAGGACAGATATGGGATGAAAGTTTTGTGGAAGGGAGTGATCTTTATGGGGCTTTGGGATTAGGGAGAGGTTAGCCATCAACATCTCATCAGGGAATTGACCTCCATTTAGAATGTGATTAAATAATCTAGTGAGATTGGGTACTAATAGAGGGGCAAATTTTTTATAGTATGAAGACGAAAAACCGTCTGGGCCTGGGGCTGTGGATGTTTTAAGGGATTTGATTATGCTAAAAATTTCTTCATCTATGCAGGGTACATTAAGGGATGAGGTCTGTTGATCGCTAAGTTTGGGAAGTGGGAGATTGTTTAGCCACAATAAAGAGGAGGGATTAGGAATTGTTTGAGGGCCTGAGAGTAAGTCTTTATAAAAGTTTGTGAAGATTTGGAGCACATCTTGAGGGTGAGTCACAAAATTACCACTTTGGTTTCGTAATTTGTAGACATGTGTAGGGTTAGAGTCTTGTTTGAGTTTTTTAGCAAACATCGCTGAGGCAGAATTGCCAAATAGTAAGAATCTAGCTTTGGAAAATCGTAGTGATTTTTCAGTGTCACCGGATAAAAGTGTGTTCAGTGCCTGATGTTTGGTCTGGATTAGGTTAGTTAATTCCGGGGAAACTGAGTGACTCAACTTATTATATAAATCATTCAATTCTTTAGTAAGACATTTGATGTCTGCAATTTTAGCTTTATTCTTAGCCACAGCAATGTTAATGAGATGACCCCTCAGAACAGCTTTATGAGCGGTCCATATGGATGTGGGAAGCGTCTCATTTGTTATGTTTTCTTTGAAGTAATTTTCAATATGAGAATTTATTTGTTGGAAAGTGGCGGGGTCTGTAAGTAGTGAATCATTAAGGCGCCAGTTAAAGGTGGTTGGGGCCATTCCTATGTGCGAGGTCTCAAAGGCGACCATGTTATGGTCTGACCAAGGGCAAGGGTGAATCTGAGCTGAAGAGGAGTCTGCTAAGAGTATTGGGGTACTAAAAATATAGTCAAGGCGGGCATAACAATCGTGTGGATGAGAGTAGTGAGTGAATGCTTTAATACCTATATTGTGTGATCTCCATGTGTCAATCAATTGGAGATTGTTTAGAGATCGTTTAATGGTTTTGGAAAAGGCTTTGGAGGAGGGGGTTGTATTACTCCTGTCTAACAAGGGGTGGGCGGCTAGATTGAAATCACCTCCCACAATCATGTGGGGCGAACTGTATTGATCTAAGATAGAAAATAAATTATTAAAAAAGGTTGAGTGTGAATCGTTAGGGGCGTATACTGATGCTATTGTGATGGAACGTCTATTTATAGTACCTTTTAGTATAATAAAGCGGCTATCTTTATCTTTGTAAATATTTTGGAGTTCAAAGATAATTGAGTTTTTGACAAAGATAGCGACCCCTCTGGTTTTATTTGTAAAGGTAGTATAATGAAACTGATTGAATGTTTTGTCGAAATATTGTGGGTGGTTGGTTTGGGCAAAGTGTGTTTCTTGTAATAAAATAATGTCGGCTCCCAATCTTTTATAGTGTTTAAATGCTTTCTTGCGTTTATTGGGAGAGTTAAAACCCTGAACGTTGGGAGAAATTATTCTAATACCCATTGTTGTAAAGGGGGAAAGTCCCGTTAGGTGAGATATACCTGAAGCAATAAGACATCCCGGGCCCTGTCAACCAATAAGGGCTCCTGAGATGTCTAAATATTATAATGAAAGGTACATTATGTGAAAAAGTTGTATGGTGCCAAACATGTACTTTGATGGAGTGTAAAAATATAGGTGTCATTATAGAGCTTATGGCGACTTATAATGTAGTCGTCCTAGTGGAACTGCAGAAAAAGGTTATTTGTGGTCTTCCATTAACATTTTTAAAAAATTTTGAGGCCAAAAGGGTAAAAGTAACTAAAAAGTAAATGAGAAAAAACTGGGGGCCAGGAGACAGAGAGTCACCTGGCCCAGTAACAATATGTTGAGGACAATTCAGTCCTAGTTCTACCAACGAGGTCAGCCACATCACCTCAGTGAGACGAGGGGGAAAACCACGAGGGCAGAGTGGGGAACAATCCAGCGACGGCGGACACGCCAGGCAATTGAAAACATTTAAGTGTAACAAGTAGAAGGTACATGGTAATAAATGATAACTACAATATAAGGTACAAGACATTAAAATATTGAGGGGTATTGGTAACATATGAAGGAACAATATAAAAAGAAGGAGGGGGAGAAAAATCTCACGTATATCCTGAGAGTCTGTTTTCCGGTAGAGACCATCTACAAAACGAGGCCGTAATGAGGACAAGTTCCTCTGGGTCCATTCGCCCTGCGAAGGGTATAAACCTATCAAGAAGATAAACAATAAGAGAGCCCAGGAAGTCTTTGGTTTTATATGGATGACCTCTAGAAGGGGCAAGTGGTAACAAGGGGAAGGATAGCTGCAGTGCGAACATCAAAAAACAAAAAAAAACAAACAGGCAGTAAAAATGAAATTGTGAGAGACCAGTGTGGTCAGTTTATAAGTTATGGTCTTGCAGAGTAGTCTGGGGAGGGTTGGATCCCACTCCCCAGAAACTTCCGATCCAATTGTGAATTCCCCAGATTGGATCAGATGGGTGGTGATTTAATTGTGGAAAGGGATCTATGCTGAGGGGCCTGAAAATGGGGGCCTTACTCAATAAGTAGTTTTTCCCTTCAATAACATTTTGTTTAATATGAGGGGTGCCATTATCTAGGCATAACATGACAGGAAACATAGTGGATTTTGGGTGACCATTTGATCTCAAGGAAAGAGAAAAAAAAAACAAAAACAGAAATGCATCTTATATCAGGGGGATATATATTTGCAGCGAAAAATAAAAAGGAAGATACAAAAATCGAGCAGCAAATTAGAATCTTGGAAGATTAGTGTGGTCAGTTTATAGAAAGTGATCTTGCAGAATCATGCAGGAAGGTCTGGGGAGGGTGGATTCCATATTCTCTGATCCCTTTGGTCTCTCTGATCCCTTTGTGAGCGCCTAGGGGTGGACCAGATGGGTGATGATCTAGGTGTGGGAGGGAATCGGCGTTGGGGGGCCTGATCCAAGAGGCCCAGTTTGACTAGCAGTTCCTTCCCTTCTATGACATTATATACAGAAAATGTGGTGCCATTGTGCATAATTGATAACTTGAAGGGAAATCCCCATCTGTATTTAATTCTGGCAGATTGTAAGATACTGGTGACCTCCTTCATCCTGCGTCGTCTGTCCAGAGTCGCAGGGGAGATGTCAGGGTAAATCTGGATTCTGATTCCATCAAGTTCTATGTTCTGAGTATTTCTGGACGCTCTCATGATATCTTCCTTGGTGACAAAGTCTTTCATACACATGATTATGTCACGAGGAGGTTTATCAGGAGTTGGTTTGGGCCTCAGAGCTCTGTGTAATCTATTGCATGCAAAGGCAGACAGGGGCTTGTCTGGGACAAGGCTGTGAAACAGTTTCGTGATGGCCTGGTTTAGATCAGTGATTGTTTCAGGGACACCACGCAGCCTTATATTATGCCTCCTGTTCCTGTTGTCTAAGTCCTCGACGTGAGCTTGCATAAAGGAAAAGCTGTCTGCAAGTGTCTCATAATCTTTCCTGAGGTCATTATGAGCCAAGGAGAGCTCATCATGCTTGGCTTCTAAGATGTCAGTTCTGCCTCCTATGCTGGCTATCTCCTGTGATAGAGCGCTGGTAGATTTAAACAGTTCAGACTCCAGCTTCCCTGCGAGCTTTTCATATATAGCTGTGAGACTAGCGTCCAGATCAGCTTTGGTCAAGGGGAGATTGTACTTACTGTTTGAGGCATTTGTTGTCTGAGCCTGCATGGAGCTGCTGGAGGCCGCGTGTGAGCCAGCGCCATTTTGGGTCATCTTCCTTGTTGTACAGGAGCGCTCAATCCCCAAAAGAAAGTTGGTCAGCGAGTGTTGGGAGCGAGCTTTCCGTCCTTTTTTGCTTGATGGCATGTACCCGGATGTCCCACAGGGGTGTTGAGTGAATTTAGGCTGAGTTTAGTGCACGGATGGCCCCGGGAATCCTGCCTGGCAGACCTGGTCAGACGGAGCTCAACTCAGCAGCGTCCGTCCAGCATCGCGCCGCACATGCGCCCCTCCAAGCTCATATTCTTACTGACAAATTTATAGAAAAAGGATATCCAATGTAGACACTAAACAAGGTTTTATCCTAAGTGTCCTCAATGGATAGACAAACACTATTAGTACCCAAACCAAAGAAGGAATTTGCAGGTGAGATAGCTTTCGTGTCGGGTTTCCATAGACAATTTAGACAAGTGGAAGCGGTTTTTAAAAAAATTCTGGCCCATACTTCTTAAAGACAAAGACTTGCAATCCACTATTTCTTCCAAACCTAAGTTCATTTATAGACGAGCACCAGGATTGCGTAATCGAATAGCCCGCAATGTACCAGACCCCCCCAAGAAACCAATTTACGTTTTTGGACGGATCTGGGTTTTATCATTGCACCAGATGTAAGGCATGCAGAATTACTAGAAGATCTGGTGATCCTAAGAAGACCACACATTTTCAGTCCACAATAACTAAAGAACAGTTCAAAATTAAACCTCTAATTATGTGCCATTCTGATCATGTTACATATGTCCTGGAGTGCCCATGTTCACTCCAGTACGTAGGTAGGACAACACGACAACTCAAAACATCTGACTAATATCAAAAAGGCATTCCCTAACCACAGTGTGTCTAGGCACTTCAAAAGCCATGACAACAGTGACCCAAGCCTGTGTACCTTCTATGGAATAGATAAGATAACCAGGCATTGGAGAGGGACCCATATGAAAAGAGCTATTTCTCAAAATGAGACCAGATGGTTGTATAAACTGCGGAGCTTGCAGCCATATGGCATGAATATTGAACTTGACTTAAACTGTTTCCTGTCTACCCTTCTGCCCCCAAACTACCTTCTCAAGTCCAATTAATTTTAATTTCATTTCCTTTCAACCTTTTACCTAGTCACCTATTAGTTTCACTATTTGGGTTCGTTTGGGCAACCTAGTTAAGAGCCAATTCCCCTTATGGAATTTTTGACTGACAGGCTCCATCTAGTGGTCCCTGTTCAGCAATGCAGGACTTATTTCCAGTTTATAACAGTAGGCCTGTTGGCACCTATTAAGATATGGTGGTTTATATCAATCTGGTCTCCTTAACTTATAGGATTCTAGGATTTATAAGGTTAGCTTTGGTTATATTATTTTTTACAGCTATGGTCAAAAACATTGCCCCTTTTTATCAGACTGAAGATCTGAGGGAGTGCTATATAATAGGTGGAATCGTCCACAGTGTAGCATCCACCTCTGTATCTAGGTCTTGAAGCCTAAATAAGTAGGTGGCATGCCATGCCAGTTGCCTGCTGGAATATGTGAATGTAAACTGGCACCGCGGCTGCTTCCCCCATTGGCTAATCAGTTTTCCTCTATTTGACCACTCCCCCACCAACTAGACTACATATACCGTGACGCTTAGTGACCAGGCACGCCCCCTGAAGACGTAAACCAAATGAAACTTACGTCGTCGGCGGTACCTGGTCACGTGTAGTACGCCCCACGCCACTTCCGGTTCATCTGGTCATCGCCAACGTCCGGTGGAACGCACGCCACCACGGAGGTGGGAGAGCCAGCGATTCCAGCTAAGCCTGCAGCCCCAGTGCCGAGTAGGCACTTTTTATGTGAGTAGCCATTTGGCTCGTGTTTTTATACAAGTTTTTAATAAAACAGTGTTGCACCATGGAAGCATTCTGTTTGTGTTACATGTCCTATCCCTAAATACTCAGAAGAAGAGGTACCATACATGCTCCTGTCCATCGATATGCATGTAGGCATAATCCTGCACAAGCGCATTTGACTATCTTTTTAAATAAAGAGGTCAACTAGTTCTGGTAAGCACAATCAATATCCTGTGCACTTTGGGTGTCGTACTAGATAACTATCTGGTGAAGGAATATATACTGCACTACTGGAGAAGATATTATTGCTTATTTTCCAGCAAGATTTAAATCACATTTTATCACTGGACTTTTACTTTCAAAATATTTTATTTTCATAAGATAAATAATACAGAACATTGCATCATGTTATATAAAAATCTATTAAAATAAAGAAAAAAGATTATGTTTGGGAATAAACAAACATTAGTCAATAAATGGATAAAATAATAAAAACATCCTAGAAAAAAGGATAGATTCATGTAAGCAATCAAAAGTTTGTCAGGGGGAGATCTCTTCATCCTTATAATATAATGGAAGGGAGAAGGGAAACCCTCTCTCCTTGGTAACCTGGAGCCCCTTATCGGGAACTAACTGCTCCAGGCATAGAGACCTCCTTCTGACTCTTAGGCCCCGAGAAGATTATCAGGGCCAACAGATCGGGATGGACTAAACAAGGCTGAACAAAACATTTGATAGTATCCCATTAAATCTAAATAAAAGAGACATAACATGTAATGAGAAACTAGAATTCCCAGAAAAAGAGTTTCCATAAATCATTTTTAGAAGGAAGAAAAGAAGAGGAAAATAAAGACAGCGGGTAAAAAAGAGGACGGAGGGAAAGGGATGGGTATGTGTCCAACTTAATGTTGAATAGAAGGTAAAACAGCATCTTCAACAATCGAAATCCCCCTATATTTGGCCCAAGGTTCCCATATTTTTTAGCAAATTTTTTAGCTAATTTAGCTAATTTTTCCTGAGTTAGTATCCAAGATATTTTGGTTTTGGCATCTGACAGGAAAGGTTTTGTTTTTTTCCATGATTTGGCAATTGTGATTTTGGCGCCTGTAAAGATAAAGTGTATCAATTTTTGTGTAACCTTTGGTATGTGAGGAATATGAGCGTTCAAAGTGGCTACTGGTAGGGACCTCAAAAACCTGTTACCTTAAAAATTTATAAAAATATTTTTCTCCAGAAGGGGCGAACTCTGGGGCACTCCCACCAAATATGAGGCATAGAGTCGTAAAGTTGGCAACCTCTGAAACACGTTGGATCTGATGCTGGATATATAGATGCCAGTCAGGAAGGAGTTAGATACCATCTGGTTATAACTTTAATATTTGCCTCCATTAAAGAGACATTAAGAATCCCTTTGAAAGATTTAGAGAAGGCTAAGTGGCAGGTATCCAAATTCCAACAAAACTGGGCGTTTTTTTCCCAAGCCTCCATATAGGAAGATTTTGATGTAGGGTGAGTGAGGCATGAATATACCATAGATATGCCTCCCCTTTGTGAACCGGCCTGGCTGCACCATAACTCGTACTTCATAAATTGGGGAGGAAGGAGTTTTTCCTTCCAGATTTGGTTTAAAATGTGAAAATTTGATTAAACCGCGGTTTTTCAGAATCTGGAAGTTTCAGATGTTTGATGCAGTAACTAAAGGATATAGGCCCTCCAGAATTAAAAAATTGTCCTATACGATGCAATCCTTTATCTATCCACCATTTAAATGCCTCTACATTTAGACCAGGGGGGAAGTCAGGGTTATTGAATAAATGAGAAAGAGGTCTTTCAGAGGATATAAGGTTTGGGAGGTTTCTTAGGGAATCCCATAGTGCAAACGATTGAGATAGAGTCTGGGACATTATGGGGGGTCTTTTTTTGGGGGGGCACCATAAAAGGTATTCTAAGGCTAGTGTTGGTGTAGCCTCTTTTTCAATATTGATCCAGTCTGGTTTTTCTGTTGCAGAATAAATCAAAGAAGTCTGGGCTAGTCTAGCTGCTAAGTAGTATTTATGTAGGTCAGGTAGACCTAAACCTCCCTGTTTTCTGTGATGAAGTAATGTGTTTTGGGGGATGCGGTAAACTGAAGCACCCCAGAAAAATTTGATGATTTTACTTTGGAGCTTTTTCAAGTGATTCTTAGTAATGGGAATAGGAAGAGATCTAAAGAAACAAAGGATTCTAGGGAGCAGAGTCATTTTTATAGAATTAATTCTACCTAACCAAGATAATTGGTTTTTTGACCAAGATACTAGATCATTCTCTAATTTTTTGAATAAAGGTGGATAATTATGTAAAAAAAGGGTCTCAATGCGGGCTGTTAAGGTAATGCCCAGATATTTGATTGAGGTGTCTGTCCATTCAAATCCAAAGGATTGTTTAAGCAACAAGACACTAGACAAGGGAAGCAAAACATTTAGAGCTTGTGATTTTGAGTAATTTACCCTAAGGCCTGAGACCTCAGAGAAGGCCTTCATAACCTGGCAGAAGTTAGGAAGGGATATCAGCGGAGACGTCACGAACAATAAGATGTCATCTGCAAATAGGCCACATTTGTGAATTTGATTATCACAGGATACTCCTTTAATATTGGGATTTTGTCTGATGGCTATGGCTAATGTTTCAATGGCAATAGCAAATATGAGAGGGGAAAGAGGGCATCCCTGTCTAGTGCCTCGTGCTATATTGATTGGGTTGGAATAATGACCCTGTAAACGGATAAGAGCCTGAGGGTGAGAATAAAGGGAATGTAAGAGGCCCTTAAAGCGAACTCCAAAGCCCCATCAATCTATTAGCGAAAACAGGTATGGCCATGACACTGAGTCAAAGGCAAAGGCCTTTTGCAGATCCAGTGACAGTAGTAAGCCTTGTTGTTTTTCTCCTCCCTCCCAGTTGGATTGCAGAATAGATACAATATCTGTTGCTCGTCTGATTTGGTCTGGGCCCTGTCTTCCTGGGATGAAGCCCACCTGGTCTTCGTGTATGTAATGTTTAATAAAAGATGCTAATCGATTGGCCATGATCGTTGTCATAATTTTAATATCGTTGTTTATTAGGGAAATAGGGCGATGATTACTGATGTCTTCAGGATTTTTGTCTGGTTTGGGTATAACTGTAATAAATGCCGTATTAAGATGTGTGTCTAATGGTAAGCCATTTGTTTTGTCATTAAAAAATTTGGTTAGATAGGGGGCTAAGGTGTTGGCGAAAGTCTTATAATAGGGTATGGATAAACCATCAAGGCCAGGGGCTGATCCGTTTTTGAGGTGTTTAATAACCCCCATAACCTCCTCTATTGTGAAGGGAGCCTCAAGTAAACATTTGTGTGAGGGGGTTATGGAAGGAATGGGAAGATCGTCTAAATACCTAGATAGAAAATCTTTGTCTGGCTTCGAGTGAGTGTCATACAATTTAGAATAAAACTCTTGAAATGCTTCTAGGATTTTGACGGGGTTTGCAGTAAGCGGTTGACCTGCTATTCAGGTTTTAGGTATAGAATGAATAATAACTCTAGGAGAGAGTTTTGTAGGATCCAGAAAATTTGAAATACAGAGAAAAGGGAGCCGCTCAGGTGTAGAAATCCTCCAAATTACCTCCTCCCAGCAGCCTAGGGTGAAGCTGTGAATAAGCACTAGTACAGTGTGAAACGCGTTAGCCAATATTTGACCAGTGTGACGTGATGTGCAGTGTGTATTTGGATCCCTGAATTTTAAAATAAAGGCTTTTATTTTTGGAGTGCTGCTATCCAGAATACTTTTTTGTTCCTGTTTGCTGAGAGAGTTTTGTAGCAAGTAATGGCCCTATTTTGTTTGCAATTAATCACTTTTTCCGCTTGCGTTGTAAGGGCTAAATTTAATTCAAGTTTGGCCTTGTCTATGAGTGATATGGGGAACTTAGAGGGATCTTGTTTGTGATGATGTCTAAGGGTTATGTACTCTTCTTCCAAACGTTCTATTTGAGCTTTGCGGTTGCGTTTAGTTTGGGTAGAGATTTGAATGATTTTTCCCCGGATGAAGGCTTTATGAGCCGCCCAAAGCGTCTCAGAGGAGATATCCTCTGTGTCGTTGAGGGAAAAATATTCATGTAAGGCTTTATTTATTATCTCATTTGTGGTTGGATTTGTAAGGATTGATTAGTTAAGTTTCCAAAACACTTTCGAGCTTCTAAGAGAACTGGAGTTTAGGGAAATAATTACCAACGAATGATCTGATAGAGCCGTATTCTTGATGTGGGCATTTAGTATGAGCGGAATGAGGTGTGAAGGGGTAAGGATGTGGCCTATTCTTGCGTATGTGTTGTGGGGGTGTGAATAATGTGTGAAGTCCCGTTTGGGAGGGTTTAATTCCCTCCAAACGTCTGCTAAATTGTGATTCGAGAGAATTTTAGCGATTTTGCGGCTTTCATTGGTCGGGCGGGTCAATTGGTCTTTGGAGGGTTTGGACTTATCCAGAGCCTGGTCAAAAGCAACATTCGAGTCTCCCCCCAAAATGACCGTTCCTACTAACATAGGGCTCAGTGTGTTCATCATATTTTTGAAGAATGGG
The DNA here is from genome assembly GCA_029206835.1 of Rana muscosa. NCBI lineage: Eukaryota > Metazoa > Chordata > Amphibia > Anura > Ranidae > Rana > Rana muscosa. Next base: position 29,659,118 of record JARGYO010000162.1, on the reverse strand, counting down.
GCTTGGCCTCTATTAGGGGCATAATATGAGACTAGGGTGTATAGTTGACCATCAATTGAACCTTGTAATAACAGAATTCTTCCATCTGGATCAACATAGTCGAAAGACTTCTCGAATTTGCAGGATTTGGAAAATAGAATGGCTACTCCCTTAGTTTTATTTTCCGCACTAGCAAGGTGGAATTGCTGAAAATGAGGGTGAATATAATTAGGACTGTATCATATAGGGAAGTGCATTTCCTGGAGCAAAAGAATATCTATTTTAAGGGATTTATAGTAATCTAAAAATGTTCTCCTTTTGACAGGAGAATTCAAGCCTTGCACATTGTTAGAGACTATTTTAATGTGTGTTTGTTGGTTGCTAGCCATGAGATTCAGGTCGGGGCATATCCGCTATTACTGACCCCACTCACCCTTAGAGGACCTTGGTACTGAGGCTTGATCAGGTGTACTTCCAAGTGGAGATTGAGGTGTTTAACGGTCATCATTGATCCGAGAGCTGGCAACTCTAAAAGAGACAATTGGGTTAGGCACACAAGGGAAAAGAAAAAATAAATAACATAACATAGAAAAAAGTAAGAAAAGAGATGGAATATAGAAAAGAAGTCTCCTAACATGTAAGGTTAGGACCCGAGAGAGGAGACTCCTCTCGAATCCTTTTAACCAGATCAAAAAAAGTGTCTGGACTAAGACGGCCAGACAACCTATCCCCTGAAGACCCGAAGATTTCCAGACGATAGGTGGGTACACACATGGACCACCCCATACAGGGCACCCATAGAAAAAATCTAATAAAAAATAAAATAATTTTTGCACGGTAAAACGAGAGTAGGCTTATGTAAAGCTCTATAACCTATAAAATTCTTTACAGTAGTAGAATTATCATAACATTTTAGTAAGTAATATGTTGCTAGATAAAAAAAAAGGGAACGTAGAGCTTTATAGAAAAAACTGAAAAACTGTGAGAATTGAACCAGAGAGCAGGTTGAATTTAGGATGGATTTATCCTAACACCTGAGGTACAGAAAAATCTGTGGTCGGATTTTAGATCCGAGGAAAAAAAAGGTAGTAACAAAAGAGGTGAAAAAGAGCAATGTCAAGTAGGGCTATTGTCTTTAATCTTCTTTTTCTTTCCTTTGTTCCAAAGGGGATATTGTGGGCTTGTTGGAGTAGGTCTTTTAGTAGAACCAGGACCAGTTGTAGAGGTGTCCATGTCAGCTTCAGTAGAAATAAGTTTGAGTTGGAGAAGGATCCACTCTCCTTCCTGTAGGCTTGAGAAGGAGTAAGATCTACCATTTTCAGAGAATTTCACCGCAAAGGGAAAGGCCCATCTGTATTTAATGTCTTTCTGAGACAAGATCAGTAGCAGGGGTTTAAGTGCTCTTCTGCGTTGGATTGTAGAAGGAGATAAATCAGCAAAAAAGTTTAATTGGGTGTCCTTGACATAGTATTTGAGGGGTTATTCTAGTTTGTTTCATGACCTCTTCTTTTACTGAGAAGAAATGGGGTTTAGCAATGATATCTCTTGGCTTTTCATCCTTTCTAGGAGGACCCAAAGCTCTGTGAGTCCTATCCAGCTCAAGGCGATGCTGGGGGATATTAGGTAGAAGAGATTTAATCAGGTCTTGTACTGCTAGTGTGACATCCATCACAGATTCAGGTAAGCCCCTGATTCTGAGATTATACCTGCGTGACCTGTTCTCGAGGTCATCGATTCTTGAATTAGCATAATCCAGTTGTTCTTGTACCGAGGATACAATTTTAGCAGTTTGGTTAGTGGAAGCCACTGTTTCTTCCAATTTGTATTCAATAGAGTCTATTCTTGTTCCTAGATTGTGGAAGTCAGCTTTTAAATCACTAGTTATTTTGGCTGCAGTTTGAGCTAAACCCCTGTCCAGGAGTTCAGAAATTTTTTGGAACAGGTCTGCCATCTGAAATGCCTGGTGTGACAGAACCCACTGTCACTGTGTGCTTTGGAAGGGACTGAGGGCGGGCCTCCTACCCACAGACTATGGCCCATAAGAGACAGACTCGGGGAGAAGCTGGCATTGAGATAATGTAATGTAATGCTACATCCCTTCTCCCCCATCCCCCCTCTTGTTGCTGTGTTTAGCTGTGTTGAGTCATGGCACATAGACAATGGTCTGGACTGCAGGCATACCTCCGCAGGGGATGTGTATTGAGGGGCTGCCTGCTTACCATAATCCCTTTATGTTTAACTGTAGTCTCTGTTTCAATGTTAAGTTCCCATTGGTTCTTCCTTGTCCCCTACCCCCCCTCTATGACAAGGCTAAGGGGAGTGTCCCTAACTGTGTGTAAAAGTGTATGTTTTGGATTTAATAAACGATTTGATGCTCTGCATGTTTAACCCTCAACACCTGTGTGGATTGTCTCGTGATTGAGGGGTTAAGGGCTGGTTATGGCGTATCTGCAGGCTGCGGGTGCGTTTGGAGGACAGGAGACACAGGTCTGGCGGATGTGCCCACCTGGGGTATCTGAGATCCGTCACAGTGGTGGCAGCAGTGGGGTGTCTCCTGCAGTCCGGGACATCCAAACCACCACCAGGATTCAAGATCCGGGCAGCCGCCAAGGAGCAATACGGGGACCAGCCAGCATGAGAGCGGAGTTCGGGAGGAGGCTGCAAGGCATGCGGAAGCAACATCAGGGACCAGTGACAGAGCGCACCATGCTCGGCTGGGAGGATGTGATCCGCTGGCAACTCTGGCATGAGACACTAAGCCACGAGCGGCACCATCAGGGGAAGATCCTTCCCTCCTCCACAGAGATGTACTGGACGCAGTACCTTGCGCGAGAGGTGTTCCTGAGGGAACGACCGCGAGATGAGTGTAAGATGGAGCTCGGAAGATTGGTCCAGGAGGAGATGAGGCTGGACGCCAGCTACAGAGCCCTCCGGTGGTTCGCGGCTCAACTGTGGCCAAGTACAGCAGATGGCAGCCCGACAGAAGGCGTTGGCTACGGCAGCGTGGGGCTGCTCCATCAAAAAATTTATGGAGACCCAGACTTTGGGAGCGACGAAGAGTGGCGGCTGGAAGACATCCTGGACTTCCGAGATGAGGTGCTGGACCTTCCCGAAGAGGCGTGTGGCCTGGAGGAATTGGAGTTCCTGGTTGAGCAGGAATGGGAGCTCGAGATTGCCTACAAGCGGCTGTTTGACGGTGATCAGCAGCCTGGCATGGCTCCCGTTGCCTGGGACTGTCCTGGAGAAATAGCGGACAGTCGCGAAGATGCAGAGCAAATGGGGCCAGGAGTGCCCTTACGTTTTCGCCTCCTAACCGCAATGGAAGAAGCGGCGATGATACAGAGGGCACTGCGAGTGCTAGAATGCCAGAATGCACCAGAGGTTTCCCAGGCAGTGAGACAAGATAAAAGCATAAAGGTCTCAGAAGGGGAAGTTGAGACGGGCGCTGGAAGGCTGATAAATGGTGATCAGCAGCAAGTCCAGAGTATCGAATCCGGTGCCCCAGCAGAAGCGCTGGCTACAGGGCAGAGTGCCGCTGGCCTCTGCCCAGCATCAGAAAAAGAGTTGGACCCGGAGAGTCTGAGAGATGCTCTTCGTGAGCCGTTTCCTCAACAGCAGATATCCCCAATGGGAGTGGAGGAAGCAATTCTCCCTCCCCAGCAATTGGACAGTACCCCAATGTTCATCCCCCCAGCAGAAGCGCTGGCTGCAGGGCAGAGTGCCGCTGGCCTCTGCCCACCCTCAGAGTTGGATCCAGGGAGTCCGAGGGATGACCTCAGTGAGCTGTTTCCCCAGCACTTGGACACTACCCCAGTGTTCATCCCCCCAGCAGAAGCGCTGGCTACGGGGCAGAGTGCCGCTGGCCTCTGCCCACCCTCAGAGTTGGATCCAGGGAGTCTGAGGGATGACCTCAGTGAGCTGGTTGCCCAGCACTTGGACACTACCCCAGTGTTTATCCCCCCAGCTGAAGCGCTGGCTGCATGGCAGAGTGCCACGGGCCCCTGCCCAGCCCTCAGTATGTCTTTGGAGGGTTTGGGAGACAGCCCCTGTCAGAAGTTGCCTCAGCAGCTGTTCACAGAACCAGGAGGGGGGAAAACCCTTCCCCCTCTCCAGCGGCTGAACTCTACTGTTGTATATGTCCCCCTAGCAGAATCGCTGGCTACGGAGCAGAGCGCTGTTGGCCTCTGCCCAGCATCAGAAAAAGAGATGGAGAGTCTGGGAGATAGTCCCTGCAAGATGCCTCCTCAGCGGCTGGTAATTACTCCAGGAGAAAAGCAAGAACCTTTTCCTCCCCAACTGCATAGCACTGCCAGCCTACGTTCCCTACAAGCTGAAGCGCTGGCATCGGGGCAGAGGATTATTCAGCTCCCCTCAATATCTGCAACCCAGCCCCGGATCACGGGAGTGCGGACAGCTGTTCCCACTCTGCAGCGGCTGTTTTTATTCACGGGAGACCGTATGTGCGATTTTGCTCCCCAGCGCCAGAGATGTACTTTTCCTTTTCCTGGTTGCCTGGGGTGGAAGTTTGTGACTAACGCAGGTCCAGACCAGTTGGGGGTCAGGAACCTGGTTAGTCTGTTTTTAAAAGGGGAGAAATGTGACAGAACCCACTGTCACTGTGTGCTTTGGAAGGGACTGAGGGCGGGCCTCCTACCCACAGACTATGGCCCATAAGAGACAGACTCGGGGAGAAGCTGGCATTGAGATAATGTAATGTAATGCTACATCCCTTCTCCCCCATCCCCCCTCTTGTTGCTGTGTTTAGCTGTGTTGAGTCATGGCACATAGACAATGGTCTGGACTGCAGGCATACCTCCGCAGGGGATGTGTATTGAGGGGCTGCCTGCTTACCATAATCCCTTTATGTTTAACTGTAGTCTCTGTTTCAATGTTAAGTTCCCATTGGTTCTTCCTTGTCCCCTACCCCCCCCTCTATGACAAGGCTAAGGGGAGTGTCCCTAACTGTGTGTAAAAGTGTATGTTTTGGATTTAATAAACGATTTGATGCTCTGCATGTTTAACCCTCAACACCTGTGTGGATTGTCTCGTGATTGAGGGGTTAAGGGCTGGTTATGGCGTATCTGCAGGCTGCGGGTGCGTTTGGAGGACAGGAGACACAGGTCTGGCGGATGTGCCCACCTGGGGTATCTGAGATCCGTCACACCTGGTCTCTTCGAATAATTTCTGAGGTAATAGAGCTGGGATGAGAGGCAATAATGTGCCCTGTGGAAGAATGGATACTGTTGGGCTTTGTGAAAAAAATAAGAGGTTCATCTGTGGCTGAGGAGGTATTAGGTGTCTGTAGTAGTCCTGCTTTAAGTTCTGAGGAAATATGCAGACCCTCTGAGGAGATATTTTGTCTGAGGTCTGTGAGGAAAATGGTACCTGACACAGTAGGCTGTGCTGCGGCAGCCATTTTGGATTTTCGGCCACGATTACCGGGACGAATTGCAGCTTTTGGGTCCTTTCTAATGTAATAAAAATAGCCAGGAATGTGCCCGGACCCCTCAGGAGTCTGCCTAGAAATTTTCGTGAAAATCCGTTCACCGTGCGGGCTGTAATGGGCACCGGTGTATGAGGCTGGAGTGGGGCTCACAGCTCAAGCAGCCATACACGGAGCCAGCCCCTCCCACTTTGATCACTGGACTTTTAAGCTTTGTTTGGATGCAATCACTCTGTATGCAACTATTCACAAGTTGGGACTCTAATATAATTTTAGTCTAATGATTTATGGAATAATCATTTGAAATTCACTATTTCACAAGGATTGTCTATTTAATTACATTTATATATTTGTTTATGTGCACTAGAGTAATTATCACTCAATAGCGCCCTCTATTATTAACAATATCCACTAGATAGAAGGTATACACTTCATCAGGGGAGCCGCTTAGCACCAATTATATTCATTTGTTGGATATAATAATTTTTTATATATATTTTTTATACACTTGGCACGGAAAACAATTTTTTTACATTCACCTGTATGTACAATGGTGTTCCACTTGAACCTGACCTGAAAGGATAAGCAAGAGTTAAAGCGGAGCTCCGCCGAAAAAAAAAATTAAAAGCCAGCAGCTACAAATACTGCAGCTGCTGACTTTTAATATTAGGACACTTACCTGTCCTGGAGTCCAGCGACGTCCACAGCAGAGGACGAGCAATTGCTCGTCACTCTGCTGCCCCCACCGCCATCCTCAGTGAGGGAACCAGGAAGTGAAGCCTTGTGGCTTCACTGCCCGGTTCCCTACGGCGCATGCGCGAGTCGCGCTGCGCCGTTTTGACTGGTCCTCCTGTGTTCTGGGAGCCGAGTGTCTCCCAGAACACTACGGGTATTCTGCGGGAAGTGACGTGCTTCCCGCAGATTTCCCGCAGAGAGGACTCCCGGAAGTGGGTGCAAATACCTGTCTTAGAAAGGTATCTGCACCCCCCTCCCCCCTGAAAGGTGTCAATTGTGACACCGGAGGGGGGAAGGGTTTCCGATGAGCGGAAATTCCACTTTAGGGTGGAGCTCCGCTTTAAGTATTAATTCTGGCAAAACTTTTAAAGGGGGAACCCAGGCTGGCTTATTCAACTTTTAATCCTAATGAGAGATCAATTAAACAAGAACCGTATGAGGGCCCTTTAAGTAGTAATGACAGTAATGTCCCAGTTGCAGGCCTGATGGTCTTTGCCAGCAGTTGGAGCTCGTTAACTATATCCAATAAGGTGCAGCAACAAGGCAATGGTATTTATTGGAAAAGTTGATACGACAGGTGTATATGTACAATGTCCAAATAGAGATGCAGTAAAGTGTTTCCCCAGGGTAAAGCTGTCTGTGCACAGTGTCCCAGTGAAGCAGCAAAGAAAGGTTTGTTAAGGTGGGCAATTGCCCTCTCACCAACGACCAGGTCAATTCAATGCCGTCTAGACAGCGATTCCTGAAGAGACATCCTTGCAGCGGTTCCACTCGCGACGATCAACCGATGCACAGCACAAAATTGTTGGACTATCAGAGTGATGTGGGATAGATGCCTGATGATCAGCAAGCAGAGATGGGCCCTTCTCGGCTGGGTTCGAATTTCGTACATCGCGTGGTAGGCCACGAGAGGCCGTCACACACCGTCACACACCGGGCCCAGGTGGAAGAGACCGTAGCGCGCGTGTCATGGATCTGCCTCCTAAGGGGTAACATAGTGCAGACTGATTTCAGTGATTGGCAACAGGCTGCGTTATTTAAACACCTCAAAGCACTGTGTCTTTGCTGTCTTATCTGCAGCTCATACCTGTTCCTGTGACTTCCTGTTCCTGTGATCCGATCTGATTCCTGTGTTTGACCTGGCTTGTTTGACCACAATTGATCTCTGTTATCCTGACCCCGGCCTGCCTTGTAACCACGCTTATCTCTACGCTGCTTGATATCCTGTTGCCGAACTATGCCTGTATCCTGACCATTCTCTGCCTGTCGTCTATACCTACATCTGATCGTCTGTTACCAAACCCAGCTTGTCTGACTACGTATTCAGTGTCTCCTCAGCCCTGCACCTACCAGCCTGCTACCTGTTTCCTGCTGCACCAGCTGAACTGACAACACCAAAGACAAACCAGGCACCCATACACTGCCAGGCTCTTGCGGCCACTGTTGCAACATCGGTGGCCCTTGAGCCAGGGTTGTACGAGAAAGCCTTCCCACTGCACGTCAGTCCCATCTGGAAGGTACGTAACAGTGCGTCTCTGGTCTCTTTTATGCTCTTCCCAGCATTCTTTCTGATGATAGCAAAGATCCCTGGTATATGTAGTCCGGGTGTATAGTCATACAGAGTAATTGCCTGAGGAACTACCAATCCCACAATCCCTATGCCAAATTTAATCCTTAATATTGTTGACAAGCTTCATGATATATTTTCCGCTAAGGCGGCACTGTAAGAAAACCATTAGGTTACGACCAGTGCGCACCCGTGCCCACGGGCGTCTGCAGATGACTAGGCGCACCAATGCGCGGTGGACTGGGTGCACGCACAGGAGCGCGTCCCTAGCGCCAATTGGTGACAGACGGCCTACTTAAAGAAGTGCCCTGACCTCTGATCATTGCTGACTGGTCTTCAGATGTTCCTTGATACCCTGGATCCTGCTATTATCCTGCCTGATATCCGTTGCTGAACCTGGATTGCCTTGACCCTGCTTCTGGACTCTGCTTCCGTTCTGATTACTGGTTCCTGATCCTGGCCTCCCATTTGACCTTGCTTCTGCCTGCTGTCTTGTACCTTACTGCCCGCCTGCTACCGAACATGGCTATCCTAGTGACCCTGCTTCTGCTCCACTCTACATCATCTGACATTCCAGTGCCACTGTGCAAGTGGAGTGCCTCTTTAACCCCAGCTGATCCATGGTGCACGGCTGCCTTTCCTGATCTGATGATTCTGCTGCTCTCCCGAAGTTGCATCCTCTGCTACATGTTTCCGGGTCTACATCTGCAGGCACTCGTGTTCCTCCTGTCCCTCGGTTCCCTCTGTTCCACCCTCCAGCGGGACCTGGGCTGGAGATACAAGAGAGGCCGACCTCGTCATTTCAGTCTCCCTTCAGGTACGTGACAGTACCAGTCAGCCAGTGATGGAGTCTAAAAGGGAGGTCTCTCTTCTGTTAACCCTCTGCCGGACTGTTACCACACTCTCTCATGCAGTGCAAGGGTTGCACATGAACTTTGTTCAACCACACAACCAACTGCTGTCTGCATCCAGTCTGGCTTCCACCTCCAAGTACTCAAGAGTCAAGGATTCGGCTACTCAAACCATGACTTGTACCCATGTTGCACTATCTTGTCCTCCTGAGCCCAGAGTACCTCTACCTGAGCGTTTTTCTGGTGACCGTAAAAGATTCAGGACTTTTCAGAATGCCTGTGAGCTTTATTTTTCTCTGCTGCCCCACACCTTTTCTACCGAAGAAGTAAAGGTGGGATTCCTCATCTCTTTGCTGCTGGAAGAACTCCAGGCCTGGGCACACCAGCTTCGGGAGCAACGCAACCCTGTCTTGGCTTCTGCAAACTCCTTTTTTGCCACCATGGCTCAACTGTATGCTGATCCTTTCTGTCACCAGACTGCTGAAACCACTCTGAGCCACCTGCAACAGAGTTCTAGGCCTGTGGAGGATTATGTATCGGACTTTCGAATGTGGAGCGCTGAAACCAAATGGAATAACTCAGCTTTACGTTTCCAATTTCGTCTCAGCTTGTTGGAAGCTATCAAGGATGAACTTGCCCGGGAGAGCATACCCACCTCCTTGGATGACTTGATTCACCTCTGTATACAGATTGATCGCCACCTGCGCGAAAGACAGTCCGAAAGAGTCAGGAATCTCCATCTGTTGCCTGTTCATTCCAAGGGTCGTTTATCTGCCACCTCTGTGGCTATGCCTAAGAACGCCACTAACATCAAGAAGGTTTCACACGCCAGTTTCCCTAGATCTCCTCTGTCCAAACAAGAACGATCTCGTTGTCACTGTAATAATCTCTGCCTTTACTGTGGCGATGAGGGACACTTTCTTCGGTTTTGTCCCAGAAGACACCGTAGGAGACCCTCTCCTCCACCTCATATGGTTGTTTCTCTAAACCCCGGCCAGAACCAAACCTTGTTGCCAATCTCTCTCCAGTTAGCAGAGAAGACTCTCACAGTTTCTGCCATTGTGGACTCTGGGGCCTGTAGCTGTTTTGTGGACTCTTCCTTCGCAGCCTGTGTGCCAAGAAAAACAGCTTCTCGGTTCACCTAGCGGATGGTTCAGGCATTAAATCTGGACCCGTCACTCTAGAGACTGCACCTATCTCCTGTCTTACAGCTTCTGGGCATCGGGAACTCCAATGTTTAGATGTCATCACGTCCCCTCTATTCCCTGTTATTCTTGGGCAACCCTGGTTGAAGGCCCCCTCATTAATTTGTCCACTGGGGAAGTGTCTTCTCCTTCTGATTACTGCAAGAAATACAGTCTTCTTCCTATTCCTAAGTCCTGGAGAACCATTCCTCTGCATCAATGTGGACTCTGAGACTGCTAAACTTGTGACTTCTGTCTATCATGAGTATCAAGATGTTTTCAACAAAAAGAATGCTCACACTCATCCCCCTCACAGACCTTACGACTGTCCTATTGAACTTTTACTTGGCGCTGAAATCCCCTTTGGCAGAATCTACCCACTCTCTGAACTTGAACTTGAGGAGCTACGGAAGTACATTGATGAAAACCTTGACAAGGGATTTATCCAGCCATCTTCATTCCCTGCCAGAGCGGGAATGTTTTTTGCTGAGAAAAAAGATCACACACTTCGGCCTTGTATTGACTGTCGGACTTAAATAAAGTAACCATTGAGAATCTGTACCCCTTACCACTCATCCCTGAACTGTTCCAGAGACTGCGAGAAGCACATGTTTTTTCCAAATTGGATTTAAGAGGAGCATATAACCTGATCAGAATCAGAGAAGGGGATGAGTGGAAATCGGCCTTTAGGTCTCGTTTTGGGCACTTTGAATACCTGGTGATGCCCTTTGGACTCTGTAATGCACCAGCTACCTTCCAGCATTTCGTAAACGATGTTTTTCAGGACTTTCTTGATGTATTTACCATCGTCTACTTAGACGACATACTAATTTTTTCCACTTCCCTAGAGTCACATCGGGTCCATGTAAAGAAGGTATTAGACAGACTAAGGAAACACCATCTCTATGCCAAAGTGGAGAAGTGTAAATTCGAAAAACTTACCATCCAGTTCTTGGGTCTCATTATCTCCGCAGATGGGATTGCCATGTATCCACAGAATGTATCTGCAGTACTCAATTGGCCTGCTCCTACTGATAAAAAATCTGTGCAGTGGTTTGTGGGGTTCTCCAACTTTTACAGGAAATTCATCAAGAACTTTTCGGGTATCATATCCCCTATCACACAATTAACAAAATTACGCACAACCTTCACATGGACCTTGGAAGCTCAAACTGCATTTGAAAGATTGAAGGGCCTTTTTACATCCGCACCCATTCTGAAATATCCAGACCCTGCCTTTCCCTATGTTCTCGAGGTTGATGCCTCTGAAATTGCCGTGGGAGCCATACTGTCTCAACGACAAGGGACAAAATCCCTACTTTACCCTGTTGCCTTCTTCTCCAGAAAACTAAGTGCCCCAGAAAGTATCTATGACATTGGTTATCGTGAGTTACTCGCTATCAAATCTGCCTTGGAAGAATGGCATTATCTTCTCGAAGGAGCGATACATCCTATTCTTGTGTTCACTGATCACAAGAATCTTGAATATTTGAGAGCAGCAAAAAGATTAAGACCCCGCCAGGCCAGATGGGCCCTCTTTTTCGCAAGATTCTGCTTCCATATTACCTATCGGCCTGGATCTAAGAACGGGAAACCTTATGCTCTTTCCCGTATGTTTCAAGATACTGAGGTTCCCCCTGAACCTGATACCCTTGTACCTGCTAAGAATTTTCTTTTGTTAAGGACTGATCTCATCTCTCAAATCAAGACAGCAGTCCAGGATCATCCTCCATCTCAGGAACTTCACCTTCAGTTGAAAGATGTCAGGTCACCTGTGGCCAGACGACAGATGCACACCGTTGGGGGTCAGGAGTGCACCACAAGGTAGTGAACCCTATGGCTGACTGCTGCGGATGGGATACTGGGTGGTTGTGGAAAGCGGGACCAGTGGAGCACAACAGGGATCCACAGGAAGCTAGAGCCAAGATTCCTCAGGGCGCGGAGTCTAAGACCCAGCAGGTTTTCACCATAGCCTCTAGTGGTGAGGATGTTACGCTGCAGCTGAGTCCAGGTCGCGGCCATTAGAGTCCCCTAGCTCACGCTCCGTAGGGTAAGGAGGATAGAGGGGAAGCAGCAGCACAGGATACAAGAATAGTGAGGGGAAAGGCCAAGGTCAGGGCAACAAGCAGACAAGGATAAACGAAGGACAAGCTGAAGGTCAAGGTCACAAGCAGACAGGAATAGTTGGGAACAAGCCAATATCAAAACACAGAGACAGACATAGCACACGGCAGGCAGGAACCCAAAAATACAATGCTTAACAAACACGTTGATCAGCAAGGCAGACTTGCAGTGCACAGGTTAATATAGAGTTCTGTGATAGGGCCTGGGGTGGAGCCAGACTGGGAGGAGAGATTATAAAAGCAGCCAGGTGAGGAGAGTCTGGCCTCTAAGGTGAACACATGAAGAGGAAGGTAAGCTGACAGACAAACATTACTGCATATCCATGACAAAAGAGGGTCTCTATTTTCATGGTGAGCAGATCTTTGTGCCTGAGCACTTACGGACAGCAGTTCTTTACATGTGCCACGACCACCCCTTGGCAGGACATTTCGGAGTTCATAAAACTTCAAATCTGGTTCTTTGCTCTTTCTGGTGGCCAGACTTGGTACAAGACTGCAGGGACTATATTAAGTCCTACACAACATGTCTATGAAACAAGTCTGATAGAGCCAAGAATTGAAGTCTGTTGGAACCTCTTCCTGTTCCTGATAAATTATAGAGCATGATCTCTATGGACTTTATTGTCGAATTACCCCCATCCGAAGGGTTCACCACCATTTTTGTAATTGTGGATCGTTTGTCCAAGATGGCCCACTTTGTGCCCCTGAAAGGTACCCCTTCCGCTGCAGAGACTGCCTCTTCTTTCATCAAGGAAGTAGTACGTCTACACGGTATTCCTGTTAACATCACCTCAGACCGTGGGGTACAATTCACTTCCAGATTCTGGAAGTCCTTATGTGAAGTCTTGAGCATTAAACACTGTTTGTCATCTGCCTACCACCCACAGACTAACGGTCAAACGGAGAGGACAAACCAAACCCTGGAGCAGTATCTGCGTTGTTTTTCCTCTTTTTTTTGTTTTAATTTGCACAAGATGACTGGGCCTCTCTTTTGCCGTTAGCGGAATTTGCGTATAATAACTCAATACATTCTGCAAACAAACCCCCTTTTTTGCAAACTATGGGTTTCACCCGTCCTTCTTGCCTGATGTCCCCCAGGAATCTTCTGTCCCGGCAGTACAGGATCGTCTGGAGTTCTGGAGGTCCAATAACCAGTTCTTACAAGAAACTATTACCAAATCCCAGGAAAATAATAACAGGTTCTATGATAAGAGGAGGAGGGGTAACCAAGTCCTTAAACCTGGGGATAAGGTATGTCTATCCACTGCGAACCTAAAGCTGGCTTGTCCTTCTAAGAATATAGGACCAATGTACATTGGCCCATTCCCAGTAAACAAGAGGATTAATGCTGTAGCATTCGAGCTAAGCCTGCCGGAGAGTTTGAAAATTCACCCAGTGTCCCTCCTAAAACAGTCTTTGGCTGATCCTTTTCCTGATCGAGAACCTGAGACTCCTGCCCCACTTCTTGTCGAAGGAAATTAAGAATTTGAAGTTGAAGCCATCCTAGATTGCAGGAAGAGTAGGGGTCAAGCCCAGTTCCTTACTGATTAGGTGGAATGGCTATGGCCCTGAAGATAATTCATGGGAACCTTCCTCCAGGGCTGGACTGGGACCAAAATTTGGCCCTGGACTTCATCCAGACCGGCCCACTTTAATTCAATAAAATGCTGCCCCCCACCCCCCCAAAAAATCACGCCCACTAAAAGGCCCCTACATCCATTATTGTATATCATGAGAGGGTGAGCGAGAGGGGAATGAGAGAGAGAGAGAGAGAGAGGAAGGGTTGAGGGAAAGGGGATGAGAGGGGGTGGGTGAGGGAAAGGGGATGAGAGGGGGTGGATGAGAGAGGGGGTGAGTGTAGGAGAGAGGGAGTGAGTGTAAAAGAGAGGGGGTGAGTGTAGGACCCCTTACACACTGAGGCGTTTTTCAGGCGCTTTTGGGCTAAAAATAGCGTCTGTAAAGCCCCTGAAAAACGCCTTCGCTGCAGTCCCAGTGTGAAAGTCCTCCAAGCAGCATCTTTGGGGCGGTCGAGGAGCGGTGTACACACCGCTCCTGCCCATTGAAATGAATGGCTGAGAGACAGAGGAGGGGTCTGAGAGACAGAGGGGGAAGCTGAGAGACAATGGGAGGGAACTGAGAGACAATGGGACGGAGCTGAGAGACAGAGGAGGAGCTGAAATACAGAGGGGGAGCTGAGAGACAGAGGGGGAAGCTGAGAGACAGAGGGGGAAGCTTAGAGACAGAGGGGGAAGCTGAGAGACAGAGGGGGAGCTGAGAGACAGTAGAGGGGAGCTGAGAGACAGTGGAGGGGAGCTGAGAGACAGTGGAGGGGTCTGAGAGACAGTGGAGGGGTCTGAGAGACAGGGGGGAGCTGAGAGACAGAGGAGGAGAGCTGAGAGACAGAGGAGGAGTCTGAGAGACAGAGGAGGGGTCTGAGAGACAGAGGGGGGGGGGTCTGAGAGACAGAGGGGAGCTGAGAGAGAGAGGAGGGGATAAAAGAGGGGGGGACTGAGAGACATGGGAACTCAGAGACAGAGGGGGGACTGAGAGACAGAGGGGGACTGAGAGACAGAGGAGGGGTCTGGGAGACAGAGGGGGAAGCTGAGAGACAATGGGAGGGAGCTGAGAGACAATGGGAGGGAGTTGAGAGACAATGGGAGGGAGCTGAGAGACAGAGGAGGAGCTAAAAGACAGAGGGGGAGCTGAGAGACAGCTGAGAGACAGAGGGGGAAGCTGAGAGACAGAGGGGGAAGCTGAGAGACAGAGGGGGGAGCTGAGAGACAGTGGAGGGGAGCTGAGAGACAGTGGAGGGGAGCTGAGAGACAGTGGAGGGGAGCTGAGAGACAGTGGAGGGGTCTGAGAGACAGTGGAGGCATCTGAGAGACAGGGGGGAGCAGAGAGACAGAGGAAGACCTGAGAGACAGAGGGGGAACTGAGAGACAGAGGGGGAGAACTGAGAGACAGAGGGGGAGAGCTGAGAGATAGAGGAGGGGGCTGAGAGATAGAGGAGGGGGCTGAGAGACAGTGGGGGGAGCTGAGAGACAGAGGGGGAGCTGAGAGACAGAGGGGGAGAGCTGAGAGACAGAGGAGGAGAGCTGAGAGACAGAGGGGGAGAACTGAGAGACAGAGGGGGAGAGCTGAGAGATAGAGGAGGGGGCTGAGAGATAGAGGAGGGGGCTGAGAGACAGTGGGGGGAGCTGAGAGACAGAGGGGGAGCTGAGAGACAGAGGGGGAGCTGAGAGACAGAGGAGGAGAGCTGAGAGACAGAGGAGGAGAGCTGAGAGACAGAGGAGGAGAGCTGAGAGACAGAGGAGGGGTCTGAGAGACAGAGGGGGGTTCTGAGAGACAGAGGGGGGTTCTGAGAGACAGAGGGGGGTCTGAGAGACAGAGGGGGGGTCTGAGAGACAGAGGACGGGTCTGAGAGATAGTGGGGGGGCTGAGAGACAGAGGAGGGGGATGAAAGAGGGGGGACTGAGAGACAGAGGGGGGGACTGAGAGACAGAGGGGGCAGAGAGACAGAGGGGAGGGCTGAGACAAACCACATAGCACTGTCCCTTTCTGCAGTCCCTCCTCTGCTCACCTCCCCGCTGTCTCAGTGTTCTGGCATGTTTGTGTAGGATGCCAGGTACCTGATGGCCATCAGCAGCAGCGCCGAGTCTCCCTCTTGATCCGGGGGGGGTGCTCACGCTGCTCTGCTCCTTACAGCAGCGCATGTTCTCTTCCTCCAGGCTCCCAGTCAGCCTGCCCTCCAGCCCAGGCCGCATGGTTCCTGGAGCAGAGAGAAGATGGAGGAATCGAGGTTCTGGGAGCGCCGGGGTGGCCGCGCTCGCTACTGTCTGCCTCTTCGGTGGTCAGGGAGGGGGTGGAGCTCTTCTCCCTCGGAATTTTACATCCAACTGCCCTCCTCGATGGCCACCTTCCCCGAATCCCAGCCGCTGTTTGCTGCCACGCTCCCGCTGCCGCCGAACTGCATAAAAAAATGGGCCTCAAAAAAATTTTTTTTTTTTTTGTGAGGGCCGCTGTTTGCTGCCACGCTCCCGCTGCCGCAAAACTGCATAAAAAAACGGTCCACAAAAAAAAAAATTACATTTTTTTTTTTATTTTAAAACGGCCCACTGAGCCATCGGCCCACCGGGAAGTCCCTATGGCCAGTCCATCCCTGCCTTCCTCTAATGTGCATGCTCCACGATTAATTCGGGCCTATCTTCATCTCCACCCTGAAAAAACTTCCCTAGTGGGCATCCGGAGGCTGCCCGTAAGGGGGGGCAATGCAGCAAAACCATTAGGTTATGTCCGGTGAGCACCCGGGCGTCTGCAGATGCCTAGGTGCGTCAATGCGCATGCGCGGCAGACTGCGTGCACACACAGGAGCGCGTTCCTAATTGGCGCCAGATGGCCTACTTAACCACTTGACAACTGGGCACTTAAACCCCCTTAATAACCAGACCAATTTTCAGCTTTCGTGCTCTCACATTTTGAATGACAAATACTCAGTCATACAACACTGTACCCATATGAAATTTTGGTCCTTTTTTTTCCACACAAATAGAGATTTCTTTTGGTGGTATTTAATCACTGTTGGGTTTTTTATTTTTTGCGCTATAAAAGAAAAAAGACTCAAAATTCTGTAAAAAAATGAATTTTTCTTCGTTTCTGTTATAAAATTTAGCAAATTAGTAATTTTTCTTCATAAATTTTGGCCAAAATTTATACTGCTACATATCTTTGGTAAAAATAAGTACAAATTGGTCTATATTATTTGGTCTTTGTGAAAGTTATAGAGTCCACAAGCTACAAGCTATGGTGCCAATATCTGAAAATTGATCACACCTGAAGTACTGACGGCCTATCTCATTTCTTGAGACCCTAAGGGCTCTTTCACACGGAGCGGATCCGTGAAGATCCGCCCGGTGAAGCTCCGCTTTCTCAGCGGGGATCGCTCCGTTGATCCCCGCTGAGCCGGCGGATGACTGGGCGGTCCCCGCACAATGTGCAGGGACCGCCCTGTCAGAGCGCCGCTCTCCCTATGGGGGATCGGATGACGACGGACCGTAGAGTCCGTTGTCATCCGATCCGCTCCGCAGACGGAAGGAAAAATAGGGTTTTCCTCCGTCACACTTTTGCGGATCGGAGCGGGTCGGATGTCAGCGGACATGTCACCGCTGACATCCGTGGCTCCATAGGAGGACATGGAGCATCCGTTCAGGTTCGCCTAAAAAACTGACAGGCGGACCTGAACGGACCCTCCGTGTGAAAGAGCCCTTACATGCCAGAAAAGTACAAATACCCCCCAAATGACCCCTTTTTGGAAAGAAGACATTCCAAGGTATTTAGAAAGAGGCATGGTGAGTTTTTTGAAGTTGTAATTTTTTCCCACAATTCTTTGCAAAATCAAGATTTTTTTTTTTATTTTTTTTTTTGTTTCACAAAATTGTCATATTAGCAGATTATTTCTCACACACAGCATATGCATACCACAAATTACACCCCAAAACACATTCTGCTATTACTCCTGAGTATACCACATGTGTGAGACTTTTACACAGAGTGGCCACATACAGAGGCCCAATATGCAGGGAGCACCATCAGGCGTTCTGGAGCACCCAGGCCAATTCTGACATTTCTCTCCTACATGTAAAAAAATCATAATTTATTTGCTAGAAAATTACATAGAACCCCAAAACATTATATATTTTTTTTTAGCAAAGACCCTAGAGAATACAATGGCGGTCATTGCAACTTTTTATCTCGCACGGTATTTGCGCAGCAATTTTTCGAATGCGTTTTTTTGGAAAAAAAAAACAGTTTTGTGCTTTAAAAAAAACAAAACAGTAAAGTTAGCCAAATGTTATTGCATAATGTGATAGATGAAGTTACGCTACGTAAATAGATACCTAACATATCACCCTTCAAAATTGCACACGCTCGTGGAATGGCGCCAAACTTCGCTACTTAAAAATCCCCATAGGCGACGCTTTAAATATTTTTACTGGTTACATGTTTTTAGTTACAGAGGAGGTCTAGGGTTAAAATTATTGCTCTCGCTCTAACGTTCGCAGCGATACCTCACATGTGTGATTTGAACACCGTTTTCATATGTGGGCGGGACAGGGGCGCTTTAAAAAAAAAAATTTTTCTATTGTTCATTTTACTTTACTTTTACTTATTTTAGTTTGACATGTTTTTCCCCAAAAATTATCAATTTTATTCCTATTTCAAGGTCTTGTAATATGAATATGGCATGAAAGGTCCTCTTTACAGTGAGATATGGGGTCAATAAGACCCCACATCTCACCTCTAGGCAGTGGCGGAATTTTCAGGGTCGCGACAGTCGCAGTTGCGACTGGGCCCTGTAATTCCGCCAAGTCCGGGGGGCCCCGCAGCCCGTCCGTGTACTCTGCCGGCGCCGCCCACCTGACTGTCACTCACTGACAATGTGTGCGGCGCGCACTGCGTGCTATACGTTCGGCCGCGGGGCCGCCGCTGACTGAAGACAGACACTGAGATAATGCAAGAAGAGAGCAGGGCAGCTGAGGCAGCACTCCACTCACTGACTGGGATTGTGGACCGCCTCCGCCCCCGCCCCGCCTCCGCCTCCGCCTATCCAGAGACACAGAGATGTAGGGAGGCGGGGCGGACTCTGAAAAATGAGAGAAGGCGGGGAGAAGCTTTCCCCTCTATGGCAGCATGGAGTACCTTCTCGGAGTCTACCCAGGCAGCATGAGGCAAGGCAGAGTGGCAAATTTTTCATCCTGGCGCCTGGCGGGAGAAGACACACACAGTGACATCTGTCAGAGTGACCCACAGGACGGAATTCCCGGGGGAATCGATTGATTGACGGTAAGTTAATCAAGTGACAGAGCTCAGCTCAGCAATCGATGCCAACCTCCACCACCTGTGCCTCGTCTTACTGATCCCATCCCCCCCACCACTGATCTCATCCCTATCCCCCCCATTACTTCTACAACAGAGGTGATGGGGGGGATAGGGATGAGATCAGTGGTGGGGGGATGGGATCAGTAAGGAGGCACAGGTGGTGGTGGGAGAGGATGGCACCACCACTGCCACCCCCCCTCAAGTACCACCGCAGCCACCCCCCCTCAAGTACCACCGCTACCACCCCCCCTCAAGTACCACCGCAGCCACCCCCCCTCAAGTACCACCACAGCCACCCCCCAAGTACCACCGCAGCCACCCCCCCTCAAGTACCACCACAGCCACCCCCCAAGTACCACTGCTACCACCCCCCCTCAAGTACCACCGCTAGTACTTGAGGGGGGGTGGTAGCGGTGGTACTTGAGGGGGGGTGGCTGCGGTGGTACTTGAGGGAGGTGGCAGTGGTGGTGCCATACTCTCCCACCACCACCACCACCTGTGCCTCCTTACCGATCCCATCCCCCCCACCACTGATCTCATCCCTATCCCCCCCCCATTACTTCTACAACTGAGGTGATGGGGGGGATAGGGATGGGATCAGTAAGAGGCACAGGTGGTGGTGGGAGAGGATGGCACCACCGCAGCCACCCCCCCTTAAGTACAACCGCTGCCACCCCCCCTCAACACCAGCACTTCACTGATCCCATCTAGGGTTGCCACCTGTCCGGGATTCACCCGGACAGTACAGGTTTTGAAACATGTGCCCGGGTCTCTGCCCGCCTGAGACCCAGGAATATTATTCAGACCCGCCAGTTGCTCCCTGAGTCCCTGTGCCTGTGCTGAAGCTGTGCCACCATCGCCGTGTGCGCCTCGAGTTCGGTCCGCTTTATTCTGCAACTGCTGCCTTCCTATCTACCCCCCCCCCGCATTGTCGGTTCACCTCCGTCCGCTCTTTGTGCTGCAGACGGGACACAGAGGCAGAGACGGAGCCTCCATGTTGCCGGAGACTCTCCTCTGGTTTTGCCCCCCCCCATACACTACCATACAGTTCTGCCACCCCCCTCCCATACACCATCCATCCATCCAGTTTTCCCTCTCCTCCTCATACACACATTTATCATCCCCTCCATACACCATTCTTATATACAGTCCCCCCATATATATATATAGTTCTCCCCCCCATACACCATCCTTATATACAGTCCCCCCATATATATAGTTCTCCCCCCCATACACCATCCATATATACAGTCCCCCCATATATACAGTTCTCTCCCCCCCCCCATACACCATCCATATATACAGTCCCCCCATATATACAGTTCTCTCCCCCCCATACACCATCCATATATACAGCCCCCCATATATACAGTTCTCTCCCCCCTATACACTATCCATATATACAGTCCCCCCATATATAGTTCTCTCTCCCCCCATACACCATCCATATATACAGTCCCCCCATATATACAGTTCTCTCCCCCCCCATACACCATCCATATATACAGTCCCCCCATATATACAGTTCTCCCCCCCCCCATACACCATCCATATATACAGTCCCCCCATATATACAGTTCTCTCCCCCCCATACACCATCCATATATACAGCCCCCCATATATACAGTTCTCTCCCCCCTATACACTATCCATATATACAGTCCCCCCCATATATAGTTCTCTCTCCCCCCATACACCATCCATATATACAGTCCCCCCATATATACAGTTCTCTCCCCCCCCATACACCATCCATATATACAGTCCCCCCATATATACAGTTCTCTCCCCCCCATACACCATCCATATATACAGTCCCCCCATATATACAGTTCTCTCCCCCCCCCATACACCATCCATATATACAGCCCCCCATATATACAGTTCTCTCCCCCCTATACACTATCCATATATACAGCCCCCATATACAGTTCTCTCTCCCCCTATACACCATCCATATATACAGTCCCCCATATATAGTTCTCTCCCCCCCTATACACCATCCATATATACAGTCCCCCCATATATACAGTTCTCTCCCCCCCCATACACCATCCATATATACAGTCCCCCCATATATACAGTTCTCTCTCCCCCCCTATACACCATCCATATATACAGTCCCCCCCATATATACAGTTCTCTCTCCCCCCCTATACACCATCCATATATACAGTCCCCCCATATATACAGTTCTCTCCCCCCCATACACCATCCATATATACAGTCCCCCCCATATATACAGTCACCCCCCCATACACCATCCATAGATACAGTCCCCCCCGTACATACAATTCTCCCCCCCCCCATACACCATCCATATATACAGTCCCCCCCTATACACCATCCATATATACAGTCCCCCCCATATATACAGTCACCCCCCATACACCATCCATAGATACAGTCCCCCCCATACATACAATTCTCCCCCCCATACACCATCCATATATACAGTCCCCCCTATACACCATCCATATATACAGTCCCCTCCCCATATATACAGTCACCCCCCCATACACCATCCATAGATACAGTCCCCCCTGTACATACAATTCTCCCCCCCATACACCATCCATATATACAGTCCCCCCCTATACACCATCCATATATACAGTCCCCCCCATATATACAGTTCCCCCCCTATACACCATCCATATATACAGTCCCCCCATATATACAGTTCTCTCCCCCCCCATACACCATCCATATATACAGTCCCCCCCATATATACAGTCCCCCCATATATACAGTCCCCCCCCTATACACCATCCATATATACAGTCCCCCCTGTATATACAATTCTCCCCCTCATACACCATCCATATATACAGTTCTCACCGGGTGACACCGTCCACTGCCCTACTGACACCGTCCTCTGCCCTACAGGCTGACAGCGTCCACTTTTAAGGTAGACTAGTTTCATATTTTAACTGACATTTCTTTTATTAATTGAATCATATTTTATGGGTACACTAATGCTTTTTTTATTTATTTAACCATGCCTATTCAGGCCCCCCCCCCACTGTTAATACAATTTGGCCACAGCCACTGTTCATTGTAGCACACCTCATTACTAGGGATGAGCTTTGTGTTCGAGTTGAACATACGTTCGACTCGAACATCGGCTGTTCGATCGTTCGACGAAGATCGAACGATTTGGGCCGTTCGCGCCAAATTCGAGTGACGCGA
Source organism: Rana muscosa (assembly GCA_029206835.1). NCBI lineage: Eukaryota > Metazoa > Chordata > Amphibia > Anura > Ranidae > Rana > Rana muscosa. The sequence goes on along the minus strand of JARGYO010000162.1, from coordinate 29,637,168 downwards.
ACGGCCCACAATGCACTACGCCATCGCAGTGTCATCCAGGCGCTGTGATTGGCCAAGCATGCACTGTGACCCCGCATGCTTGGCCAATCACAGCGCTGGCAGCGAGGAGAGCAATGATTGGCCACAGGCAGGATGCCTGTGGGAAAGTGTCAGTGTGCTATTCTGTTCTAAACCAATTTTGCTGTTCCATATTTCAAATCCTTGAGTTTAGGGACAGAGAAGGACACTCGTGGAAATTATCAGTGTGCTATTCTGTGCTAAATCTTGTTTGTAGGGAGGGACAGAGTAGGACAGTGAGGGAAAGTGTCAGTGTGCTATTCTGTTCTAAACCAATTTTGCTGTTCCATATTTCAAATCCTTGAGTTTAGGGACAGAGAAGGACACTCGTGGAAATTATCAGTGTGCTATTATGTGCTAAATCTTGTTTGTAGGGAGGGACAGAGTAGGACAGTGAGGGAAAGTTTCAGTGTGCTATTCTGTTCTAAACCAATTTTGCTGTTCCATATTTTCAATCCTTGAGTTTAGGGACAGAGAAGGACACTCGTGGAAACTATCAGTGTGCTATTCTGTGCTAAATCTTGTTTGTAGGGAGGGACAGAGTAGGACAGTGAGGGAAAGTGTCAGTGTGCTATTCTGTTCTAAACCAATTTTGCTGTTCCATATTTCAAATCCTTGAGTTTAGGGACAGAGAAGGACACTCGTGGAAATTATCAGTGTGCTATTCTGTGCTAAATCTTGTTTGTAGGGAGGGACAGAGTAGGACAGTGAGGGAAAGTGTCAGTGTGCTATTCTGTTCTAAACCAATTTTGCTGTTCCATATTTCAAATCCTTGAGTTTAGGGACAGAGAAGGACACTCGTGGAAATTATCAGTGTGCTATTCTGTGCTAAATCTTGTTTGTAGGGAGGGACAGAGTAGGACAGTGAGGGAAAGTTTCAGTGTGCTATTCTGTTCTAAACCAATTTTGCTGTTCCATATTTTCAATCCTTGAGTTTAGGGACAGAGAAGGACACTCGTGGAAATTATCAGTGTGCTATTCTGTGCTAAATCTTGTTTGTAGGGAGGGACAGAGTAGGACAGTGAGGGAAAGTGTCAGTGTGCCATTCTGTTCTAAACCAATTTTGCTGAACCATATTTTCAATCCTTGAGTTTAGGGACAGAGAGGTACAGTGAGTGAAACTGACAGTGTGCTATTCTGTTCTAAACCAATTTTGCTGTTCCATATTTTCAATCCTTGAGTTTAGGGACAGAGAAGGACACTCGTGGAAATTATCAGTGTGCTATTCTGTGCTAAATCTTGTTTGTAGGGAGGGACAGAGTAGGACAGTGAGGGAAAGTGTCAGTGTGCTATTCTGTTCTAAACCAATTTTGCTGTTCCATATTTCAAATCCTTGAGTTTAGGGACAGAGAAGGACACTCGTGGAAATTATCAGTGTGCTATTCTGTGCTAAATCTTGTTTGTAGGGAGGGACAGAGTAGGACAGTGAGGGAAAGTTTCAGTGTGCTATTCTGTTCTAAACCAATTTTGCTGTTCCATATTTTCAATCCTTGAGTTTAGGGACAGAGAAGGACACTCGTGGAAACTATCAGTATGCTATTCTGTGCTAAATCTTGTTTGTAGGGACAGAGAAGGACAGTGAGGGAAACTGTCAGTGTGCTGTTCTGTGCTAAACCAATCTTGCTGAAGCATATTGCAAATCCTTGTGTTTAAGGACAGAGAAGGATAGGCAGGGGACAGTGTCAGTGTCATTGTTGCTAAGCCTCCTGCACAGTATACACCTGAAGGTAGCCCTTATTGCTCTTTTTCCCATCTCCCTGCAGGCCATCCATTAAAATGTCTGGAAGGCAACCAAGGAGAGGCAGACAGTCAGGAGGCAAAAAAAGAGGGCAAGCAGGCTCTGTGTCTGGGGGCAACAGTGCTGGTCGTGGACGCGAAGCATTGTCATCAGCACATGGCCATGGGACACGCTTGTCCTTCTTTTCGGCAGCTGGACATGTTGAGCCACATCATGCCGAAGACTTGGTAGAGTGGATGACCAAGCCCACCTCATCCTCCTCATCCTCTCTCACCCAGGCTCAGGGTACTGGCAAAGCAGCTGCCAAAGCGTCCTCTTCTCTGGTATCATTATCTTCATTAGTCAATCCTTCCCTAGACCCACCATGTCCTCCTCCTGAGGAGTCCCCCGAACTGTTTGAGCACAGTGTTGGGTACATGCTCCAGGAGGATGCCCAGCGTTTGGAAGGATCTGATGATGATACCCAGCTAGAGGAAGGCAGCAGCGTGAGAGCAGAGAGAGGGGATGCTCAAGAAGGACACCAATCTGGCAGTCATGCTCCAGCAGCTGCAGCATACTGCCAGATTGGCTCCAGTGATGAGGAGGGAGGGGATGATGAGGTCACTGACTCCACGTGGGTGCCTAATAGGAGAGAGGAGGAGGAGGAGGAGGATGAGGAGGAGGCACATCTCCAACGAGGCAGGATGCCCTTGAGTGGCCAGCGTATGGGCAGCACACCGACGGAATCACACCGCAGAGCTCCGCCTGTGCAGGGCGCTGCCTCTGCCCGTCATTCAAAAAGTTCTTTGGTGTGGGCCTTTTTTGAGGCGAGTGCATCAGATCGCACAGCTACTGTTTGCAACATATGTCTCAAGCGTATATCGCGTGGCCAAAACATCAGCCGCTTGGGCACCACATGCTTGATCAGACATATGTTGACCTGCCATGCAGCTCGTTGGCAAGCCTACCTTAAAGACCCACACCAAAGAACAAAGCTGACCTCTTCTTGCACCGCATCAGCTGGGATCTCCAACCCCACTATACCTTCACTCCTCTCTGAAACCTGCTCTGAGAGGAATGAAGGTGTAGAATTAGGTGTGTCACAGGCAAGTACTTGCGGGCACTCTGCTAGCAGTACACCAACGTCCGATTCTAGCAGGCAAATTTCCCTGCCCCAGCTGCTGGACCGTCAAAAGAAGTTCACTCCCAGCCATCCACATGCCCAGCGGTTGAATGCCAGCTTGGCTAAATTGCTAGCGCTTCAACTGCTGCCTTTTCAGTTGGTAGACTCGGCCCCCTTCCGTGAGTTTGTGCAATGTGCGGTTCCTCAGTGGCAGGTTCCCAAACGCCACTTTTTCGCACGGAAGGCGATTCCCGCTCTCTACAGGCATGTGGAAGGCAATGTCTTGGCCTCGCTGGACAGGGCGGTCAGCGGTAAGGTGCATATTACCGCTGACTCATGGTCCAGCAGGCATGGACAGGGACGTTACCTTTCTTTCCCGGCCCATTGGGTCACTCTTTTGGCAGCTGGGAAGGATGCAGGACAAGGTGCAGTAGTGTTGGAGGTTGTTCCACCGCCACGCCTCCAAAATGCTACTACTGGTTGTGACACACCTCTCTCCTCCACCCCCTCCTCTTCTTCTTCCTCCATGGCCTCTTCCTGTGGTTTGTCCTCGGAACCAGCGGTGCTCCGTAGGCGTTCAAGGGGCTACGCAAGTACGCAGGCAAAAAGATGCCATGCCGTGCTTGCGCTGGTGTGTTTGGGGGACAGGAGCCACACTGGGGCAGAGGTCCTGTCTGCTCTGCAGGGGCAGGCCGAGAGGTGGTTGACGCCACGCCAGCTTAAGCCAGGAATGGTGGTTTGCGACAATGGCACCAACCTCCTCTCCGCCCTCCGACAGGGACAACTGACCCATGTGCCCTGTATGGCTCACGTCCTTAACCTGGTGGTGCAGCGGTCCTTGGGCAGGTACCCGGGCTTACAGGATGTCCTGAGGCAGGCCAGGAAAGTCTGTGTGCATTTCCGCAGATCTTATAATGCCAGTGCTCGCCTGGCTGAGCTGCAAAAGGAGTTGAACCTGCCCAAGAACCGCCTTATATGTGACATGCCCACCAGGTGGAACTCAACGTTGGCCATGCTGCAGCGGCTGCACACGCAGCAGAGGGCCATCAATGAGTACCTGTGCGACTACAGCACCAGGACAGGGTCAGGGGAGCTCGGGTTTTTTTCACCACGCCAGTGGGGCATGATCAGGGATGCATGCACTGTCCTGGCACCATTTGAGGAGGCCACGAGGATGGTGAGCAGTGACAGTGCATGCATCAGTGACACTGTACCTCTTGTCCACCTGTTGGAGCACACGCTGCGTGGAATAATGGACAGGGCACTTGAGGCAGAACAGAGGCAGGAAGAGGAGGACTTCCTTGCCTCTCAAGGCCCCCTTTACCCAGACAGTGTTCCTTCTGTCCCACCCATCGCACAGGAAGAGGAGGAGGAGGAGGAGGAGGATTGTGTCAGCATGGAGGTGGAGGCTGGCACTCAGCATCATCAGCAGCAGTCTTTTAGGGATGATTTACAGTCCCAAGAAACCAGTGGACTTGTACGTGGCTGGGAGGAGGTGGCTGCGGATCATGTCGTCCTTAGTGACCCAGAGGACTCCGGACTGATTGCCTCAGCTAACCTACGCTGCATGGCCTCCCTGATCCTGCAAAGTCTGCGGAAGGATCCTCGTATTCTTCGGATCAAGGAGAGGGACCATTACTGGCTGGCCACTCTCCTTGATCCACGGTACAAGGGTAAGGTTGCGGACCTTATCGTACCGTCGCAGAGGGAGCAGAGGATGAGACAACTCCGGGAGGCCTTGCAGAAAGGTCTGTGCAACGCGTTCCCAGAGACTGGGAGGTTACAAACTCCTGGTCCTGGACAACGAGTTGCTGAGGCTTCGGGCAGTCAAAGAAGGAGCGGTGGGGAAGGTGGCCGTCTGACCGATGCGTTCAGACAATTCTTTAGTCCGCAGCCCCAAAGTATGATCGGTTCCAGCAACCATCGCCAGCGTCTGATATACATGGTGCAGGAATACCTAGGGGCAAGGTCAGACTTGGACACCTTCCCCACCGAAAATCCTCTGGCTTACTGGGTCTTGAGGATGGATCACTGGCCAGAGCTTGCACAGTATGCAATTGAGCTACTGGCCTGTCCTGCATCCAGCGTTCTTTCAGAACGCACATTCAGTGCTGCTGGAGGATTTGTCACAGATCACAGGGTGCGCCTGTCCACCGACTCGGTTGATCGACTGACTTTCATCAAGATGAACCAGTCTTGGATCACCACCAGCTACCACACACCAGATGCTGATATAACAGACTAATTGATTTTAAAATGTCACATCCCTTCAAGACTGATGCTGATGCTGAGTGCCTGTGTTGTTATGTTGACTGGCTATCCTCCTCCTCCTCCTCAATGATACGATTAATGATGATAGCTTGGAAGATCAGTTTGGTTTATGGGTGACGCCACCAGTGGCTAAGGCCCAATTTTTCAGCCCCTGTTTAACAGGGGCGTGTAATAAAAATTTTTGATGCAATACTTTGCAACAGGCCTCATTGCTGTGCTCCAAGCACAGTATCTGTGAGGGGTTGCAGTGTTGTGCCACCAGTGCCTAAGGCCCAATTTTTCAGCCCCTGTTCAACAGGGGCATGTAATTAGAATTATTGATCTAATAATTCACAGCAGGGCCCATTGCTGCGCCCACCAAGAGTAACTGTCAGGCCTTACAGTGTTGTGGCACCAGCACCACCATCACCACCACCACCACCACCACCACCAAAGGCCCAATTTTTCAGCCCCTATTCAACAGGGGCATGCAATTATAATTATTGATCTAATAATTCACAGCAGGGCCCATTGCTGCGCCCACCAAGAGTAACTGTCAGGCCTTACAGTGTTGTGGCACCAGCACCACCATCAAAGGCCCAATTTTTACTACCACTGATCAACAATTATATGTTATTACAATTCCTGATATAATAGTTGACAGCAGGGCGTTCCAGCACCCACCAAGAATAACTGTGAGTGCTTTCAGTGTTGTGCCAACACCAACACCTAAGGGGCCAATTACTGCAGAGTATATACGGCAGGTCCCTACTTTCAAACATCCAACTTACAAACTACTACTACTTGCAAACGGAAGAAGACAACAGGAAGTGAGAGGAAATCTACCCCTTGGAAGGAAAATTCTCTCCTGTAAGAATTAATATGGGAGAAAGGTGTCTCCTCTCTACTGATGCTTTATCACCAATCCTTGTTTCAATAAAAACACCACATTTCAAAAACAGTTGTCATTGGGACGCAAAGTGAGGTGAAATGTTCTGAACAGGGGCACAGACAGCAAAAAAAATGTGACAGGGGTGATAACCGTTCCCTATGTTTTACAAAAAGCTAAAAAAAAGGAATTTGGCATGGAGCTCCACTTAAACAATGCAGTTGTTCAAAATTACAAACAGATTCTACATAAGAACAAACCTACAGTCCCTGTCTTGTATGCACCGCCTGTATACGGCTGTTCAGAGTATATAGGTCCTTTTTTATTTTGTGTGCGGGGTTCCCCTTAATATCCATACAAGACCCAAAGGGGCTGGTAATGGGCTGGGGTAGGCTGCCATTTTTCCTAAAGATTTTCATCCATATTACCGGGACCAGACATTGCATTAAAGCCGCAAGCAGTTTTAAATGGCTTTTTTTCCTTTAGAAATGTTATTTTGTGCAGGGACAGTTCTAAACACGGGAAACACGTGGCACTTCACAGGCATACTTTAGACACCCCCCAGGTACAATATTTAAAGGAATATTTGACTTTTTTTTTTTCACTTTATGCATCATTAAAATGACTGCTCCCGGAAAACGTCCGTTTTTAAAACTTCTTTTTGCATTGATACATGTCCCCTGGTGCAGAACCCGGGTTCCCAAACTCTGTTTCGGACAATAACATGGATAATAGTCGTTATAATTAGCACTTTAGAATCCGAACGTTCGCATCCATTGTATTTAATAGGGTTCTAATGTTCGTGCAAACTTTCGGTCCGTTTGCGGGTTCTGGTGCGAACCGAACCCGGGGGTGTTCTGCTCATCACTACTCATTACTACTCTCTTTGGGTAACCCAAAAGGTGTCCCAGGTATTTTACAATCCTATAGCGTGTAGTACAAAAAAATTGCCGCGCACCGCAAAAGTGTTCGGGTTTGGCTTGAAGAAAAGGTAGCAACCTTGATCCCATCCCTCCTCCCCACCAGCACTGTTACTGATCCCATTCCCCAGGTCATATTTAATTGATCCTATGATTGCTTCATAGGATCAGCAACTGATGTATTGCTTCATTTATGTGAATTCCCAGGTGATATGGCCAGTCCCTCTTTGTTGTACAGTGTAAAAAAATTAAGTATCAAAATTAGGCTTTTCGGTGGGGGGGGGGGGCCCTTCATGATTTCTTGCACCGGGGCCCTGAAGTCTCTAGTTACGCCACTGCCTCTAGGCTGGGAAGCCTGAAATAAATAAAAAAACGATCCTGGCTTCGATCATAGCGGTGAGTCAGTAGAAGCACCGGAGGGCAGTGGGAGGGGGGCGTCCTTCTCGCCTCCCGTAAGAAAGATCAAGCGGCGGAACAGCCACTATGATCATTCTTATGGTGTAGGGAATCGCCGGCTGAAAAAGCTGATATCTGAATAATGCCTGTAGCTGCAGGCATCATTCAGATATCCCAGCACAAAGTCAAGGACGTGACATGAAGTGGTTAAAACACATTTTTTTTAATACAAAGTTGTCCATTTATACAATATTTCTAACACATAGCATGTACATACCAAAAATTACACTCCAAAATAGATTCTCCTACTCCTCCTGAGTATGGCGATATCACATGTGTGAGAATTCCACAGCCTGGCCACATACCGAGGCCGAGTACAGCCGAGTATGGCAGAGTACGGCTGAGCATGGCAGAATACAGCTGAGCATGGCCGAGCATGGCAGAGTATGGCCGAGCATGGCTGGGTATGGCTGGGTATGACTAGGTATGGCCGAGTATGGCTGGGTATCACCAAGTATGGCCGGGTATTGCAGAGTATGGCTGGGTATTGCAGAGTATGGCTGGGTATTGCAGAGTATGGCTGGGTATCACCGTGTATTGCGGAGTATGGCAGGGTAATGCGGAGTATGGCAGGGTATGGCAGGGTATTGCAGAGTATGGCAGGGTATGGCAGGGTATGGCAGGGTATGACAGAGTATTGCAGGGTATGGCAGGGTATGGCAGAGTATGGCAGGGTATGGCAGGGTATTGCAGCATATGGCAGGGTATTGCAGAGTATTGCAGAGTATGGCAGGGTATTGCAGGGAGGGCTGAGCAGGGATGGATGGATCTCTCCCCCTCTCCTACTGTACCGATCGGTACAGAGAGGGGAGAGAGGAACCGGAATCATGACATGACACCGGTTTGTTTACAAGTGCTTGCTCCGTCATTTGACCAGCAGCCATTTACCGTGATCCGTGATGCGTCGGGTCCTCTGGACCCGGTGGTCACGGACACTCCCTTGTGCGCGCGACACGGGGGTGCGCGATTCTGGGAGGACGTCAATGTACGCCCTCCCAGAGTTAAGAAACCGCCCTGTAGCCGTCATTCGGCTATGGGCCAGTTATTAAGAGGTAAAAAATCCCCCACCTTCAACGGCTAATTAAGTCAGGAATTTCTAAAGGCCTTATTTCAGAATTATATACGCAGATTAGTGGTGGTTCTATATCGAGAGAGAGGGTGGAAAAAAAAATGGGAGGAGGATATAGGACCGATAACAATGGAACAATGGGAATGGATTTTGGAGCTAGGGACATCAGTATCACTCTCCCCGTCACAAAGAGTGTCCCATTTGTTTCTAGTGCATAGAGTTCATTACACCCCAAAGAGACTACACAGGTTTGGAAGGAAGCCGGATGATAAATGCCCTAGGTGTCAAAACTAGGGATGAGCTCGATGTTCGAGTCGAACATAGGTTCGACTCGAACATCGGCTGTTCGCGCGTTCGGCGAACAACGAACGATTTGGGGCGTTCGCGCCAAATTCGAGTGACGCGAACGGCCCACAATACACTGCGCCATCGCAGTGTAATCCCAGCGCTGTGATTGGCCAAGCATGCACTGTGACCCTGCATGCTTGGCCAATCACAGCGCCGGAAGCGAGGAGAGCAATGATTGGCCACAGGCAGGATGAGCTGAGGGGGTTTAGTACACGCCCCACACTATAAAAGGCCGCCAGCGCGGCGGCCTCGTGTAGTGTGTTCCGGAGCAGGGAAAGTGAAGGATAGGCAGGGACAGTGTCAAATCTATTCTTTGCTAAACCTTGTGTGTAGGGACAGAGAAGGATAGGCAGGGAGAGTGTCAGTGTCATATTCTTTGCTAAACCTTGTGTGTAGGGAGAGAGAAGGATAGGCAGGGAGAGTGTCAGTGCCATATACTTTGATAAACCTTGTGTGCAGGGAGAGAGAAGGATAGGCAGGGGACAGTGTCAGTGTCATATTCTTTGCTAAACCTTGTGTGCAGGGAGAGAGAAGGATAGGCAGGGAGAGTGTCAGTGTCATATACTTTGATAAACCTTGTGTGCAGAGAGAGAGAAGGATAGGCAGGGGACAGTGTCAGTGTCATTGTTGCTAAGCCTCCTGCACATTATACACCTGAAGTTAGCCTGTATTGCTGCTTTTTCCTGGTGTGTTACACCAACAGGATTTTGCGGCACTTACAGCGGGCGGAGTGTGCCTCCTGATCATATTACACCTGAACTTAGCCTGTATTGCTGCTTTTTCCTGGTGTGTTACACCAACAGGATTTTGCGGCACTTACAGCGGACGGAGTGTGCCTCCTGATCATATTACACCTGAACTTAGCCTGTATTGCTGCTTTTTCCTGGTGTGTTACACCAACAGGATTTTGCGGCACTTACAGCGGGCGGAGTGTGCCTCCTGACCATATTACACCTGAAGTTAGCCTGTATTGCTGCTTTTTCCTGGTGTGTTACACCAACAGACATTTGCGGCACTTACAGCGGGCGGAGTGTGCCTCCTGATCATATTACACCTGAACTTAGCCTGTATTGCTGCTTTTTCCTGGTGTGTTACACCAACAGGATTTTGCAACACTTACAGCGGGCGGAGTGTGCCTCCTGATCATATTACACCTGAAGTTAGCCTGTATTGCTGCTTTTTCCTGGTGTGTTACGCCAACAGGCATTTGCAGCACCTACAGCAGGCGTAGTGTGATTCCTGCAAAATATACTCCTGAAGCTAGGCCTTATTGCTGGTTTTCCCATTTCCCTGCAGGCCATTAGAATGTCTGGAAGGCAAACAAGGAGAGGCAGACAGTCAGGAGCCAATAAAAGAGGGCAAGCAGGCTCTGTGTCTAGAGACAACAGTGCTGGTCGTGGACGCGGTGCATCGCCATCAGCACGTGGCCATGGGACACGCTTGTCCTTCTTTTCGTCAGCTAGACGTGTTGAGCCGCATCATGCCGAAGACTTGGTAGAGTGGATGACCAAGCCCTCCTCATCCTCCTCATCCTCTCTCACCCAGGCTCAGGGTACTGGCAAAGCAGCTGCCAAAGCGTCCTCTTCCCAGGTATCAATGTCATCATCAGTCACTCCTTCCCTAGACCAACCATGCCCTCCTGAGGAGTCCCCCGAACTGTTTGAGCACAGTGTTGGGTACATGCTCCAGGAGGATGCCCAGCGTTTGGAAGGGTCTGATGATGATACCCAGCTAGAGGAAGGCAGTAGCGTGAGAGCAGAGAGAGGGGATGCTCAAGAAGGACACCAATCTGGCAGTCATGTTCCAGCAGCTGCAGCATACTGCCAGATTGGCTCCAGTGATGAGGAGGGAGGGGATGATGAGGTCACTGACTCCACGTGGGTGCCTAATAGGAGAGAGGAGGAGGAGGAGGAGGATGAGGAGGAGGCACATCTCCAACGAGGCAGGATGCCCTCGGGGGGCCAGCGTAAGGGCAGCACACCAACGGAATCACACCGCAGAGCTCCGCCTGTGCAGGGCGCTGCCTCTGCCCGTTATTCAAAAAGTTCTTTGGTGTGGGCCTTTTTTGAGTCGAGTGCATCAGATCGCACAGCTGCTGTTTGCAACATATGTCTCAAGCGTATATCGCGTGGCCAAAACATCACCCGCTTGGGCACCACATGCTTGACCAGACATATGTTGACCTGCCATGCAGCTCGTTGGCAAGCCTACCTTAAAGACCCACACCAAAGAACAAAGCGGACCTCTTCTTGCACCGCATCAGCTGGGATCTCCAACCCCACTATACCTTCAGTCCTCTCTGAAACCTGCTCTGAGAAGAATGAAGGTGTAGAATTAGGTGTGTCACAGCCAAGTACTTGCGGGCACTCTGCTAGCAGTACACCGACGTCCGATTCTAGCAGGCAAATTTCCCTGCCCCAGCTGCTGGACCGTCGAAAGAAGTTCACTCCCAGCCATCCACATGCCCAGCGGTTGAATGCTAGCTTGGCTAAATTGCTAGCGCTTCAACTGCTGCCTTTTCAGTTGGTAGACTCGGCCCCCTTCCGTGAGTTTGTGCAATGTGCAGGTTCCCAAACGCCACTTTTTCTCACGGAAGGCGATTCCGGCTCTCTACCGGCATGTGGAAGGCAATGTCTTGGCCTCGCTGGACAGGGCGGTCAGCGGTAAGGTGCATATTACCGCTGACTCATGGTCCAGCAGGCATGGACAGTGACGTTACCTTTCTTTCACGGCCCATTGGGTCACTCTTTTGGCAGCTGGGAAGGATGCAGGACAAGGTGCAGTAGTGTTGGAGGTTGTTCCACCGCCACGCCTCCAAAATGCTACTACTGGTTGTGACACACCTCTGTCCTCCACCCCCTCCTCTTCTTCTTCCTCCATGGCCTCTTCCTGTGCTTTGTCCTCGGAACCAGCGGTGCTCCGTAGGCGTTCAAGGGGCTACGCAAGTACGCAGGCAAAAAGATGCCATGCCGTGCTTGCGCTGGTGTGTTTGGGGGACAGGAGCCACACTGGGGCAGAGGTTCTGTCTGCTCTGCAGGGGCAGGCCGAGAGGTGGTTGACACCACACCAGCTTAAGCCAGGAATGGTAGTTTGCGACAATGGCACCAACCTCCTCTCCGCTTTCCGACAGGGACAACTGACCCATGTGCCCTGTGTGGCTCACGTCCTTAACCTGGTGGTGCAGCGGTTCTTGGGCAGGTACCCGGGCTTACAGGATGTCCTGAGGCAGGCCAGAAAAGTCTGTGTGCATTTCCGCAGATCTTATAATGCCAGTGCTCGCCTGGCTGAGTTGCAAAAGGAGTTGAACCTGCCCAAGAACCGCCTTATATGTGACATGCCCACCAGGTGGAACTCAACGTTGGCCATGCTGCAGTGGCTGCACACGCAGCAGAGGGCCATCAATGAGTACCTGTGCGACTACGGCACCAGGACAGGGTCAGGGGAGCTCGGTTTTTTTTCACTACGCCAGTGGGGCATGATCAGGGATGCATGCACTGTCCTGGCACCATTTGAGGAGGCCACAAGGATGGTGAGCAGTGACAGTGCATGCATCAGTGACACTGTACCTCTTGTCCACCTGTTGGAACATACGCTGCGTGGAATAATGGACAGGGCACTTGAGGCAGAACAGAGGCAGGAAGAGGAGGACTTCCTTGCCTCTCAAGGCCCCCTTTACCCAGACAGTGTTCCTTCTGTCCCACCCATCGCACAGGAAGAAGAGGAGGAGGAGGAGGAGGAGGAGGATTGTGTCAGCATGGAGGTGGAGCCTGGCACTCAGCATCATCAGCAGCAGTCTTTTAGGGATGATTTACAGTCCCAAGAAACCAGTGGACTTGTACGTGGCTGGGAGGAGGTGGCTGCGGATCATGTCGTTCTTAGTGACCCAGAGGACTCCGGACCGAATGCCTCAGCTAACCTACGCTGCATGGCCTCCCTGATCCTGCAAAGTCTGCGGAAGGATCCTCGTATTCTTCGGATCAAGGAGAGGGACCATTACTGGCTGGCCACTCTCCTTGATCCACGGTACAAGGGTAAGGTTGCGGACCTTATCTTACCGTCGCAGAGGGAGCAGAGGATGAGAGAACTCCGGGAGGCCTTGCAGAAAGGTCTGTGCAACGCGTTCCCACAGACTGGGAGGTTACAAACTCCTGGTCCTGGACAACGAGTTGCTGAGGCTTCGGTCAGTCAAAGAAGGAGCGGTGGGGAAGGTGGCCGTCTGACCGATGCGTTCAGACAATTCTTTAGTCCGCAGCCCCAAGGTATGATCGGTTCCAGCAACCATCGCCAGTGTCTGATATACATGGTGCAGGAATACCTAGGGGCAAGGTCAGACTTGGACACCTTCCCCACCGAAAATCCTCTGGCTTACTGGATCTTGAGGATGGATCACTGGCCAGAGCTTGCACAGTATGCAATTGAGCTACTGGCCTGTCCTGCATCCAGCGTTCTTTCAGAACGCACATTCAGTGCTGCTAAAGGATTTGTCACGGATCACAGGGTGCGCCTGTCCACCGACTCTGTTGATCGACTGACCTTCATAAAGATGAACCAGTCTTAGATCACCACCAGCTACCAAACACCTGAAGCTGATATAACAGACTAATTTATTTTCAAATGTCACATCCCTTCAAGACTAATGCTGATGCTGAGAGACTGTCCTGTTATGTTGACTGACTATCCTCCTCCTCCTCAATGATCCGATTGATGATGATAGCTTGGAAGAACATTTTTGTTTCTGGGTGCCGCCACCAGTGGCTAAGGCCCAATTTTTCAGCCCCTGTTTAACAGGGGCGTGTTATTACAATTTTTTATGCAATGCTTTGCAGCAGGGCTCATTCCTGCACTCCAACTAGAGTGTGCTCCAAGTACAGTATCTGTGAGGGGTTGCAGTGTTGTGGCACCAGTGCCTAAGGCCCAAATTTTCTGCCCCTGTTTAACAGGGGCATGTAATTACAATTCTTGATCTAATAATTCACAGCAGGGCCCATTCCTGCGCCCACCAAGACTAACTGTGAGGCCTTACAGTGTTGTGTCAACACCACCACCACCACCAAAGGCCCAATTTTTCAGCCCCTGTTCAACAGGGGCATGCAATTACAATTCTTGATCTAATAATTCACAGCAGGGCCCATTCATGCGCCCACCAAGAGTAACTGTGAGGGCTCACAGTGTTGTGGCAACACCAACATGTAAGGGGCAAATTTCAGCTGAGTATATACGGCAGGCCCCTACTTTCAAACATCCAACTTACAAATGACTCCTCCTTGCAAACGGAAGGATACAACAAGAAGTGAGAGGAAATCTACCCCTAGGAAGGGAAATTCTCTCCTGTAAGAGTTAATATGGGGAAAAAAGTGTCTCCTCTCCACTGATGCTTTATCACCAATTCTTGTTTCAATAAAAACCCCAAATTTTCAAAACACATTTGTCATTAGGACGGAAAGTGAGGTGAACTGTTCTGAACAGGTGCACACTGCACAGACAGCAAAACAAATGTTACAGGGGTGATAACCCTTCCCTATGTTTTCCAAAAAGCTTAAAAATTGATTTTTTGGCTGGAGCTACACTTAAACAATGTACCTGTTCAAAATTACAAACAGATTCTACATAAGAACAAACCTACAGTCCCTGTCTTGTATGCACCGCCTGTATACGGCTGTTCAGAGTATATAGGGCCTTTTTTATTTTGTGTGCGGGGTTCCCCTTAATATCCATACAAGACCCAAAGGGGCTGGTAATGGGCTGGGGTAGGGGGGGGGGGGCTGTGATGGGGTAGCTATGCCATTTTTCTTAAAGATTTTCATCCATATTACCGGGACCAGACATTACATTAAAGCCGCAAGCAGTTTTAAATGGCTTTTTTTCCTTTAGAAATGTAATTTTGTGCAGGGACAGTTCTAAACACGGGAAACACGTGGCACTTCACAGGCATACTTTAGACACCCCCCAGGTACGATATTTAAAGGAATATTTGACTTTTTTTTTCACTTTATGCATCATTAAAATGACTGCTCCCGAAAAACGGCCGTTTTTAAAACTTTTTTTTGGATTGATACATGTCCCCTGGTGCAGAACCCGGGTTCCCAAACCCTTTTTAGGACAATAACATGCATATTAGTCGTTATAAATAGCACTTTAGATTTCGAACGTTCGCATCCATTGTATTTAATAGGGTTCTAAAGTTCGTGCGAACTTTCGGTCCGTTCGTGGGTTCTGGTGCGAACCGAACCCGGGGGTGTTCGGCTCATCACTAGTCAAAACACAGGAGACCTTATACACATGATGTGGAAATGCCCGAAGTTACATAGATACTGGGTAAAGGTATTAGATATTATAAATACGACCTTTGGGATTGCTCTGGAACCGGAGGCCAGGGTATGTTTATTAGGTTGTATAGAACAGAGGCATGAGCAGAAGGGCATTACAGTAGCGGCAATAAGGTGTCTGTTCCAGGCCAGAATACTGATAGCACAAAACTGGCAATCTCAGAAAGCTCCATCATCGGCGGAATGGGTTAATGTAATAAACGCGACAGTGTGGAAAGAAAAAGTAGCTCTAACCAGAGGTGGCAACTTTAATAAATTCAAACTACTTTGGGAGCCCTGGCTGAGCAGAATGGGGTGCCCACCCTAGAAAGGGGAGAGGAAGCAAAATTGAGAACTAGAGATCAGCCTGAGGAGAGAGCAAGAGCAACTAGGAAAGAGAGCTGTATATGATAGATACGCTGGAAAAACCCAATTAGAAAGTAGGAGTTGTAAGAGGGAAAGGGAAAGAAGGATATTGCTGTAGTAGTTGCAGAATTTGTGTTTGAAGTATAAATAAGTTGCGGGAGGGGGGAGGGGAGGGTGGGATATGGGTATATGGTTATAGTGGGTACCTTAAAATCTATGTAATGTGTCATATTTATAAAAATGTATGTATTTTAATCAGATCTTCTTTTTGTAACAAAGAAAAATAATAAAGAATATATAAAATTTAAAAAAAGAAAGAATAAAAAAAAAGACTTAAGGAAGTGCCCTGACCTCTGATCGTTGCTGACTGGTCTTCAGCTGTTCCTTGATACCCTGAATCCTGCTATTATCCTGCCTGATATCCGTTACTGAACCTGGCTTGCCTTGTCCCTGCTTCTGGACTCTGCTTCCATTCTGATTACTGGTTCTGCCTGCTGTCTTGTACCTTACTGCCCGCCTGCTACCGAACCCGGCTATCCTAGTGACCCTGCTCCTGCTCCCTGTTTGGCTCCTCACTACCGTCCGATCGTCTGCGACTACGGTCTTGCGACAAGCTGCACATCTTTCTGTAAGCCTGCCAGGAAATCTACATCATCTGACGTTCTAGTGCCACTGTCCAAGCGGAGTGCCTCTTTAACACCAGCTGATTCATGGTGCATGCCTGCCTTTCCTGATCTGATGGTTCTCTTGCTCTCCCGAAGTCGCATCCTCTGCTACAAGTTTCTGGGTCTACATCTGCAGGCACTCGTGTTCCTCCTGTCCCTCGGTTCCCTCTGTTCCACTCCCAGCGGGACCTAGGCTGGAGATACAAGAGAGGCCGACCTCGTCATTTCAGTCTCCCTTCAGGTACGTGACAGGCACTCTCTTGGTTTATTTCATTATACTATATGTGTGTGGTAGCCTTCTACCTTATGTGTGTCCCCATAGTTGTGGTCTGCTGCAGGGGTCCATTGTTGCAATTTGTGGGTGGTCTGACATCAATCGTATATATTTCTTAATATGCCATATTTGATATTAGCATGATTATCTGTAGCAGCAATTTGTTATTATGAATATTATTTCTGAATCATGTGTTTTTTCCATGTAAAGCACTAGCCTGAACTCCTTAGGAAGTGCGCAACATGTAGAGCAACTGTATATCATATCCACTTACACCAAGCCTGACTGGACATTGATTATCGTTCCATATGGACGTGTGATACCTACCAGAACTAGGTTGCGATGGTTATAGTGGTATTGGCTACAAATACCTCTTAGGCAATATGTGTTTCATGTGCTATTTTATGAGATGTGAATGTTTTTATTATGGGTATCTTGGTGGGACCTCCAAATGTAGCGGTGTAAGGTATAAGAAGATCATGAACCAATATTCATGGTTAGAGTTCTCCTCAAATATATATATATTTTACAATAATGTTTCTCTGACATGAGTGTGAACAAGATGTGACTTTTTTGGTCAGGCTAATCTTTCTTCTGTGTAACTGACAAGCATGTATATTTAGGTTGAAATGTGACTTTGTGGTTAGGCCTTTTCCGGGAAAAAGTTTATCTCACTTCTGCTTTTTAACTGACAGATTGACCACACTGACATCTGGCGTTTCTTATCTTCCTGTTTCAAATGTCAGAACATGTCTAGTTTGACCACAATTGACGTATGTTAACTGACCGCTTTTGCAGAAGTCAAAAAACCTGTTAGAATTTATTTTTGTCTAACTCATGAGGTTTTTGCTTATTGCTGATAGGTCCATAGGAGGGAGGCAACTTTTCTCGCTGTGTATAAAAAAGGACATGTAACCATTAAACCACATATTCTAGTATACCCATTCACTGTTTATTGGTGTCTTGAATATCCGACCGGTCAGAGAGACTTCCACAGATCCTGAGTCCAGCTCGAGCCAAGAAGGTCCAACAGAACCAAACAGAACCAGAACCTTTCAGTGGTGTCAGAAGTGGGATGATCCAATTGAACAGGTAAGACCCCCTTTAATTATTATTGGGAACAACAGTCTTGCCTTGTCAATTGGTTCACCATAAAGTAGACTCTCGAGAAAACTACAAGTTTTCTGGGACTCTGTTAAGATTGAAAGGTAGATTTAGAATAGATACAGAGGGTCTCGCTAGGTTGGCCAGACCAGGTTATTAGATTGAGAAAGAATCTTAAATTCTTCTCTACATAGGACGGATCTGTGGAAACTCTATATCTAAAGGTGTACACAAAAAAGGGTTACCTTTTTAAATGTCGACTGTATATTGTTGTCCTGAATGTAAAACTGGTTTATTGTTTGCTTATAAAGGGAAGACCACGTCATTAGTGGCAATTGTTCCAGGGGGGTATCATGTCAAAATTGGCAAGGGTCCTATGTTCCAGGGATCAAAACAACATATGTTAAGATTTAATATACATAATTCTTTATCATATAGTTTGACACTCGAGGGCCTAAGTGTGGCTGAAATCCAGTGTCTAATTATATACCAAAAAAAGGAGAACACTGGGTTCCATAAATCTATAAATTGTCATAAGTTTAAGGACATTTTCCGCCCCTGGAACGAAATAGAGAAAGCAAGACAGAAATTTTTTAATTTTAAAGTATAAGTATTATTGTTTGCTATAATGGGTAATCAAGCAGGAAAGGAAGCTGAAGGTAAGCATCACCAACCCTCTCCGATTGATTACATTAAAGTCAATTATGGGAAAAATTATACTGATCCTTTTTGGTCACTAGTTTTAAAAAGAGCACATCAGTTAGAAGTGCCATGTTTGGGGGAATACGGATCATGTTCCGAGGAAGAGTGGGAGGAAGTGACCAGAATATGTGGCCAACATAAACAGTATAATTATCCCATAAAAGACCTTGACAAAGATTACATGACTAAATGTTGTAAGATTTGGGCAAAGGGTATGAAGGAATATAGAAAGAAATATACAAGTGTAAAAATGGAAAAGAAAGAGCAATTAGAAGACGCAATAGGAAGTCCATCAGCTCCCCCTAATTTTTATCAAGAAAACCCCCCTCCATATGCTATGGTAAAAGATGAATCCCTTGTCCCAAAGAAAATATACCCCTCGTTAGATCCAAATGTTATAGCAGGAGTATTAACCATAGCTAAACAAAAGGGAACTAATTGGTTACGGGAGGGGGAAGATAGAAGACAGATACAGGAACGTTTAAGTCAATTAGTAAAGGAGGAAAAACAGTGTATTAAAAAAAGAGGAAGATGAAGAAAAAGTGATAGAAGAAAAGCTGAGGAGGATAAGGATGATGAGGCAGTGGGTGGCTTGACCTCGGGGATAGAAGCTCTCAAATTCCCCATTTTCACATGGGAGAAACCCCGGTCCATATCCCACTCCCCCTCGGGACGTTAAGGGATATTAAAGATCTTTGCCCAAAGCCACGCAAACACCCCAGAGAGGCAGCTCTGTTCTTACAGAGACATTGCGCGGGCACTGGCATGAATGCCGATGACTGTGAAATAATAATACAGACAGTGGATCCAGATCCTATCTGCGATGTAGAAGTTAAGACATTATTTGCTGATAATGACCCCTTTAAAAATGCAAAGGGATGGGAATCATTTTGGGCAGCTTTTTGGCAGTAAAGTTACAAAGGAGAGAGCGCTTTGCAGATAATGTGCACTGCAAAGCAGGGACCGGGAGAAAACTTTTATTCATTTTGTAAACGGGTACACCAGTTATACAAAGATACAGGAATGGAGAACCCTGAACTGTATGTGAGCACAGTCATGTCCGGGGGAGATCCCAAAACAACACAGTTACTTAAATTAATTACCCCCAATTGGTCAACATTAAAACCTGATGCCTTTCTCAAAGACATTAAAAAAGCATGCATCCTCTGGCTTATTCACTACAAAAGGAGGAGTATTTCCCTCATTTAACCCCGGACAGATAAAAAGCCCGCAGTTAGCTGCTGCACAAATGGTTGTCCCTTATACACAACCAGTTCCCCAACAATCCCAACAAGTACAATACCAAGCATATCCCCAGGATAACCAGCAGGGTTGTTTCACATTCAGGGACATGGGACATTGGAAGTCAGAATGTCCCCTTAGGAGAGGAACAAGTAGGGCAGCTAACCGCAGGGGTAATATGGGAATAGGCAGATTGCCCGTTGGTACAGTTCATGACCAACATCTTTTTAAATGAGTTTTGCCATTCTGACTGACCACTTCCTCTGGGAAGAGACTTAATGTCAAGTTTAAACATTCACATCAAATTTACAAAAGATGGGGGCCTGCTAGCTACATCAGAAATCTGTGATTTGTCTAACCCAAAAAAGACAGGATTTTAGAGGGTACTTTATGTTACTACCGGCACACCTTGAAACACACCCTATATGGGCACTGCATAAATTGTACACGATACAAGCCCATCATTGGGGAAGGAGCAGTAGTACATTACCAAAAACAATATCCCTTGTCAGAAGGAAAAATTGCAGGCATAGCACCACAAATAAAGCAATATTTAGCAGAAGGAATACTGAAACATACAATCAGTCCCTGGAACACCCCCATTCACCCAGTCAAAGCCAGTGGTGAATGGCGCTTTGCACAGGACCAAAGGGCCCTGAACAAAGCTATTGTCCCCCTTCCACCTTTTGTTGCGGATATTGCTACAATATTTTGTGAGATACCGGCAACGTCCAAGATCTACATGGTCATTGATTTAAGTATCGCGTTCTCTTCCATACCTGTTGCAGAGGAAGCCCAAAATTACTTTAGACCTGGGCTAGGCTCCCGCAAGGCTTTGCGAACAGTCCTGCAGCGTGCTCCATGGTCTTGAATCGATCTTTGAGCGATTGGGTACCAAAAGAAGGCTCAGTGTTGCTTCAGTATGTGGATGTCCTATTGCTGTGTAATGAAAATGAGGTCAGCTGTGCGGAGGACTCAGAGCACCTACTAACTCACCTCGCCTCAAAAGGTCACTTGGTGTCTCGCAAAGAGATCCAGTGGTGCAGGTCGCAGGTTGAGTACTTGAGGTGTATAATCCGAACCGAACGTTTGGTGTCACCAGCTCGAGTCAAGGCACTGTCCTCCTGGAGTCCACCAAGAGACAAGTCAGCGCTTCTCTCTTTCCTAGGGTCCATAATATACTGCAGGCAGTGGATACCTGATTGCTCTTATTATGATTCTATCCTAAGGTCTGCTACCCTGCAGGATGTCCCAAAGTTTATTGATTGGACAACAGAGAGGGTTAAGGCTTTCACAGCATTAATCAGCTCTCTAAGGCAAGCCCCTGCATTGGGACTTATAGAGTGCGCAGGGCCTTTTTCATTGTACTGTGTGGTATCTGGACCTACGGTTGCAGCGGTCCTAGCACAATCACATGGGAATTCTCTGAGACCCGTATCATACATCTCAAAAAAACTTCCAGATCAAGTTCAAGGTATGCCACATTGCTTACAGGCCGTAGCAGCCTGTGCAATGGCAGTACAAGAGGCTTCAAAGGTGGTTCTGGGACATGACCTCACACTGTATACTACACACCTCATGACAAACATGAACACACAACACATGACAATGCAAAGGTGCAGCGGCTATGAGATTATCTTGCTAAAAACACATAATCTAACCATAACATCATGTTCAGAAACCTTAAAGCCCATTAGGTTTTTACATTCAGGAACACGATTGCACTGAGGTACTTGCAGAAACTACCCTCCCTAGACCAGACCTCACAGATGTTCCGTATCCAAATGCGGAAAATGTTTATGTAGATGGCAGCTGCTCCCGACCTGATGACAAAACGTATCAAACTGGTTATGCCATTGTTCAATTGCCAGATCTAATGATTGAAGCCAAATCTCTGAATGCTAGTTCAGTCCAGATTGCAGAACTCATTGCTATAACTATGGTTTGTCAGATTTTTGAAGGAAAAGATGTAAACATTTACACTGACAGCAGATATGGGTACACGGGTTGACAAAAGATCCTACTGGACTTTGGTCAACCAAGGAGGGAATAATAGAGAATAAAAGGGGTGCACCACATGATAAAATCCCTAGATTACACACAAGTCCCCACACAGATGGGCAATTTAGAATATCTTTTGGTTATAGTTGACAGATTTACAGGATGGGTAGAAGCAATCCCTACCACAGGAGAGACAGCTAGAGTACTAATAAATCAGTGGATCTGTAGGTTTGGCCTTCCGGCCACTATATGGTCAGATCAAGGTCCAGCATTTACCTCGGCCTTAGTGAATTCTAGGCATCCAATGGAAGCTGCACATTCCCTACCACCCACAGAGTTCAGGAGTAGAGGAAAGAATGAACAGAACCATAAAAGACAAATTGAAAAAAGCAACAGGTGGCACAATGAAAAACTGGTTAGATTACTTGCCAGCAGTCTTATATCAAATCAGGACTACCCCCCACAGAACAGGAATATCTCCTTTTGAGATACTTATGGGTAGGCCAGCACAGAGGAAACCTGATGAGGGAGAGGAGGTTAATCTTTATTCTTTACAGGAAGAGTACGTGAAACATCTGGTAAGTAGCCTTAGTGAAACAGAGGACAAGGTTGCTGTCACTTTCTCTCCTCTCTCCACAGAGCCTACACATCCGTATATCCCAGGAGACAAAGTATTGATAAAACAACTTGCCGTCTGGAAACAACCAGGTCCTATCTTCCAAGGACCATTTGAAATTCTGAAGGTTGCCAGAACAGCCGTTCTTACAGATCAAGGACCACAATGGATCCATGCATCCAGACTAAAGACATTTCCGAAGGGAAACTGGAAGAAGGTGAAGGAGAAGACAAAGACCTCTGTTCTGGAGAGTATTCCAGAAAAGGATCCGGAAAATACTCCCTAGTGGACCATAAAAAACAAGAAACTCAGAGTTCCATACCCATAGACACTAATGGTCAAAAAGGAGGGGTCACTTCGGCAAAACTTTTTCTTTTTTCCTTAATGATTACATTGTTTATTTTAATGCTCATAATCGTAGGACAGTGTTGGTCAGATAATTCTAACAGACCAAAAAGAAGTATGGAAGACAATTTTAGTGGTAAAATGCTGCTGTTTAAATTTAAGTATGCTTATGCTCAAAAATCAGGATATGAAAAATGTTGGATATGTAGTAAACTCCATCCTAGCACTGCTAGGATCCCCCTAATGGCAGTACCTCTAAACTTCACCCCTCTCCTAAACGGCACACCACCTGTCGTCCTTAATAATCCAATGATCGATGGGCTTCAATTCTTGAAGCCATGATCATAAGGAGGGGTTGTAAGGTATAAGAAGATCATGAACCAATATTCATGGTTAGAGTTCTCCTCAAATATATATATATTTTACAATAATGTTTCTCTGACATGAGTGTGAACAAGATGTGACTTTTTTGGTCAGGCTAATCTTTCTTCTGTGTAACTGACAAGCATGTATATTTAGGTTGAAATGTGACTTTGTGGTTAGGCCTTTTCCGGGAAAAAGTTTATCTCACTTCTGCTTTTTAACTGACAGATTGACCACACTGACATCTGGCGTTTCTTATCTTCCTGTTTCAAATGTCAGAACATGTCTAGTTTGACCACAATTGACGTATGTTAACTGACCGCTTTTGCAGAAGTCAAAAAACCTGTTAGAATTTATTTTTGTCTAACTCATGAGGTTTTTGCTTATTGCTGATAGGTCCATAGGAGGGAGGCAACTTTTCTCGCTGTGTATAAAAAAGGACATGTAACCATTAAACCACATATTCTAGTATACCCATTCACTGTTTATTGGTGTCTTGAATATCCGACCGGTCAGAGAGACTTCCACAGATCCTGAGTCCAGCTCGAGCCAAGAAGGTCCAACAGAACCAAACAGAACCAGAACCTTTCAAGCGGTACCCCCCATGAGGGCTGCTAGTAGACTCTGTACTCCACTGATTACCTCGACTCTGCAAATCCTCCATTACCTCTGACACTCTGAGTTCCATCATCTTACCAACTGTATTAATAAGGAGAGACTCACACAGTATTAATGAAACAGTTCAAGTTTATTTACTGTACTAGTGAGAACACAGAAATAAGTATATCACCACCACCAAGCTTAACTATGTGAATGATGTCTAATAAACAGTGTCTTTTAACAACAAGATGGCCTATGCCCGCTCACTTCTCCGGAACTCAGATACAGCTGATGTAAGGTACCTGTGATAGGTAATGTCCGAAGTGGAACTTGTGTGCTGAGGATTCAGGCGAAAACGTAGTCAGGCAGATTAGGTTGGCAACAGGTCAGGCAAAACGGTACAGGATCAAAATCCAGAGAGTGTTCAGGCAGGCAGAGGTCATACACGAGCTGGCGGTAAAGTACATAATCAGCAGGCTAGAGAGTAGTCAGGGATTCAGGCAGAAGTTCAAGACGACAATCAAGATCACAAGCACATAAACGGGCGCTGAGAGATAGCATCACTTCCAATTTATGGGCTGCATTGATTGAAAATTGTCCACAGCTGGCAGCAGGTGGGGCTAGTGAGTCCAAAGTAATGCTTAATACTGCAAGGACATTTCCAAAAGTCCAGATCTCCTCCATAGCACAACATGTAAGGTTGCAGCTGTGGGACCAGGAAGATCCCGGTTCAAATACACCCCGATACATGACAGGGCCCCCTCCCCAGTGGACCCCTCCGGGGGTCTAGCGGGGCTTAGTGGGAAAGGAGGCATGGAAGTCTTGAATAAGAGAAGGGGCATGCAGATCTTTGGCTGGAACCCAGGAACGGTCTGTGACAGGATATCCCTTCCAATGAACCAGATACCGAAGGCCACAACCCTGTCTTCTAGAATCTTGGAGAATTCACACTCATTTTGTCCATCAACAAGAACAGGAGGAGGTAGCTGTTGCGTTCTGGAGTAGCGATTGAAAATTGCTTTTTTGAGGAGGGAAACGTGGAACACGGGATGTATCCGGAGAGAGGAGGGTAATTTCAACCAATAGGAGACTGGCCCGACTCGAGCAATAATTCTGTAAGGACCAATGAATCGAGGGCTAAATTTGGTAGAAGGTTGTTTCAGTCTCACATATTTGTTTGTCAGCCAAACTCTGTCCCCCACCACATATGGAGGTATATGGCGTCTTCGTTTGTTGGAAAAAAGCGCATACTTGCCTGCTGACTTCGGTAATAATGAGCAAATCTTTTTCCAATGTAGCAGAATATTTTTCACTCGCTGATCTGCGGGTACACCAGAAGAAGGCTGAAGTAGGGGAAAAGCCTAAGGGTGATAGCCTAGGGCTGCGTAGAATGGTGTGGTATGAAGAGCACTGTGCCAACGGGAATTAAGGGCGAACTCAGCTAAAGGCAGATACTCAGACCAGTTGGAGTGTAAGGCATTGGCATAATGTCGAAGATAGGTTTCTAGGGTCTGGTTCATGCGTTCGGTTTGACCATCTGTTTGAGGGTGATGTGAGGTAGAGAGTGAGAGCGTTACTCCCAGTTTCTTGCAGAACGCTCTCCAGAATTGGGAAACAAACTGGGATCCGCGGTCTGAGATGACATTGGTAGGTATGCCATGATATGTCACAATATGGGAAAGGAAGAGAGTGGACAGTGCTTCCGCTATAGGTAATCCCGAGAGCGGCACAAACTGAGACATTTTGGAAAAGCGATCCACTATGACCCATATAGCAGTCATGCCCTCGGACTTGGGTAAGTCTGTAGTGAAGTCCATAGCCAAATGGGTCCAAGGCTGGCGAGGTGCCGTAAGTGGTTGTAACAGTCCAGTGAGGCCCGGAACGTAAAAGACAAAAGAAAGTAGTGCAGGGCCGGGCATGACAGTGTGTTTAGGGTATGCAAGCAAGGGTTAACATGTAAACTGAGTGGGGAGGTGATCTGAGAGGAAAAGACCGAGGGGGAGGGGCATTATTTAGGAGATAGGTGGGAACAGGAAAGGAACAGTAAGCTGGGGAAGAAATTGGAGGAGGCAGTTTTTCACTCTGCTCCTCCACAATGGCTAACGTGAATTTCATCTTGGCAAGATTAAGTGTGGCTGCAGCGAGCAAGGGACTCAAGTGGCTACACAGCCAGGTCGCGGGCTTGATAGAGGACCAGGCGAGCGGATCAGGACTGGGAGGTGAGGTGGGCCCACGGGGGCGGAGGTCGCGGTCTCCGGCGCGCTATTTCCTGGGGCCCTTATCCAGGGCTGTGCGCCATACTAGGAGCCCCCCGGGGGGAACAATCTGTTCCCCCCACAAAACGAATCCAGCAGTCTGCCAGTGCGGGGCCCGGGCAGACTTCACGGCGCCGGCCTAGCTCGGTGGGCGGGGCTACGGGCCGTCATGGCGCCGCTTCCCCGCCCGCGATTCGCGGGTCTTTAGATGCATCACAGCAGTGCCAGCACAGCTGTTGGGCCTTTTCCAGGCAGGGCCAGCGGTTCCACACGTGTGCCCGCCAGTTAAGGGTCAGAGGCTCAGCTGAGGGATTTGTTGGGGGGCCTGCGGGATTTGGTGGGCCGTTTTGCTGTGGGGCAGGGACTACCAACTCAAGTGGCCCCGTGGGCGCCGGCAGTGAGTGTGGCCGTGGGGGATGGCGGGGTGTCGGCTGTGGCCGGGGTTGCAGGGGCATCCTCTCCCCCTCCGAGGCCTCTGGCTGGACTCTCGGGGGCTGCAACGAGAAGGCAGGGGGAGCAGGGGGGGCCCCAGAGGCTGCTGTGCGGGCGGATGTGGTACGTATTGCGGACGCAGCAAAATGTGAGGTGTACGTGTGCTTTGAGGGTCCACTGGGAGCACACTTGAAGCAGGAGGTAAGAGATAAGATTTGCAAGGGTGAGTATGTGGAGATCTTTTCACTTTTGCCATTAGAAAAGTTTAACTTGGACAGGGTCAAGCCTGATGATTCCAAGAAGGAAGATGAAGAAAAGAAGCGGTACAGGTTAATACTGCGTACGTTTGTGAACTGGCTGCAGGCATTCGCCATTATGGCGAGTGTCATAGGGGAGAAGAACCCCAAACATTCTGTTACATGGATGCCATTGGGGAGGCAGACAGGGTGTATGGGGGGTCGGCTTGGTTGAGGTATGATGAGCAGTTCAGACAGCGCAGGGCGGTTAGGCCATTGCTTCGCTGGGATCATAAAGACATCTGCCTTTGGATGCGGCTTATGTCGTCGGCGAAGGCCCCCACTCAGTTTCTTCAAGGGGGGCCGGGGGTACAACCTCCACAGGACTACCGGCCGGAAAAAAATGGGTGGTTTGTTGGCAATTCAATGAGAACTCCTGCAAGTTCGGGGGGTCTTGCAGATTTAAGCATGAGTGTTCAGGGTGTGGGGGATCCCACCCCTTGTCCAAGTGCTTTAAAAGGTGTAAGCGTGCCAGCGAATCTGCTCACAAAAGGGATGACTCCGGTGAAGTCGGAAAGGATGCAGCCTTTCCTAAGTAGATACCCGGATAGGGCAGCGGCCATGCTGCTTGCCTCTGGGTTTCGGGAGGGTTTCAGGATACCGTGTTCATTGGCGGTGGTCCCGCCGGTGGCGCGGAATTTGAAATCTGCCTTGCAGCATCCGGGGGTGGTGGGGGACAAATTGGCCAAAGAGGTGGCGCTGGGTCGCATGGGAGGTCCGTTCGTGGTGCCACCTATGCCAGACCTGGTGGTGTCTCCATTGGGGTTGGTGCCTAAGAAGGAACCGAACAAATTCCGTCTTATTCAACACATATCTTTCCCTAAAGGGGGTTCAGTCAATGATTTCATTGATCCTGATGCATGCATGGTGTCCTATACTTCATTTGACGCAGCTGTCAGGTGGGTTAGGCGCTATGGACAGGGGGCTCTGATGGCAAAGTCAGACATTGAATCCGCATTCCGGTTGCTGCCGGTTCATCCGGACAGCTTTCGGCTGCTGGGATGCTGCTGGCAGGAACAATTTTATGTGGATCGGTGCTTGCCTCTGGGTTGCTCCATTTCCTGTGCGATGTTTGAAACTTTCAGCTCCTTCTTGGAGTGGGTGGTTCGGGACGTGGCAGGCCTGAATTCTGTCATACATTACTTGGATGACTTTCTCTGAGTGGGGCCGCCTTCCTCTGGTGTGTGTGAGATTCTCCTATCCACGTGGCAGCACATTGCAGGACGTTTTGGTGTGCCGTTAGCGGCTGACAAAACGGAAGGCCCCACAACGGAGATTTGTTTTTTGGGCATAGTGATTGATTCAGTGGCAATGGAGTGCAGCTTGCCCAGGGACAAGTTGGAGTCTTTGCAGAAGAAGGTTCGGGAGATTCAGGGTTTGCGGAAGGTGCACCTGAGGACTTTGCAGTCACTGCTAGGTAAGTTCAATTTTGCTTGTAGGATTATACCCATGGGTAGGGGTTTTTTTTTGCCGGCAGCTGTCGGTGGCTACAGCGGGGGTTAAGGCCCCGACTCATTTTATTCGGCTGACTAAGGAGCACAGGGAGGATTTGAAGGTATGGTATGAGTTCCTGGCCTGTTACAACGGCAGATCGGTGTGGATGTCCGGCCCGGTGAGTAATTTCTATGTGGAATTGGTCACGGACGCGGCAGGGTCCACGGGCTATGGAGCGTTCTTTCATGGGCGGTGGAGCACGGAACCTTGGCCACAGTCCTGGGTGGAAGCGGGGTTCCTTCGCAACCTGGTATTACTGGAGCTCTTTCCAGTGGTATTGGCTCTGGAACTGTGGGGTGAGTCATGCCGCAACCTAAAACTCCTTCTAAATTGTGACAACATGGGCGTGGTCTAAGTGGTTAACCGCATGTCTGCGTCATCACAACCGGTTATACGGCTGCTGCGACACTTGATGTTCAGGTGCTTGCAGTTGAACATTTTCATCTATGCTGTTCATCTCCCGGGCATCGACAACACGCTGGCTGACTCATTGTCTCGATTTCAGTGGGACAAGTTCAGAGAACTGGTTCCGGCAGCGGAGGCAGATGGGGTTCCTTGCCCGGCCTGGATTTGGGAGCTGGCATTGAAATCACCGCGGGATGGATCCGGCAGTCGGTGAGCGAGTCTACATGAACAGCTTACGCTAATGTATGGAAAGAATGGTTGGTGTTAAGTAAGGAGTCTGGGGTCGGAAGCCATGTGTCTGAGGTGAGGTTGATGGTTGTGTACTTTGTTTCCAGAAACATGGAACGTGGGGTGTCAGTGTCGGATATTGAGAAGAAGCTTGCGGGCCTGTCCTTTTTCTTTAAATTAATGGGGGGGAGGATTGTACAAAGGATTTCTGGGTAAAACAGGCAGTAAAAGGGTATCGTAAGGTTCACAAGATAGGAGATGCTCGGAGGCTGGTCACTTTGTCTAATCTCCTGTCCATATGTGAGTCCTTGGAAGGGGTGTGTACGGGGCGGTAAGAATGTCTGCTCTTTGCAGCGGCCTTTTCGTTAGCATTTTACGGGGCGTTTCGCATTGGAGAACTGGTTAGCCCTTCTAGGAGGCTGTCTGGTGGGCTGTTGGACCAAGATGTGAGGCTAGAGGAGGACAGTGTGTGTTTGAGGTTGCGCAGGTCCAAAGCTGACCAGAAGGGTAAAGGGGTGGATGTGTTACTGTTTGCATTACCGGGGTCCAGGTGTGCCCTGTGGCAGCAGTGAGGTAGTTTTTAAGGGTTAGACCTGTGGGTGTGGGGCCGCTGTTGCGGCATGAAGATGGGTCCTATTTGTCAAGGTTCCAATTTGTATCAGTGTTTAGAAAATGTCTAAAGTGGGCTGGGTTGGATTGTGCCGCTTAGGCTTCTCACTCCTTCCGCATCGGGGCGGCTACTGAAGCTGCTAGGTGTGGGTTGGATGAGGCGGTGGTGAGGAGGATTGGTAGGTGGGAATCACGGAGATTCCGTTCTTACATGCAGCCACATTTGGTTGTATGATATGTTGGTTTAAAAAAAAAAAAATTTGTCTGGCAACCACCGCATTTTATTTTTCAACCACATGCATGCGTGGGTGGCTGGACTCATGCTGTGCGGTGGTGATTTGGGTTTTACTGTGTATGTCAGCTGGGTGCTGTCTGGTTTTATTTGTTTTCGTTTCAGATGGAGGGTCTACACGCCTCGTCTGGATACTAGGCCACTCGTATGTTTGTTGGGGGGCCAGGAGAGCAGATGTGAGACCTGACGGCAGACAGTTGGGTATCTCAAGGCGGGAGGCATACGTTCGCTGGTTGGGGGTACCAGGCATGATGTGGGGTAGAGTTTTGACAGAAGTGGAGCGTTATGCACGGCTAGATAGACTGCCAGACGTTTTGATCATACATGCAGGGGGTAATGATTTGGGTGTCCTTAAGTTCAGGGATGTGATCGCAGATGTCAAAATGGACACAGTGACACTTCGCACGGCCTTTCCTTCTACTTTGCTGCTGTGGTCTGACATTGTGGCCAGGAAAAAGTGTCGCAGGGCAAGGTCCGTGGTGAGACTAAACAAGGCCAGGGTCCGTGTAAATCGGGTGGTGGGGAGGTTTATGGCTCGACAAGGGGGCATGGTCATTAGGCATGTGGAGCTGGAGTCAAATTTGGGCCTGTATTTGAGGAGTGATGGGGTGGATCTCTCAGAAGTTGGGATAGATCTTTGGGCTCTGGGTTTGCAGGAGGGGATCCAGCGGGCCCTGCGGGTGTGGAGGGGCCCTTAAGGTCGAGGTGTCATCCTTGCGGGCTGTGGCGGTGTTTCTGTTGGTCTTTGAGTTTGGAGTTTTACTTACAGTGTTTTAATAAATAGGCTGTTATGGCCATTTTACTCCAAATTTAAGTTGTGGTCTCATCATTTTAGAAATAAGATATGGGGGTGTTGGAGTAGAAGTGTTATAACAGTAAGAGGTAAGGTTGGGTACTTCTGGACTACACTGGTCAAGTGAGGCCCGGAACGGAAAAGACAAAAGAAAGTAGTGCAGGGCCGGGCATGACAGTGTGTTTAGGGTATACAAGCAAGGGTTAACATGTAAACTGAGTGGGGAGGTGATCTGAGAGGAAAAGACCGAGGGGGAGTGGCATTATTTAGGAGATAGACGAGACCAGGAAAGGAACAGTAAGCTGGGGAAGAAATTGGAGGAGGTAGTTTTTCCCTTCCGCCCTCCCTATATGTTGTTGTTGTGTTTGTGTGTTTTCTTTCTTGCAGGAGCACTGGAAGACAGTCGTCATTACAGCTGAGGATTGGTGGTGTTTCTGTTGGTCTTTGACAGTGGCAGTAACAAATGTGATGAAAAGGGGTAGGGGGCTCATCAGTAGTATGTGCCCCTCCGGTGTATTCCAGCTGAAAGGTTGATGGAATACCGTAATGGTTGCACTGCGGGCGGGGGTTGTCTCCGAGCTGATTCTATGGCTGGAGGCCTAGTGTATATGGGCCCGCAGTGTATTGGTGGTATATGTGTTGGATTTCGGGGGGCCGTCAAAAGACCAACAGACTGTGGTAATTAAGTGGTTTACAGATGTTATATATTTTATATATATATTTTATTATATATTTGAGTTTGGAGTTTTAGTTACAGTGTTTTAATAAATAGGCTGTTATGGCCATTTTAATCCAAATTTAAGTTGTGATCTCATCATTTTAGAAATAAGATATGGGGGTTTTGGAGTAGAAGTGTTATAACAGTAAGAGGTAAGGTTGGGTACCTCTGGACTACACTGGTCAAGTAGGCAATGTGCGGGGTACTTTATTAGCAGCACAAGTTGGACAGGCAGCCACATAGTCAGTAACATCCCTTTTCATATGAGGCCACCAGACATGACTCTGCAAGGTCTTATGAGTGATGGTGACACCAGGATGACCGGATAACACACCATCATGTGCCCAGAGGAGTACAGGTTTTCTGAGGCTAGGGGCTACGAACAGGAGACCTGGTGGTATCTTCAAGCCTTGGGGAACACAATTCTGGGTTTCTTGTGTAGCGGGGACTCCGTTGAGGCCCCATGGAGTACGTTACCCAGAACCCCGTTTGGCACCCAGGGTGCATTAGACTGCAGCAGAGACTCATGGGTGGGGTATAAAAGGGGAGGGTGAGGCTCAGCCCGGTCTCTTTGGACACCGCGCGGCTGGCAAGAGGACTTCCTGTGCGGACCTGCTGTGAGTGCAAGGCCTGAAGCCTGGGCCTTGCGCACTTCCAGAGAGCCTTCCACCTCGCTGCGGAGCCTGAGCGGCGACAGACATCTACCTGCTTGAGGGACGTCAGTGAACCGGAGATCAGGAGGTGGCAGATCCTGTGTGTGTGTGGAGACACAGCGGTGGGAGTCCCGGACTGGGATCGAGTCCGGAGGGGTGAGAGAGCACTTGCTCACAACCATACTTGAGTACTTTACTAGGCCTATAGACTGCCTTGGCCCATCGGGTGATATTTCCCTTTTCCTGTCAGGAGACTAGTTTGAGGACTGAGTCACATAGTCTCCGGGGAGTTGTTCCATTACCTTAGAGCTTGTTGGATTACAAATATTGTTCCTGTATGTGCACCACCGATCATCTGGCATGCGAAGATTCCTTCTCTAGAGACTGAGTTTTAGCTAAGTCAGGCCTGACTGGGAGTTGATAGTACTGTTGGGCGCCATATTGCTAATGGGGACCCAAGCTATATGTTGGTGTGTGTTAGAACTAATTGCGCATTATCATTAACTACTGTTAGTATTACTGCAGGGCTCTGCATGCATGTGTTATATGTAATCTAAATTGTTAACCCCCCTTTTATCTACAAGTAAACCTTTTACCTTTTCTCAAATCTGGTGTTGGAGTCCCTATATATATATTTTATCACTTGAAAGAAAGGTATTGTGGGATTGTGTGCAAACTGTTATAGAGTTATATAGAAATACCACCCCTAGACTAGCTGTGCCAGAGAAGGGCTGAGTAGATTGCCAGGGGTTGGCTGTGCTGTGTACAGGGCCCAAAAACAAACCAGCGGCTCCCTTAGTTTGGGGGTATCGCTACACTTGTAACTGTTGGGAAAGAGCCATAGAGATCTGTGCGACAATTTTGTGAGGTGGGATTATATACTGCTCGGTAGGTTGATCTTCTTCAGAGGTAGCGAACTGTCTGGAAAGAGCATCGGCTTTCTTGTTTCTATGCCCAGGAACATAAGAAAGAACAAAATTAAAACGGGAGAAAAACAGAGCCCATCGAGCCTGACATGAGTTCAGACGTCTTGCAGTCTGAAGATACAGTAGGTTTTTATGGTCAGTGAGGATAGAAAAAGGCTTGGGAGCCCCTTCCAGAAGATGTCGCTGTAGTGGTACAGTTGTTTCTAACCAGCCAGGCAGGTAAAAGTGCAATGCAGGAAAAAGACTTCAGCGACCCCCCCTCAGATCTGGAGACATTAAATTGACACAGGAAAGCTTTTGTAATGTGCCCAAATGATGTCTGGTTTAATCAGCTTAACATCTCTGTATTTATGCCGGTCTTAGGGGACAAAGGTGGGGATGGGAGGAGTTTACATGATACAAATTCAGGTTAATAATTTCCTATTAGCTAGTACGTGTTACAAGTTCAGGTAATATTTCGCTGATGTAATATAAGACAAATTCTTACATCATTGTGAATTTTAACATAAGGACAGTTTTATATATACTTGCTATATTGACACAGGTGTTTGAGAACGCTTAGCTTATCTAAAACAAACATAAGCCAAGGCAAAATCTATACATACATGAATAACTAGGTGAAAGGTAAGAAACAACAGAAACTTTTGAATTCTTTAAAACCTTTTCTTTAACCCATGACATGGCGTCCTGAACTCAAAATGGAGGTTGTCATGTCATGTTCCCTTTACAATCCTCTCTTTGAGACATTTTCATATGTGTATCATCTACCTTTCACAGTTATGTAATCTTTCTTCTATCATAAAAATAGTTATGGCAGCACTTCTCAAACATGTTAGTATTCCTACTCCAGAACTTAGGTTTGCAAAAAGGATCCCATGTCTTGGCAATGTTTCTAGCTTCATCTTGTAATTTGCTTACTTCCTTTCGGTGTTGTGCAATTATATCATAATAATCTGGTACCTTAATACTAGTGTTATGAAACCAGGTACAACACTCATAATCTTCTGTTGTCTCACATAACCCAGTTAAAGCAGCACTCATGCTTTCTATGGCTAACTTGTGTAGTTCTAATCGTTTTTTAATTGCTCTAGTTTCTATATTTAATTTAGTAATATCATCAGAATTCTTTTCCATTATTTCATCAATGATTCCAGTGTAATTATTCAACCTTTTCATTAAGTCTATTTAGATAGATATATATGTATATCTCAACATTATCAGACCCCTATGGCAGGGTCACTACCATATCTTCTCTACTTAGTATGATACCAGAGGGTCCACAGTACTACTTCACATCTATGTGGAGTAAAGCTCTTCTTAGGGTGTATGTGGATACATATCTTTACTCATTCATATCACCCATCTTGGCATCATACAAATCTGCTAATCTGACAATCTGATAACACTCTATCTCTTCCCTGGGGTCATCTTCCTCAGTACTAATTATTGTATTTCACATTTATGATATTTAAAAGGTACAGCCATGAGAGGAATACTAACGGTGGAGGGGTGTAATTTGACTACATATCGTCAGGAAAGGCGTTTTTACAATCTGCCTGGCAACAGTGCCGCCAGGAGATCGTCTATACTCCATAGGTCCATTCCGCGCATGCGCGTGCACAATAGCGCGATCGGCGTGCGCGGGCGCGCGCGTTCACGGGAGTGCGCACGTGCGCGCGTTCGCGGGAGCATGCGCGGTGACAGCATTTGGCGCCAAACAAGGTATTTAAACTATCTGCATACCTTGCTCCTTGCTGTCTGGTCTACAGCGTTCCCGAGACCCCTGCTATTGAGTTCTGATTCCTGTACACCTGTTATCTGATCCGGCTTGTCTCTGTTTAACCCCGATTGCTGCCCGCCCCGACTTCGGCTTGCTCTGACAACTCTCTTGGTCATCCCTGTACCTGGTCGCCTGCTGGTCCGACCCATCGGTCTGTTCGAACTATAAGGCACATCCACCTGAACTACAGTGCATCCTGCCTGAAGCCACCGTGCATCTCTGCCTGAATCATAGCGCATCTCTGCCTGAACTACCCTGCACCTGTGCCTGAGCTACAGTACACCTCAGCCTGTACTACAATACACCACCTTGTTTCTGCAGTCTGGTCTGGGACTTTTATACATCTGCCTGTTGTCTGCATTCTGATTAGTTCTACTGTGCACCTCCCAGCTATCTTTGGACTGTTCCAGTTTGCCGTGCACCATCTGCTGCCGCAACTACCCAATATCCTGCTTATCTGCCAGGCACTTGTGCCCCCTGTCCTCCTGAGCCTCTGTCTGCTCTATCAGGGGCTCTCGAGCCAGGGGATTACGAGAGGCCGCTCCCTGCACGTTGGGCTCCCATCATAAGGTACGTGACAGTACCAGACAGCCATGTCGGAGCCTACGCAGGGGGCCTCTCCCATGGAGGAACTATGCCGCCACCTGGACGGACTTACTGCTGCAGTCAGGAGTTTGCAAGAGGGATATACCCGGCTAGAGGAGCGTGTCCAGACCCTGGCTACCTCAGCACCTGTCGCATCAGGCGCTTCACCTGCACCGTCGGTTGTCATGTTGCCACCTGAACCCAGGGTCCCTACTCCGGAGAGGTTCTCTGGGGACCGCGGCAAGTACAGGGCCTTTCATAACGCCTGCGAACTTTTCTTTGCGCTACAGCCCAGGACCTTCTCCCTTGAATCTACCAAGGTGGGCTTTGTCATAGCCCTATTGTCCGGTGAACCTCAGGCCTGGGCACACCGCCTCCTGGAACAGAAAAACACCTGCCTTGACCAACTAAGTACTTTCCTCCAGGCCATGGACCTCCTCTATGAGGACCCTCAACTGGCCGCTACCGCCGAAGCAGCATTATGCTCTCTCCAGCAGGGTCGCAGAGCCGCTGAAGATTACGTATCAGACTTTAGGCGCTGGAGCGCCGATACCAGCTGGAACGACGCCGCCCTGCGACACCAATTCTGGCTGGGACTATCAGAGCCCTTGAAGGATGAGCTGGCCCGGGTCGGTATACCGAACACGCTCGATGCCTTGATCCTTCAAGCTATTCAGATCGACAGGCGACTAAGGGAGCGTAGAGCTGAACGGTCAGCGGGACCATCCCGCCCAGTATGGATGCTGCCACGGGTACCCTATCCTCCTCATTCCGCTTCTTCGACCTCCCCACGCTCCGCTACCGATGCCTCTGAACCCATACAACTGGGGTTGATCCGACCCTCGCTTACTCCTGAGGAGCGCCAGCGACGCCGGGTTCACAACCTCTGCCTCTACCGCGGGGAGTCAGGACACTACGTGAGGATGTGCCCCGCTAAATTGCGTAAGTGCCACCTCTCCTCTACTGTCTCGCCTGTTCTGCCTAACCATTCCACTCACCTGATCGTTTCCGTCTCTCTACAGCTCCCAGGAAGGAACATCCGGACTCCCGCCATTATTGACTCCGGTGCTTGCAGCGGCTTCATGGACCTTTCCTTTGCCTTGAAACATCAAGTCCCTTTGAGGCCCAGACCTAAAGAACTCACGGTCCATCTTGCCGACGGATCGGCCATCAGATCAGGACCAGTGACGCAGCAGACAATTCCCCTGCGCACAACCACTGCGGACAAGCATCAAGAACTATTGTGCTTGGACATTATAGAATCCCCTCTCTTCCCAATTATCTTGGGGATACCATGGCTAAAAGCTCATAATCCTCAGATCGACTGGAACACTGGAGAGGTTCGCTTTCCATCTCTCTATTGCCGTGAACACAGTTTTCCAGCGCCATCCGACACCTCGTCCCCATTACTTTGTCTGGGGAGTGATATGGAGAACCGTCGGCTGGTCCCGGAGGCCTATCACAACTTTCTAGATGTCTTTAGCAAAAAGGGCGCGGAGACTCTACCTCCGCACAGGCCCTACGATTGCCCTATTGACCTTCTTCCGGGGGCAGAGGTCCCTTTTGGAAGAATTTTCCCCTTATCTGAACTAGAGCTTGGAACTCTCAAGACGTATCTGGATGACAACTTAGAGAAGGGATTAATACGTCCCTCCACCTCTCCTGCAGGAGCCGGTATATTCTTTGTAGAAAAGAAGGACCACTCCCTACGCCCCTGTGTGGATTACAGAGCCCTGAATAAAGTAACTATTAAAAATAGGTATCCCCTGCCATTAGTACCCGAACTTTTTCAAAGACTTGGGACAGCAGCCATTTTCACTAAATTGGACCTCCGCGGGGCCTACAACTTAGTCCGCATTCGGAGCGGTGATGAATGGAAAACAGCGTTTCGCACCAGATTCGGGCACTTTGAATACCTGGTCATGCCCTTCGGGCTATGTAATGCCCCTGCCATGTTCCAACATTTCATAAACGATATTTTTAGAGACTACCTAGATCTATTCGTCATCGTCTACCTAGACGATATCCTGGTCTTCTCTTCCTCCTTAACTGACCATCGTGAACACGTCCGGAAGGTCTTGGCCCGACTTCGCCAACATGGTTTGTACGCCAAGCCCGAGAAATGTGCATTCGAACAACAAGATATTCAGTTCCTAGGGCTAATCATTTCGGTAGAGGGTATTAAGATGGACCCTCAGAAGGTCACGGCCATTCTGGATTGGCCAGCCCCCAGCGATAAGAAGGGGATCCAACGCTTCGTGGGCTTTGCGAACTTCTACCGGAAATTCATTAAAGGATTCTCCTCTATCATTGCCCCCATTACCAACTTACCGGTTTCACTGGTCCCCCGAAGCTCAGGCCGCCTTTGCTAACCTTAAGAATCTGTTCATCTCGGCCTCTGTCCTAAAGCACCCTAACCCGGCCTTACCTTACATCTTGGAGGTGGATGCCTCTGAAGTGGCAGTTGGAGCAATACTTTCCCAGAGACAAGGCCCAAAGGCCGCATTGCACCCAGTAGCCTTCTTCTCCCGTAAACTAACGGAGGCCGAGAAAAACTACGACGTCGGGGACAGGGAACTTCTGGCAATAAAGTCCGCACTTGAGGAATGGCGCTACCTCCTGGAAGGAGCAGCACATCCTATCCTGATCTATACCGACCATAAAAACCTGGAATACTTAAAGATTGCC
Source organism: Rana muscosa (assembly GCA_029206835.1). Lineage (NCBI taxonomy): Eukaryota > Metazoa > Chordata > Amphibia > Anura > Ranidae > Rana > Rana muscosa. The sequence goes on along the minus strand of JARGYO010000162.1, from coordinate 29,599,602 downwards.
AAGAGACTGAGACCACGCCAGGCCAGGTGGGCACTCTTTTTTACCCGATTTTCGTTTCACATCACGTACCGACCCGGATCAAAGAACACCAAACCGGACGCCCTTTCCCGGATGTTTGCCGAACCTAAGGTCCTTTCCCCCCCCCCCGGATACCATTCTACCTCCCGGTAACTTCCTCCTGTTACAAGAGGACCTCCTGTCCCAAATCAGACAGGCCTCCTCGGGACCATGCCCATTTTCTGGCCTTGCCCTACAGTCTAAAGACGGTCTGCTGTGGAACAAGGACAAGATTTTTGTACCTCAACAACTTCGGGTGGCCGTCTTGAAATCCTGTCATGACCACCAGTTAGCCGGCCACTTCGGTGTGTACAAAACTTCCGAACTTCTCCAGCGGACATTCTGGTGGTCACGATTATCCCAAGATTGCAAGCGCTATGTGGAATCTTGTACCACCTGCATCCAGAACAAAAACAGCAAAACCAGAGCCTGGGGGTTACTAAAGCCACTACCCGTCCCGGAGAGGCCATGGAGGATGATCTCAATGGACTTTATAGTTGAACTACCTCCATCAGAAGAGTTTACGACCATCTTTGTAGTGGTGGATAGACTCTCCAAGATGGCCCATTTCCTACCCATGAGGGGCGTCCCCTTGGCCTCTGAGACTGCAAAAATCTTCATCAGGGAAATAGTAAGGCTGCACGGTGTACCTGCTAACATTACATCTGACCGGGGGGTACAGTTTACATCAAGATTTTGGAGGGCACTATGTAAATCACTGAAGATCGATCTGTTCTTTTCCTCAGCATACCATCCCCAAACCAATGGCCAAACAGAGCGCACCAATCAAACGCTCGAGCAGTACCTGCGCTGCTTTTCAAGCTTCTCCCAGAATGATTGGGCCCCTCTTTTGCCTCTTGCTGAGTTTGCCTACAACAACTCTGTTCATTCTGCCATCAAGCAATCCCCATTTTTCGCAAACTATGGGTTTCACCCATTATTTCTATCTAACAACATGCCCGAATGTCCGGTACCAGCCGCCCAGGAAACTCTAAATTTCTTCTCCACCAACAATAAACTTCTCCAGGAGACCATGACTAAGGCACAAAGCTACAACGAGGAAATTTTCGACAGAAAGAGGAGAGGGGAGCTCAACCTGGCACCTGGGGACCAAGTTTGGCTCTCTACCCTGAATCTAAAATTGGCATGCCCATCCAAGAAGTTGGGCCCTAAATTCATGGGTCCCTTCCCTATAACAAGGAAGATTAACGAGGTAGCTTACGAATTGAAACTGCCTGAGTCCTTCCGGATTCACCCAGTTTTTCATGTAGCCCTGCTTAGGCCCACGGTTCCTGATCCCTTTACGGATCGGGACACCAATCCTCCCGAACCCGTGCTTATCGATGGAGAAAAGGAATTTGAGGTTGAGTCCATTCTGGGTTGTAGACGAAGACGAAACCAGATCCAATACCTGGTGAAATGGAAGGGTTACGGCCCAGAAGAAAACTCATGGGAGCCAGAGGTGAATGTCCACGCGGAAAGGCTAATCAAGGATTTTGAGAAATCTCACCCAGACAAAGTGGCCCAGTTGGGCATCCGGAGGCTGCCCCTTGGGGGGGGGCAATGTCAGGAAAGGCGTTTTTACAATCTGCCTGGCAACAGTGCCGCCAGGAGATCGTCTATACTCCATAGGTCCATTCCGCGCATGCGCGTGCACAATAGCGCGATCGGCGTGCGCGTGCGCGCGCGCACGTTCACAGGAGCGCGCGCGCGTTCGCGGGAGCACGCGCGGTGACAGCATTTGGCGCCAAACAAGGTATTTAAACTATCTGCATACCTTGCTCCTTGCTGTCTGGTCTACAGCGTTCCCGAGACCCCTGCTATTGACTTCTGATTCCTGTACACCTGTTATCTGATCCGGCTTGTCTCTGTTTAACCCCGATTGCTGCCCGCCCCGACTTCGGCTTGCTCTGACAACTCTCTTGGTCATCCCTGTACCTGGTCGCCTGCTGGTCCGACCCATCGGTCTGTTCGAACTATAAGGCACATCCACCTGAACTACAGTGCATCCTGCCTGAAGCCACCGTGCATCTCTGCCTGAATCATAGCGCATCTCTGCCTGAACTACCCTGCACCTGTGCCTGAGCTACAGTACACCTCAGCCTGTACTACAATACACCACCTTGTTCCTGCAGTCTGGTCTGGGACTTTTATACATCTGCCTGTTGTCTGCATTCTGATTAGTCCTACTGTGCACCTCCCAGCTATCTTTGGACTGTTCCAGTTTGCCGTGCACCATCTGCTGCCGCAACTACCCAATATCCTGCTTACCTGCCAGGCACTTGTGCCCCCTGTCCTCCTGAGCCTCTGTCTGCTCTATCAGGGGCTCTCGAGCCAGGGGATTACGAGAGGCCGCTCCCTGCACGTTGGGCTCCCATCATAAGGTACGTGACACATATCCAACATTTTCATATCCTAATTTCTGTGCATAGGCATATTTAAACTTCAATAATAACATTTTATCTGTGTTTAATTTCTGAGTTTTCATTTCTCTTGTGTCTGTCATGTGTATTATTCATATTAATATTCTGTTGTGGAGTTTTAGAGGCTCCACAAATACTCTTTATGTGTCCCAAATCTTCAGGATGATAAATACAGTTAGTTATCAGCCAAGTTGGCAAAAACATGATCAGGGCAGCCCAGCATAAGAGGCACAAGGCTTTCCCAGAAATCCGTGGTGAAATAAGCAACGTCATTTTGTTCAGAGCCTTGACCAACTGCTTCACTCAATTTTCCTTGGCTTGCTTCTTAGGTGTTTGGTTCACCTTCTTCACACGACTGGCATGGATCCAAGCCTGTTGTCCCTCTACCAGAATAGTTGTTCGGGTAACCGCGATCACTGTAGTCGGGGGTCCAAATGGGTACTCTTCCTTCTTGGTATGCTTCAGTTGCTGGACCACTACGTCATCTCCCACTTGGAAGGAATGAGTTGGTTCCTGCGAAAAAATAGGAGAGGCGCGAGCAACATTCCTTTCAACTTGATCTAAGGTTTCAATAAGTTTTTTTACATATTCTTTCTGAATAAGATCTAGGTCCTCTCTTTCCAACATAAGTGGCTGTCTGGCCCATGGGGTGGAGAATGGCCTACCCATTAAAACTTCAAAAGGGGAGTATCCTGTTTTTTTAGAGGGTGTTATTCTTACCTTGGCTAGTACAGCTGGTAGGACCTTCTTCCAATTTGCATACGTACCTCCAGTGGCTTTCCTGATCTTATCTTTAATGGTTCTGTTCATTCTTTCCACTATACCTGAACTCTGGGGGTGGTAAGGAATATGAAACTTCCATTCTATTTTCAGTGTTTGGCCACAAATGCAGAACCATTATCTGAGTTGATCTGAAATGGGCAACCCCATCTGGGAATGATTTCCTGTGTGAGAATTCTTACTACTGTTTGTGCGTCTTCCTTTGTTGTTACAAACACTTCTATCCATCTTGAGAACATGTCCACTATTACTAGCAAATATTCCTGTCTTTTACCTAGTTTGGGCATGTGTGTAAAATCAATTTGTAAATAAGTGAATGGTGTAGATGGATATATCAGATGTTCATGTTTTTCCTTGTGAGGGTTCCTGGGATTATTCCGAATGCATGTGGTGCATCTGGAAACATATGCCTTAACCAGAGAGGGAAGACCTGGAATGTAAACATCCTTATCCAAAAGTTTACATGTGACTTTCCATCCTCTGTGACCTATCCCATGGTATTGTGAAATAGAAATGGGTGCGCTGGCTACAGGGATACATAGTCTCCCCTCTTGGCAGACAAGGCCAGTTTCTGGGCTTGTCTGCACACCTATTGAGTTCCATTGTTGGATGTCTTTGTCTGTAGCATATGTTTGGAGTTCATGCAATGTTTTATCTAGGAGTGAGATTTCAGGTGAGAGCAATGGCATTTGGATGTCTGCTGGCTGTGTGGATGCTGCCTCTCTTGCTGCTTTGTCAGCTAAAGCATTTCCTTTGGCTATGTCATCCTGTTGCCCTGTATGTGTCCTACAGTGTAATGTGGTTGCATGTCCTAGAGTGAATGATGTAGCCATTTCCACCACCATCGCACAGGATACCAAAGCTCTGAGACACGCCAACATGCCCTGCACTGGCATAGGCACAACCCTTGGGGAAAAACGATAGGGCGCAGTTTGCCTCCCATGTTTTTGTGCTAGGACTCCCGTCATGGTTTTACAGTTGTCCCTAGCAAATAGGTAAAACCTTTTGCTATACTCAGAGGCCAAGACCAGGAGCTGTTATCATAGATGTTTTGAGGTATACGCAAGCATTGTACATTTCATCATTGCATTTTATACAATCTGGTATGTCAGTACCTGTGGTTTGTCTCAAGAGATTATCATAGTAGGAACAGTCAGGTAACTAATCATGCCAAGAAAGGACAGCATATCCTTCTTGGTCTGTGGGGGGGCTAGACCCACGGAGAGCATCAGCTCATGACTGACTTTCCTTTCACCTTTTGTGAGTACAAAACCAAGGCATTCAACAGTTTCCTGACACCACTTGAAGTTTCTTTTTGGAAACTTTATGACCATTATCTGCCAACCAACGTAGCAGATCTGAACCATTCTCTTTGCAGGCAACCTGGCTTGGGTTACATATCAATCAACATATTGGAGTAGGACAGAACGATGGCAGGGAGTCCAGGACCGCAATGTGGCCTGGAGCACAACTGAGTAGACTACAGGGTCAACATAACCCATGACACCTTGTCATCTGGCAAAAAAAAAATTGTTTTTTTAAAAAACAGAAAGCAAGGATTGGCTGTGTCTCCTCATCCACAAGGACGATAAAAAATACATTTGTTAAATCAATCACAGAAAAATACTCTGCATCGGGTGGTATGGAGGTAAGGAGTGATGGCACATCAGGCACTATAGGCACACACCAGGTTATTTACAGCTCGAAGGTCTTGAACAAATCCATAACTGCCACCCTGCCCGACAATGGGCACTCACTGCTCTTGGCCAGGTTGTGAAACTACACCTCCTATAGCTCCCTGATCTTCTTCTGGTTCAGCTACCTCGACTCTAGCTTCCTGTCCTTGCCTCTGTAGGCCGCTGTCTATCTTGTTGTGGAGTGGGAGGGATCTGCCGTTGTCTGATTTCATGATGTCGAGCCAGAAGATCAATATCTTCCTCTCTTAAACTCGGATAGACATGTACATATGAGGGTGGAGGATGACTGACTACTGGCAGAGGTGGAGCTGTTGGGTCAGGGACAACTCTCTTTTTATCGGCTTCTTCTCTATGTTTCTGGACATAATCTACCTTACTTAAACATTTGGTGGGATTTTTCGCTTCTTTTTGTCCCTCTGAAACCAATATGGGGCATATTTTAACCAATTCTCTCCTCCCTTTTCCATATAATCCATATCCCATGTGAAATTCATCATTACTACCATCCCGGGGAAAGGGGTCTATACTGTGTATGGCTCTGGTCTATCCCACTAAATTTTAAACTCATGGGACTATAAATTCATAATCAGTACCACAAATTCTGGCTACAAAAGCCTTACACGTTTCTCTTGGGTTGGGAAGAGGGGGAGGATATTCTTTACCTTGTTTCTGACCCATATTGACAGTGGGAGACGACTGTTTTACCACGCAGTCTTCTGATCCACACAACAAATTATTCTTAATACTTCTATTATCTTAACACTTCTATGCGACAGAAAGAAAAGCAAAGGTTTTGGGGTCACCGGAGTCTACCTCCTCATTAACCACTTCATATTCCTTGCCAAAAGGAATGTATCTATCATATTCCTTGCCAAAAGGAATGTATCTATCATATTCCTTGCCAAAAGGAATGTATCTATATGCAGTACTGCTTATCTTTGTGGATTTACCAAAAATCCAATATTAACCTCCTGGCATGGTTCTTATCCCCTACTAATTTATGGGTCTAAAAGCTTTAATCAGAGCTGAGGCAAGAAAATATTTAGTCAATAAAGACAGAAAGGATTCTTACCACAGATGATTTGCTTATCCCGGACATGAGAGCCCCCAGTTGTAGTGGTACAGTTGTTTCTAACCAGCCAGGCAGGTAAAAGTGCAATGCAGGAAAAAGACTTCAGCGACCCCCCCTCAGATCTGGAGACATTAAATTGACACAGGAAAGCTTTTGTAATGTGCCCAAATGATGTCTGGTTTAATCAGCTTAACATCTCGGTATTTATGCCGGTCTTAGGGGACAGAGGTGGGGATGGGAGGAGTTTACATGATACAAATTCAGGTTAATAATTTCCTATTAGCTGGTACGTGTTACAAGTTCAGGTAATATTTCGCTGATGTAATATAAGACAAATTCTTACATCATTGTGAATTTTAACATAAGGACAGTTTTATATATACTTGCTATATTGACACAGGTGTTTGAGAACGCTTAGCTTATCTAAAACAAACATAAGCCAAGGCAAAATCTATACATACATGAATAACTAGGTGAAAGGTAAGAAACAACAGAAACTTTTGAATTCTTTAAAACCTTTTCTTTAACCCATGACATGGCGTCCTGAACTCAAAATGGAGGTTGTCATGCCATGTTCCCTTTACAGTCGCCATTCAGACAATGCCAATTTGATGGCCAGTAGTTCTCGATTCTCAACATCATAATTCATCTCCGCTGGAGAAAATTTTCTAGAAAAAAATGCTACTGGATGGATTCTACCGGACTTAGGCTGTCTCTGGGAGAGCACAGCACCTGCTCCTACCTCAGAGGCATCAACCTCAACTATGTACTGGAGATCGGGATTTGGATGCTGAAGAATTGGAGCTTTGCTAAACATGTCTTTTAATTGCTAGAAAGCTGATTCTGCTTCTGAGGACCACACCTTGCAATTTGTACCTTTTCTTAGTCATAGCAGTAAGGGTACGGAACTCGATAGCATATTTTGCCACAGACCTGTGCCTTGTTGCATGTCCAAGAGTGAGTACTCAGCTGCAGAAGCTCTATCTAGCTTGTCAAATACAGTCTGGAAAGAAGCCAGAAATTTGTCAGCATCTTGCAGCACAGGATCATTGCGTTCCAAATAAGGAGAGACCCAGGCCAGGGCCTTCCCCTTTAACAAGGAAATTACAAAAGTCACTTTGGCAGACAAAGTGCTAAAAGTCCCAGGGTTGTTGCGGAATGCAAACGGTAAACATTTAAAAAGCCTCTGCAGTCCTCAGTATAACCACCAAACTTGTCAGGCAAGGGAAGTTTGGGTGGTACAGAAGAGGTGGGTTGGATCATAGCAGGAGTTGGATCCGGAGTCCGGACCGTTGCAGAGGAACCAGACAAACAAGATTTAAGCATAGTACAAAGTTCATCTAACTTGCGGTCTAGGGAAGAAAGATGCTGTTCATGAGCTCCAATCAATTGTCCTTGATGTGAAATTGCCTTAACTATCTCAGCAGGGTCCACTGCCATTGTGGCCCGTTTATAATGTAAGGTACCTGTGATAGGTAATGTCCGGAGTGGAACTTGTGTGCTGAGGATTCAGGCGAAAACGTAGTCAGACAGATTAGGTTGGCAACAGGTCAGGCAAAACGGTACACGATCAAAATCCAGAGAGTGGTCAGGCAGGCAGAGGTCATACACGAGCTGGCGGTGAAGTACAAAATCAGCAGGCTAGAGAGTTGTTAGGGATTCAGGCAGAAGTTCAAGACGACAATCAAGATCACAAGCAGTCAGAACACACAGGGAGCTAATCCACATAAACAGGCGCTGAGAGATAGCATCACTTCCTATTTATGGGCTGCATTGATTGAAAATTGTCCACAGCTGGCAGCAGGTGGGGCTAGTGAGTCCAAGGTAATGCTTAATACTGCAAGGACAAATTCCAAAAGTCCAGATCTCCTCCATAGCACAACAGGTAAAGTTGCAACTGTGGGACCAGGAATATCCCGGTTCAAATACACCCCGGTACAAGACAGCTGGTAACGATGTAGGTGATGAAAAAGACTCTATCAGGAACTCTCTCTGTATCCTGGCTCTGGGAAATGGCACTGCCGCGCCACACTGTGGCCCACTTGGATCTGAAGTGCAGGTGTCTCTAGATGACCTGGGACACCCTCTGGTCCACTGCAAGGAAGAAGTGATGCTGTTCGCAGAGGTCCCTCTGGGTATAGCTGAACGACTCCCCGCTGTGTAGGTCGCAAATCAACAGCAGCTCACTGTCACACAGACCTCCTGCTAGCAGAGTCAAACGGCATCCCAAGAGGTCGATCTAGGCCGTGCCAGCCCTTTTTATATCCTTTCCCAGCAGTCTGTTCTGTTCACTCAGCATTCGGTTACTTGTAGTTCAGACCAGTTCTGCTGGCATTGAAACTTCAGCATTCGGAACTACTCATCCCACGATGCTTTGGGCTTAATCTTTTCACAAGAAAAGGAAATGACACATAGGGGCTGATTTACCAAACGTTTGCGCCATGAGTATTGGCGCATCTGCGTGCGCAATGGCTGTTTTGGTATTTACAAAACATTAGCGCCGGTATCGCAGCCCTATTTCCCATTTACTATAGTGTTCTCTGTGCCCGGGAGGAGGCGCTCAGTGCGCTACTATGGACCTGGCGCAGGGCATGTTAAAATCTAAATATAAAGAAGCTGGAAGTGAGAAAATATTGGGGGTGATGTGGGGTGATGTGAGGAAGTGTAGTGACACCTGTCCAAATAACTAATATGTCCAAAATAGAGTGGGAAAGTAACTTTTTCAAAACCAGCCCGCTGCGCCGGCAATTCCGATTCGAGCTGCGGGAGGTTTTTTTGAGCTCAGCACGGGAATTTCAATGGTTTAAATACGCCAAGACACTGCGCCGGCAAAATCTTAGTAAATGTCAAGTCACGTAACTCAATTTGCATAAGTTGAACAGGCGCAGCTCTGAACTTGCCATTGCGCCTGCAAAATGACATTTCTAAAGGAAAAAAAACCCATTTAAAAGCAGCCGCGGCTATAATGAATTGTCGGCTCCCGGCAATATAGAGAAAAGTCTTTGAAAGTCTTTGCTAACCAAAAAAAAAAAGCGTGGGGGTCCCCCCAAATTCCATAACCAGGCCCTTCAGGTCTGGAATGGATATTAAGGGGAACCCCGCTGCAAATTAAAAAAAAAAAATGACGTGCGGGTTCCCCCCAAATATCCAAACTAGGCCCTTCAGATCTGGCATGGATTTTAAGGGGAACTCCACCCCAATTTTTATAAAAAAATGGCGTGGAGTTCCCCCAAAAATCCACACCAGACCCTTATCCGAGCACATAACCTGGCCGGCCGCAGGGGAAGAGGGAGGGACGAGAGCGGCCCCCCCTCCCTCCTGAACCGTACCAGGCCACATGCCCTCAACATGGGGAGGATGTCCCCATGTTGATGGGGACAAGGGCCTCATCCCCACAACCCTTGCCCGGTGGTTGTGGGGGTCTGCGGGCGGGGGGCTTATCGGAATCTGGAAGACCCCTTTAACAAAGGGGACCCCCAGATCCCTGCCCCCCCCTGTGTGAAATGGTAATGGGGTACAAATGTACCCCTACCATTTCACAAAGAAAGTGTCAAAAATGTAAAAAATGACAAGAGCCGGTTTTTGACAATTCCTTTATTAATGTCTTTTCTTTTCTTCCATCTTCTTCCTTCTTCTTCCATCTTCTTCTTTTCTCCATTCGGGTTTCTTCCTCCATCTTCATCTTTGTCTTCATCTTCATCTTCCTTCTTCCTTCGGTGTTCTCGTCCAGCATCTTGCCCCGGCGTCTTCCCTTCTTCTTTCTTCTCCGGCCGCTCCGTTTGAATTGGAGGTTCCCACTGTGCGACGCTTCAGTTCTCCACTTGGTCCGCTTTCACCCGGTGGCTCCGCCCCCCTCTGTCACCACAGGGAAAGTCCCCGTGAAATCCATGTGCGTCAGAGGGGGGCGGGGTCACCGGGTGTAAGCGGACCCAGAGGCGAACTGAAGCGTCGCACAGCGGGAACCTCCAATTCAAACGGAGCGGCCGAAGAAGAAAGAAGAAGGGAAGACGCCGGAGCAAGATGCTGGACGAGAACACCGAAGGAAGAAGGAAGATGAAGATGAAGATAAAGATGAAGAGGAAGATTAAGATGGAGGAAGAAACCCGAATGGAGAAAAGAAGAAGATGGAAGAAGAAGATGGAAGAAGAAGGAAGAAGATGGAAGAAGAAGGAAGAAGGAAGAAGATGGAAGAAAAGAAAAGACATTAATAAAGGAATTGTCAAAAACCGGCTCTTGTCATTTTTTACATTTTTGACACTTTCCTTGTGAAATGGTAGGGGTACATTTGTACCCCATTACCATTTCACACAGGGGGGGCCGGGATCTGGGGGTCCCCTTTGTTAAAGGGGTCTTCCAGATTCCGATAAGCCCCCCGCCCGCAGACCCCCACAACCACCGGGCAAGGGTTGTGGGGATGAGGCCCTTGTCCCCATCAACATGGGGACATCCTCCCCATGTTGAGGGCATGTGGCCTGGTACGGTTCAGGAGGGAGGGGGGGCCGCTCTCGTCCCTCCCTCTTCCCCTGCGGCCGGCCAGGTTATGTGCTCGGATAAGGGTCTGGTGTGGATTTTTGGGGGAACTCCACGCCATTTTTTTATAAAAATTGGGGTGGAGTTCCCCTTAAAATCCATGCCAGATCTGAAGGGCCTGGTTTGGATATTTGGGGGGAACCACACGTCATTTTTTTTTTAAATTTGCAGCGGGGTTCCCCTTAATATCCATTCCAGACCTGAAGGGCCTGGTTATGGAATTTGGGGGAACCCCCACGCATTTTTTTTTTGGTTAGCAAAGACTTTCAATGACTTTTATCTGTATTGACAGGAACCAGCAATTCATTACAGCCGCAAGGACTTTTAAATGACTATTATTTTACTTTAGAAATGTCATTTTGCTCTCCAACTGTTATAAACATGGAAAACATGTGCTACTTTACAGGCATACTATAGACACCCCCCGGGATGATATTTAGGGCCAGTTCACACCGGATGCAGTGCAGTGCGTTTTTTTGATGCCTGAAAAACGCAAAGAAAGTTGATCACATTAATGCCAATGGCATAGTTCACACCACTGCAGTCCGTTCCAGTGCATTTCAGAAAGCCAAAAAATAATTGGTCATGCTGCATTTTTTAGGTACAAAACTGTACTGGACCCCAGTAAAACACATCAAAAACGCAACGGAACGTACCAAAAATGCACTGGAATGCACCGCAACGCACCTAAATGCACCAAAGACGCACTGCAACACACTTGTCCTAAGTGAAAAGAGGGGGAAAAAAACACTGGACTGCATCAAAAACGCCTCAAAAATGCACTGGAATGTGTCAAAAACGCGCATGCAGAAAAGCACCTGGAACGCACCCAGACTGCATTTCTATAGTGTGAACTAGGGCCAGGTGCTTTTCTGCATGCACTTTTTTCATGCGTTCCAGTGCATTTTTGGTAAGTTTTTGATGCAGTCCAGTGCTTTTTTTTCACCCCTCTTTTTTATTAACCATAGATAAGGACAAGTGTGTTCCAGTGCGTTTTTGGTGCATTTAGGTGTGTTCCTGTGCATTCCAGTGCGTTTATGATGCGTTTTGATGCGTTCCAGTACAGTCCAGTGCAGGTAAAATGCAGCATGTTCTACTTTTTTGGTGGAACTGGAACGCACTAGAACAAATACTGCCATTTAGAACCATATAACCAACTTTCCATGCATTTTGGATGCATAAAAAACGCAATGCACTGCATGTGGTGTGAAATGGCCCTTAAGCAATTTGGCATATTTAAAGGCACTTCTCCTTGTTTTGTTTTTGGTGTTTTCCAAATTGGTGACATTGATATATGTCCCTTAGGGTGGGACCTGGGCCCCCATTTTAAGGCCAATAACTAGAAGATAAGCCAGCCAAGTGGGGACTAGCAAAATTAACAAGTCAGTTCCCATAGACTGCAATAGTATTTGTTGGTGGGGGGAAGGGGTGATTGTCCCATCTCTAATTTTGTAGCATGCTGGATGATGTGCTTAATTTTGGACGGAGGGAGGGGGGGTTATTTTTTGCTAGCTGCATTGGTGTTGTTCTGCACATGCCCAGTCAGTTATTTATTTTTTGCCGTGCTTTTTGTGTGTGAACAGCGCCTGGATATTTCTGGGCATGCTCACTCAGAGAGTGTTTTTATGGGTTAGAAATTGAAGGACATCCTTAACAGGTGTGCCCACTTTGAATTTCAGTTTCTACATTGGGAGAACTTGCATTTTGGGTGTTTCATGGACTGTGCATGTGTTTTCAATTGCCTCATTAGCACACAAACATATGTTATATAAAGCTCACAGAGCATTCGGTCGCTTGCCTTGAGAAGAGGCAAGTGTGTGTGTGTGGGGGGCAAAATGTACATGTTGGTGTCCTTATCGAGTTTGTAACACATGCATTTTATTTGTTATGTCTTTGCAAAACAAGTGATTGGTTAACTTATGTGGATTGTATATTTTTGGTGTGGGGGAGATATGTTCCCCTGAAATAATTCTGATGTTGTTAATGTGTGTTGTTTGTTCACTTTGATTTAATTGTCTGCTGCATTTTTTTGGCCAAAAATTGCTCAAGATGTTGAGTCTGTAAGGCCCCTTTCACACTGGGGCGTTTTTCATGCGGTTTAGCGCTAATATTAGCGCTATTATACCGCATGAAAAATTCCTGCCCTTTAGCCTTCAATGTGAAAGCCTGAAGGCTTTCACACTGAAGCGGTGCGCTAGCAGGACCGCTCCAAAAGTCCTGCTAGCCGCTTCTTTACAGCGGTAAAGGAGCGGTGTGTTCACCGCTCCTTTACCGCGGGTGCCCATTGAAATCAATGGGACACCGCGTTATTACCGCACGCAAACCGCGGCAATAGCCGTGGTTTGCGGGCGGTATTAACCCTTTTTCGGCCGCTAGCGGGGGTTAAATTCACCCCCCTAGCGACCACATACCGTGGTAAGAACGACGGTATAGCAGCGCTGAAAATCGCGCTGCTATACCGCCACCGCTCCTGCCCGCCCCAGTGTGAAAGGGGCCTAACTGTTTCAAATTGACCATGTTTTTTGTAAGGTATAAGAAGATCATAAACCAATATTCATGGTTAGAGTTCTCCTCAAATATATATATATTTTACAATAATGTTTCTCTGACATGAGTGTGAACAAGATGTGTGGTCAGGCTAATCTTTCTTCTGTGTAACTGACAAGCATGAAATGTGACTTTGTGGTTAGGCCTTTTCCGGGAAAAAGTTTATCTCACTTCTGCTTTTTAACTGACAGATTGACCACACTGACATCTGGCGTTTCTTATCTTCCTGTTTCAAATGTCAGAACATGTCTAGTTTGACCACAATTGACGTATGTTAACTGACCGCTTTTGCAGAAGTCAAAAAACCTGTTAGAATTTATTTTTGTCTAACTCATGAGGTTTTTGCTTATTGCTGATAGGTCCATAGGAGGGAGGCAACTTTTCTCGCTGTGTATAAAAAAGGACATGTAACCATTAAAACACATATTCTAGTATACCCATTCACTGTTTATTGGTGTCTTGAATATCCGACCGGTCAGAGAGACTTCCACAGATCCTGAGTCCAGCTCGAGCCAAGAAGGTCCAACAGAACCAAACAGTACCAGAACCTTTCAGTGGTACCAGAAGTGGGGTGATCCAATTGAACAGGTAAGACCCCCTTTAATTATAATTGGAACAACAGTCTTGCCTTGTCAATTGGTTCACCATAAAGTAGACTCTCGAGAAAACTACAAGTTTTCTGGGACTCTGTTAAGATTGAAAGGTAGATTTAGAATAGATACAGAGGGTCTCGCTAGGTTGGCCAGACCAGGTTATTAGATTGAGAAAGAATCTTAAATTCTTCTCTACATGGGACGGATCTGTGGAAACTCTATATCTAAAGGTGTATACAAAAAGGGTTACCTTTTTAAATGTCGACTGTATATTGTTGTCCTGAATGTAAAACTGGTTTATTGTTTGCTTATAAAGGGAAGACCACGTCATTAGTGGCAATTGTTCCAGGGGGGTATCATGTCAAAATTGGCAAGGGTCCTATGTTCCAGGGATCAAAACAACATATGTTAAGATTTAATATACATAATTCTTTATCATATAGTTTGACACTCGAGGGCCTAAGTGTGGCTGAAATCCAGTGTCTAATTATATACCAAAAAAAGGAGAACACTGGGTTCCTTGTCATAAATCTATAAATTATCATAAGTTTAAGGACATTTTCTGCCCCTGGAACGAAATAGAGAAAGCAATACAGAATTTTTTTAATTTTAAAGTATAAGTATTATTGTTTGCTATAATGGGTAATCAAGCAGGAAAGGAAGCTGAAGGTAAGCAGCACCAACCCTCTCCGATTGATTACATTAAAGTCAATTATGGGAAAAATTATACTGATCCTTTTTGGTCACTAGTTTTAAAAAGAGCACATCAGTTAGAAGTGCCATATTTGGGGGAATACAGATCATGTTCCGAGGAAGAGTGGGAGGAAGTGACCAGAATATGTGGCCAACATAAACAGTATAATTATCCCATAAAAGACCTTGACAAAGATTACATGACTAAATGTTGTAAGATTTGGGCAAAGGGTATGAAGGAATATAGAAAGAAATATACAAGTGTAAAAATGGAAAAGAAAGAGCAATTAGAAGACGCAATAGGAAATCGATCAGCTTCCCCTAAATTTTATCAAGAAAAACCCCCTCCATATGCTATGGTAAAAGATGAATCCCTTGTCCCAAAGAAAATATACCCCTCGTTAGATCCAAATGTTATAGCAGGAGTATTAACCATAGCTAAACAAAAGGGAACTAATTGGTTACGGGAGGGGGAAGATAGAAGACAAATACAGGAACGTTTAAGTCAATTAGTAAAGGAGGAAGAACAGTGTATTAAAAAAAAGAGGAAGATGAAGAAAAAAATGATAGAAGGAAAGCTGAGGAGGATAAGGATGATGAGGCAGTGGGTGGCTTGACCTCGGGGATAGAAGCCCTCAAATTCCCAGTTATTCACATGGGAGAAACCCCGGTCCATATCCCACTCCCCCTCGGGACGTTAAGGGATATTAAAGATCTTTGCCCAAAGCCACGCAAACACCCCAGAGAGGCAGCTCTGTTCTTACAGAGACATTGCGCAGGCACTGGCATGAATGCCGATGACTGTGCAATAATAATACAGACAGTGGATCCAGATCCCATCTGCGATGTAGAAGTTAAGACATTATTTGCTGATAATGACCCCTTTAAAAATGCAAAGGGATGGGAATCATTTTGTGACAGCTGTTTGGCAGTAAAGTTACAAAGGAGAGAGCGCTTTGCAGATAATGTGCACTGCAAAGCAGGGACCGGGAGAAAACTTTTATTCATTTTGTAAACGGGTACACCAGTTATACAAAGATACAGGAATGGAGAACCCTGAACTGTATGTGAGCACAGTCATGTCTGGGGGAGATCCCAAAACAACACAGTTACTTAAATTAATTACCCCCAATTGGTCAACATTAAGTTAGCTGCTGCACAAATGGTTGTCCCTTATACACAACCAGTTCCCCAACAATCCCAACAAGCACAATAGCAAGCATATCCCCAGGATAACCAGCAGGGTTGTTTCACATTCAGGGACATGGGACATTGGAAGTCAGAATGCCCCTTTAGGAGAGGAACAAGTAGGGCAGCTAACCGCAGGGGTAATATGGGAAGAGGCAGATTGCCCGTTGGTACAGTTCATGACCAACATCTTTTTAAATGAGTTTTGCCATTCTGACTTACCACTTCCTCTGGGAAGAGACTTAATGTCAAGTTTAAACATTCACATCAAGTTTACAAAAGACGGAGACCTGCTAGCTACATCAGAAATCTGTGATTTGTCTAACCCAAAAAAGACAGGATTTTAGAGGGTACTTTATGTTACTATCGGCACACCTTGAAGCACACCCTATATGGGCACTGTATACATTGTACACCATACAAGCCCATCATTGGGGAAGGAGCAGTAGTACATTACCAAAAACAATATCCCCTGTCAGAAGGAATACTGAAACATACAATCAGTCCCTGGAACACCCCCATTCACCCAGTCAAAGCCAGTGGTGAATGGCGCTTTGCAGAGGACCAAAGGGCCCTGAACAAAGCTATTGTCCCCCTTCCACCTTTTGTTGCGGATATTACTACAATATTTTGTGAGATACCGGCAACGTCCAAGATCTACATGGTCATTGATTTAAGTATCGCGTTCTCTTCCATACCTGTTGCAGAGGAAGCCCAAAATTACTTTAGACCTGGGCTAGGCTCCCGCAAGGCTTTGCGAACAGTCCTGCAGCGTGCTCCATGGTCTTGAATCGATCTTTGAGCGATTGGGTACCAAAAGAAGGCTCAGTGTTGCTTCAGTATGTGGATGTCCTATTGCTGTGTAATGAAAATGAGGTCAGCTGTGCGGAGGACTCAGAGCACCTACTAACTCACCTCGCCTCAAAAGGTCACTTGGTGTCTCGCAAAGAGATCCAGTGGTGCAGGTCGCAGGTTGAGTACTTGGGGTGTATAATCCGAACCGAATGTTTGGTGTCACCAGCTCGAGTCAAGGCACTGTCCTCCTGGAGTCCACCAAGAGACAAGTCAGCGCTTCTCTCTTTCCTAGGGTCCATAATATACTGCAGGCAGTGAATACCTGATTGCTCTTATTATGATTCTATCCTAAGGTCTGCTACCCTGCAGGATGCCCCAAAGTTTATTGATTGGACAACAGAGAGGGTTAAGGCTTTCACAGCATTAATCAGCTCTCTAAGGCAAGCCCCTGCATTGGGACTTATAGAGTGCGCAGGGCCTTTTTCATTGTACTGTGTGGTATCTGGACCTACGGTTGCAGCGGTCCTAGCACAATCACATGGGAATTCTCTGAGACCCGTATCATACATCTCAAAGAAACTTCCAGATCAAGGTCAAGGTATGCCACATTGCTTACAGGCCGTAGCAGCCTGTGCAATGGCAGTACAAGAGGCTTCAAAGGTGGTTCTGGGACATGACCTCACACTGTATACTACACACCTCATGACAAACATGAACACACAACACATGACAATGCAAAGGTGCAGCGGCTATGAGATTATCTTGCTAAAAACACATAATCTAACCATAAAATCATGTTCAGAAACCTCAAAGTCCATTAGGTTATTACACTCAGGAACACGATTGCACTGAGGTACTTGCAGAAACTACCCTCCCTAGACCAGACCTCACAGATGTTCCGTATCCAAATGCGGAAAATGTTTATGTAGATGGCAGCTGCTCCCGACCTGATGACAAAACTTATCAAACTGGTTATGCCATTGTTCAATTGCCAGATCTAATGATTGAAGCCAAATCTCTGAATGCTAGTTCAGTCCAGATTGCAGAACTCATTGCTATAACTATGGTTTGTCAGATTTTTGAAGGAAAAGATGTAAACATTTACACTGACAGCAGATATGGGTACAAGGGTTGACAAAAGATCCTACTGGACTTTGGTCAACCAAGGAGGGAATAATAGGGAATAAAAGGGGTGCACCACATGATAGAATCCCTAGATTACACACAAGTCCCCACACAGAAGGGCAATTTAGAATATCTTTTGGTTATAGTTGACAGATTTACAGGATGGGTAGAAGCAATCCCTACCACAGGAGAGACAGCTAGAGTACTAATAAATCAGTGGATCTGTAGGTTTGGCCTTCCGGCCACTATAGGGTCAGATCAAGGTCCAGCATTTACCTCGGCCTTAGTGACAGAGCTCAGGAGTAGAGGAAAGCATACACAGAACCAAAAAAGAAAAATTGAAAAAAGCAACAGGTGGCACAATGAAAAAGTGGTTAGATTACTTGCCAGCAGTCTTATATCAAATCAGGACTACCCCCCCCCCCCCCACAGAACAGGAATATCTCCTTTTGAGATACTTATGGGTAGGCCAGCACAGAGGAAACCTGATGAGGGAGAGGAGGTTAATCTTTATTCTTTACAGGAAGAGTACGTGAAACATCTGGTAAGTAGCCTTAGTGAAACAGAGGACAAGGTTGCTGTCACTTTCCCTCCTCTCTCCACAGAGCCTACACATCCGTATATCCCAGGAGACAAAGTATTGATAAAACAACTTGCTGTCCGGAAACAACCAGGCCCTATCTTCCAAGGACCATTTGAAATTCTGAAGGTTGCCAGAACAGCCGTTCTTACAGATCAAGGACCACAATGGATCCATGCATCCAGACTAAAGACATTTCCGAAGGGAAACTGGAAGAAGGTGAAGGAGAAGACAAAGACCTCTGTTCTGGAGAGTATTCCAGAAAAGGATCCGGAAAATACTCCCTAGTGGACCATAAAAAACAAGAAACTCAGAGTTCCATACCCATAGACACTAATGGTCAAAAAGGAGGGGTCACTTCGGAAAAACTTTTTATTTTTTCCTTAATGATTACATTGTTTATTTTAATGCTCATAATCATAGGACACTGTTGGTCAGATAATTCTAACAGACCAAAAAGAAGTATGGAAGACAATTTTAGTGGTAAAATGCTGCTGCTTAAATTTAAGTATGCTTATGCTCAAAAATCAGGATATGAAAAATGTTGGATATGTAGTAGACTCCATCCTAGCACTGCTAGGATCCCCCTAATGGCAGTACCTCTAAACTTCACCCCTCTCCTAAAACGGCACACCACCTGTCGTCCTTAATAATCCAATGATCGATGGGCTTCAATTCTTGAAGCCATGATCATAAGGAGGGGTTGTAAGGTATAAGAAGATCATGAACCAATATTCATGGTTAGAGTTCTCCTCAAATATATATATATTTTACAATAATGTTTCTCTGACATGAGTGTGAACAAGATGTGTGGTCAGGCTAATCTTTCTTCTGTGTAACTGACAAGCATGAAATGTGACTTTGTGGTTAGGCCTTTTCCGGGAAAAAGTTTATCTCACTTCTGCTTTTTAACTGACAGATTGACCACACTGACATCTGGTGTTTCTTATCTTCCTGTTTCAAATGTCAGAACATGTCTAGTTTGACCACAATTGACGTATGTTAACTGAACGCTTTTGCAGAAGTCAAAAAACCTGTTAGAATTTATTTTTGTCTAACTCATGAGGTTTTTGCTTATTGCTGATAGGTCCATAGGAGGGAGGCAACTTTTCTCGCTGTGTATAAAAAAGGACATGTAACCATTAAAACACATATTCTAGTATACCCATTCACTGTTTATTGGTGTCTTGAATATCCGACCGGTCAAAGAGACTTCCACAGATCCTGAGTCCAGCTCGAGCCAAGAAGGTCCAACAGAACCAAACAGTACCATTTTGCCTTCCCTTTTGTTTTGTTGAACAATAAAATTAGATGGAAAGTTTTGATGTTTGTTTTGTGTTTTCTTTGCAACAAGTGTGACAGCTGATTGGCATGTCAAAACAAAACCGGTGTGATTTGTCTAATCTGGTGCCTTCATGGTAGCATATGCATGGATTGTATTGTGTGTTGCCATGGAGCGTCACCAGGAAATGAAAAATACAGAGCGGTAAGTATTCAATTTTCCTTTTTTACTGCAGTGGTTCTCAGCCTCAGTCCTAAAGTACCCCCAACAGGACATGTTTTGTGAATTTAGCTTATCGAGAATTGCTGTCCAAAAATCAAAACCATTGACTGTGATTTAAAGCACATGTGCAAGATAAAGGAAAACCTGCAAACATGGCCTGTTGGGGGTACTTGAGAAGCACTGATTTAGAGCACTGCACTTAAAAATAGCTCAAGGCCATACAATTCTAATTGTGGGCATTTTGAAGGAAACAAAGTAAGTGTTAGAACCCCTGCGTGTGTGTTTTTTTTTTTTTTAGATATTTTTTTTGTAGTTTGGCCTTTGTCTCCTTTTCTTAACATTGGCTTCACTTCCTGTCACACAGCTAAACAGGAAGTAAAGGTAAAACCGTACCAATGGCTTTTCTTGGGGACACACAGATCAATCTAACTAGTGTCCCCATTAAGCAAATTGCACTCTAGCACTTTGTTGTGTACACCCCAAATCATTGGGTAGTTTGGGTTTTAGTAAAGACAAATCCACTCTGCAGTAAAAGTGTAGCTGCTGAAAATCTGAGGGAAAGTACTGGTGATTGGATGTTACAATCATGTAAAAGCAAAGATGTATTTTTTTTGGCTTGCATGTCCCCCTCAGATATACAGCAAGTGCACTTGTAGTGCAAAGTAGATTTGCCTTTAGTAAATAAACCCCACAGTCCAAACTACCTAATAATAATTTGTGGTGTACCCCGCAATATGCTCGAGTGCAATGTGCATAATGGGGAAAGTATTTAGACTGACCTGTGTGTCCCCAAGGAAAGACATTGTTAGGGATTTTCCCTCACTTCCTGTGTGGCTATGTGACAGGAAGTGAATTATTTGGAAGGATAAAGTGGCCAAATTATTTAGTTTAACTTTTCAAAGACTCATTCCTAAGTTGAATTGTGATGCATGTCAATGGCCCATTTTGACCCTCTTTAATCACTTGAGATCAGCGCTATAACTGATCGACGGCCACAGCATGGTCCTCAATTGCCGGGAGTCCAACAATAAACGTCCTCCCCTTTGCGAGCGCTGTGGTCACAGAGTCACTGTGACTCGGGTGATGACAGATCCGAGTAAGGGGCCGATCCCTGCCCTTTACCATGTGATCAGCTGTCAGCAAATGACAGCTGATCACGTGATGTAAACAAAAAGCTGGGTAATGGTTTTTGTTTTCTCCTTGTGCTGACAGCGTGAGCATAAAAAAAAAGGCAATCACCGGCTTATGTGCAAGGGACATGGGGCCCGAAGAGGAAGAGGCAATTCTGCATCATCTGTGACAATTAGTAGCCCCTGCCAGTGCCACCTATCAATGCCCACCACTGGTGCCAATCAGTGGCACCTAGCAGTGCTGCCAGTGCATATCAGTGCCCATCACTGCCAACTATCATTGCCACCTAGCAGTGCCACTTCTCACTGCCCACCAGTGCCAAATAGCAATGCCACCTCTCAGTGCCCACCCTTGCCACCTTATCAGTGCCCATCAGTGCAGTCTCATCAGTGTACATCAATGAAGAAGAAAAATTACCTTTTTTAAAAATATTAACCAGTTTCCTACCGCCCACCATCAAATGACATCCTTGGCTTTGGGCGGTGACATCTGAATGATCATTCAGATATCATTCTTTTCAGCCGGCGATTCTGTGCACAATAAAAACGATCATAGTGGCAGTTCCGTCGCTTGATCGTTCTTATAGGCGGGGGGAGGGGACGTTCCCCCCCCTCTTGCCGCCATCCGGTGCTTCTCCGGGCTCTCCCGTGCCATCTGGGGCTCGGAGAACGATTTGGAGATGACTGGTGACCAGATGGTCATCAGTCATCTCTATGACCGTCGGAGGCGCGGGCACGACGTTATGACATCATGCCGTGTTCCCGTATGTTAACCAAGCCGTGATCTTGGCTGTCAGCATGAGATTGGTGATTTTTTTGGAACAATATCATGCTTTCCAGCCTGGAGGAGAGATGCGGGGTCTTATTGACCCTGCATATCTCCATAAAGAGGACCTGTCACACACATTCCTATTACAAGGGATGTTTACATTCCTTGTAATAGGAATAAAAGAGATCCCAAAAAATTTAAAAAAATGTAAAAAGAGTAAGAAATTCAAAAAAGTAAAAAAAAAATAAGAAAAAACGCCCATGTCCCCGGTAGCTCGCGCTCAGAAGCGAACACACACGTAAGTCCCCCCCACATATGTAAACGCTGTTCAAGCCACACATGTGAGTTATTGCTGCGTGCGTTAGAACGAGTGCAGCAATTCTAGCACTAGACCTCTTCTGTAATGCCAAAATGGTAACGTGTAAAAAAAATTTAAGCATCGCCTAGGGAGATTTTTACTGAAGTTTGGTGTCATGCCATGTGTGTGCGCAATTTTAAAGCGTGACGTGTTAGGTATCTATTTACTCAGCATAACAACATCTTTCACATTATACCAAAAAATTGGCCGTAACTTTACTGTTTTGTAATATTTTTAGCAAACAAAAGGCGTTTGAAAATTTATTGCGCAAATACCGAGCGAGATAAAAATTTGCAATGACCGCCATCTTATGCCCTAGGGTGTCTGCTCCCAAAAAATATATAATGTTTGGTGTTTTGAAGTAATTTTATAGCCATAAATTTGTGATTTTTACATGAAGGAGAGAAGTGCCAGAATAGGCCCAGTGGTGAAGTGGGTAAAATATCAAATTTTTTTTTTTTTTAAACTCGGTCTTTTGTATTTATAGAAAAAAAATAAAAATAAAACACAAAGGTGATCAAATAGCACCAAAAGCAAGCTCTATTTGTGTGCCAACAAATAAAACATTTTCATTTGGGTTACAGTGTTGTATGAGCGTGCAATTGTCATTAAAAGTGCATCAGCGCTGAAATGTGAAACTTGGTCTGGGCAGTGCGCAAGTGGTTAATATAAGGCTACATGCACACGGACGTTTTTCCAACCGCTTGTTTGAGCGTTTTTTGCAGCTTAAAAACATCTCTCCATGTTAGCCTATGGCCTCATGGCCACCATGGCGTTTTGGAGCTGTAAATGGCATAGGCGTTTTTAGGCCCCATGTAGACGGGACGCTGGTGCAAAGTGTTCTGAACTAAGGTTGAAAGTGGCGTTTAGAAAGGCGCGCTTTGTGGCATTTGCATGCCGTGTTTTACCACATTTGCATGTATATGATAAGGAGCCGCCCTAAGCTCCAAAAACAGTATTATTTACGATTTTAGCTATTTAGTGAGACCAGAGTGATACCAGCAGCTGAGAGCAGCAGTGTAGTTGTATTTAGGCTGGGTTCACACTAGTGCGACACGACATCTGTCCTACTTTGGATCCGACTTTGCCCTGCGACATGAAGCCGACATATGTCCGACTTTCAATGAACGGGGATCCGACTTGGATCCCCGCCAATAGCAGGCACTGTGTTTGGTATGAATCTTGAGGGGGAACTCCAGGCCAAATTTTAAATAAAAAACCGGCATGGGTTCCCCCTCCAGGAGCATACCAGGCCCTTGGTTCTGGTCTGGATTTGAAGAGGAACCCCTACGCCGAAAAAACGGCGTGGGGGTCCCCCCAAAATCCAAACCAGACCCTTATCCGAGCACACAACCTGGCAGGCCGCAGGGGAAGAGGGGGGATGAGAGAGCGCCCCCCCTCCCTCCTGAACCGTACCAGGCCGCAAACCAACCGTACCAGGCCCCCCCACCCCAGAGCACCCTGCCCCCATGTTGATGAGGACAGGGCCTCTTCCCGACAACCCTGGCCGTTGGTTGTCGGGGTCTGCGGGCGGGGGGCTTATCGGAATCTGGGAGCCCCCTTTAATAAAGGGGCCCCCGGATCCGCCCCCCCCACCCTATGTGAATGAGTATGGGGTACATCGTACCCCTACCCATTCACCTGGTGGAAAAAAATTGCAATAAAAAAACCACACAGCTTTTTAAAGTATTTTATTGCACAGCTCCGGGGGTCTTCTTCCGACTTCGGGGGTCTCCGGTGTCGTCGCCGCGCTCTCCGGTTTTCTTCTGCCGGGCCACCGCTAACTTCTTTAGCTCTTTTGCTAGCGGAGGCCCGGTCTTCTCCGTCGCCTTCTCCCCTCTTCTCCTCTCCGGTTCTTCCTTTCTTCTGCCGGGCCTCCGCTAACTTCTTTTAGCTCTTTTGCTAGCGGAGGCCCGGTCTTCTCCGTCGCCTTCTTCTTCTCCCGCTATCCGGTTCTTCTCCCGGTTCTTCTCCCGCTTCTTTCTTCTGCCGGCCCCTCCACTAATTTCTTTAGCTCTTTTGCTAGTGGAGGGGCCGGTCTTCTCCGTCGTCGCCGTCGGCGTCTTCTTCCCTCTTCTCCTCCTCAATGTTGACTCGTCGCTTCCTCTCGCAGTAATGCTAAATCTTCGGTCCGCAGAGATTAATATAGGCTTCTCATGACGTCACAGTCACATGTTCCCATGACGTCACAGTCACATGCTCCGGGGCCATGTGCCCCGGAACATGTGACTGTGACGTCATGAGAACCCTATATTAATCTCTGCGGACCGAAGATTTAGCATTACTGTGAGAGGAAGCGACGAGTCAACATCGAGGAGGAGAAGAGAGAAGAAGACGCCGACGGCGACGACGGAGAAGACCGGCCCCTCCACTAGCAAAAGAGCTAAAGAAGTTAGTGGAGGGGCCGGCAGAAGAAAGAAGCGGGAGAAGAACCGGGAGAAGAACCGGATAGCGGGAGAAGAAGAAGGTGACGGAGAAGACCGGGCCTCCGCTAGCAAAAGAGCTAAAAGAAGTTAGCGGAGGCCCGGCAGAAGAAAGGAAGAACCGGAGAGGAGAAGAGGGGAGAAGGCGACGGAGAAGACCGGGCAGGGTGCTTTGGGGTGGGGGGGCCGCAGGTCGCCCCCCTGCCACGAAGCACCAAACCCCCCATGTTGAGGGCATGCGGCCTGGTACGGTTCAGGAGGGAGGGGGGGCCGCTCTCGTCCCCCCCTTTTCCCCTGCGGCCTGCCAGGTTGCGTGCTCGGATAAGGGTCTGGTTTGGATTTTGGGGGGACCCCCATGCCGTTTTTCGGCTTGAGGGGTTCACCTTAAAATCCAGACCAGACCTAAGGGTCTGGTTTGGATTTTTGGGGGACCCCCACGCCGTTTTTCGGCTTAGGGGGTTCGCCTTAGAATCCAGACCAGACCTATGGGCCTGGTATGCTCCTGAAGGGGAACCCATGCCGGTTTTTTCATTAAAATATGGCCTGGAGTTCCCCTTCATGATTCATACCAAAACATGGGACAGCGAGGCTGCCGAGGACCAGCGCGATGACATCGCGCTGGACACATTCTCGGCCGGCTAGTCGCCTCTAGGACACGACTTGAGCGGCTGCTGCACGCTCAGATCATGTCCAGATCGCCTCGCAAAGTCGCGCTGTCCCTGTGTCAGCCGGCACACGAGTCGCCCGCAAGTCGGATCCGACTTCCCGGGCGACCTCTATTCAAATCAATGGGCTCCCATAGGGAACCATTCATTTTCAATAGAGCGCCGCTGACATTTCTATTTACTATAACAGTGCGCCGCTGCTTCCTGCGCCCAGTGAAGGAGTTATCTGGCGCAGCAATTAAGGTTAGAACCAGCGCAGCGCACTGTTATTAGTAAATCAGCCCCATAGAGTCCAGCAAACACTAGAGGGAGCCAACCCCACATTAATAACACAGCAAAAATGTCTCTGTATTGCAGGCATAGTAGCCAGCTCCTGGCTACATTTGTAATAAACGAATTATGTTTTATCAAACTTGTGTATCTGTGCCTAAAATGTCCAGGTTTTTATCCCTATCCAATCTTCCATTTTTGTTTATAAAGTGGCCTGTGAGATATGCATCCCTGAACCCTGCACTCTGTACGTAGAGCACTCTTGAATTCTGCACATAGCGTACTCCTGAGCCCTGCACTCTGTACGTAGTGCACTCCTAAACCCTTCACTCTATGGGGCTGATTTACGAAACGTTTGCGAAATGAGTATCGGCGCATCTGCGTGCGCAACGGCAGTTTTGGTATTTACGAAACATTAGCGCCGGTAACGCAGCGTAATTCCCTATTTACTATAGTGTTCTCGGCGCATGGAAGGAGGCGCTCAGTGCGCCACTATGGACCTGGCGTACGGCATCTTCAAATTAAAATATAAAGAAGCTGGAAGTGCCAATATAATGGGGGTGACATGGGGTGATGTGAGGAAGTTTAGTGACAACTGCCCAAGTAACAAATATGCCCAAAATAGAATGAGAAAGTAACTTTTTCTGAACCAGCCTGCTGCGCCGGCAATTACGTTTATAACTGCGAGGGATCTTTTTGTGCTCTGCGCGGCAATTTTACTCGTTCAAATGCGCCGGTTCACTGCGCCGGCAAAATCTTAGTAAATGTCAAGTCACGTAAATCAATTTGCATAAGTTGAACAGGCGCACCTCCTAAACTTGCCATTATATAACAGTCCGACAGCAAAATTTCTAAAGGAAAAAAAAAGGCATTTAAAAGCACTCGCGGCTATAATGAATTGTCGGCTCCCGTCAATACAGAGAAAAGCCATTGAAATCTTTGAAAAAAAAATGCGTGGGGGTCCCCCAAAATTCCATTACCAGGCCCTTCAGGTCGGGTATGGATATTAAGGGACACTCTGCGCCAATTAAAAAAAAAATGACGTGCGGGTCCCCCTCAAAATCCGTACCAGGCCCTTCAGGTCTGGTATGGATTTTAAGGGGAGCCCCCGCGCCAAACTTAAAATAAAATTGGCGTAGGGTCCCCCTAAAAATCCGCACCAGACCCTTATCCAAGCACGCAACCTGGCAGGCTGCAGGAAAAGAGGGGGGACGAGAGAGTGGCCCCCCTCCCTCCTGAACCGTACCAGGCCACATGCCCTCAACATGGGGAGGATGTCTCATCCCCACAACCCTTGCCAGGTGGTTATGGGGGTCTGTGGGCGGGGGGCTTATCGGAATCTGGAAGCCCCCTTTAACAAAGGGGACCCCCAGATCCCGGCCCCCCCTATGTGAAATGGTAATGGGGTACAAATGTACCCCTACCATTTCACAAAGAAAGGTTTTTGACAATTCCTTTATTAATGTCTTCTCATTTATTCCATCTTCTTCTTCCACCTTCTTCTTCCATCTTCTTCTTTTCTCCATTCGGGTTTCTTCCTCCATCTTGTTCTTCATCTTCATCTTCATCTTCCTTCTTCCTTCGGTGTTCTCGTTCGCATCTTGCTCCGGCTTCTTGTTCCCTTCTTCTTTCTCCGACCGATCCGCTTGAAATCGAGGTTCCCGCTGTGTGACGCTTCAGTTCTTCAGTTCTCCTCTGGGTCCGCTGCCACCCGGTGACCCTGCCCCCTCTGACACCACGGGGAAAGTCCCCGTGAAATCCATGCGCGTCAGAGGGGGGCAGGGTCACCGGGTGGCAGCGGACCCAGAGGAGAAAAAAGTAGAACATGCTGCATTTTACCTGCACTGGACTGTACTGGAACGCTGCAAAAGGCATCAAAAACGCACTGGAACGCACCGGAACACACCTAAATGCACCAAAAATGCACTGGAACACACTTGTCCTTATCTATGGTTAATAAAAAAGAGGGATAAAAAAAACGTAGAACATGCTGCATTTTACCTGCACTGTTTTTGATGCAATCCAGTGCTTTTTTTCACCCCTCTTTTTTATTAACCATAGATAAGGAGACGTGTGTTCCAGTGCATTTTTGGTGCATTTAGGTGTGTTCCGCTGCGTTCCAGTGCGTTTTTGATGCGTTTTGCAGTGTTCCAGTACAGTCCAGTGCAGGTAAAATGCAGCATGTTCTACTTTTTTTGTGGAACTGGAACGCACTGGAACAAACACTGCCAATTAGAACCATATAACCAACTTTCCATGCATTTTTGATGCATAAAAAACGCAATGCACTGCATGTGGTGTGAAATGGCCCTTAAGCAATTTGGCATATTTAAAGGCACTTCCCTTAGGGTGGTACCTGGGCCCCCATTTTAAGGCCAATAACTAGAAGAAAAGCCAGCCAAGTGGGGACTAGCAAAATTAACAAGTCAGTTCCCATAGACTGCAATGGTATTTTAAGGCCAATAACTAGAAGAAAAGCCAGCCAAGTGGGGACTAGCAAAATTAACAAGTCAGTTCCCATAGACTGCAATGGTATTTGTTGTATAACTTTTGCCCATGTTAGGCTCTTTGCCCCCCAGACCGATGGGTGCTTGTCCCGTCTTTAATTTTGTAGCATGCTGGATGATGTGCTTAATTTTGGACGGGGGGGGGGGGGGGCTTATTTTCTGCTAGCTGCATTTGTGTTGGTCTGAGCATGCCCAGGGACTTAGGTTTTTTTTTGGGTGCTTTTTGTGTGTGAACAGCACCTGGATATTTCTGAGAGAGTGTGTTTTTTGGGTTAGAAATTGAAGGACATCCTTAACAGGTGTACCCACTTTGAAGTTCAGTCTCTACATTGGGTGAACTTGCATTTTGGGTGTTTCATGGACTGTGCATGTGTTTTCAATTGCCTCATTAGCACACAAACCTATGTTATATAAAGCTTGCAGATAGCATTCTCTCCCTTGCCCTGAAAAGAGGCAATATTGTGTGTGTGGTGCCGGCCAGCAAAATGTACATTTTGGTGTCCTTATCGAGTTTGTAACACATGCATTTTATTTGTTATGTCTTTGCAAAACAAATGTTTGTTTTACTTTTGTCGATTGTTTTTTTTTTGTGTGGGGGATATGTTCCCCTGAAATATTTTTGATGTTGTTAATGTGTGTCGTTTGTTCACTTTGATTTAATTGTCTGTGCTGCATTATTTTGCTAAATCTTTCTGAAGATGTGACTGTTTCAAATTTACCTTCATGTCTTTTTTTATTTATTTATCTTTTTGCTTCTCTTTGTGTTTTCCAAGTCCTGTTTTGTTGACCAATAAAATTTGATGCAAAGTTTGATGTTTGTTTTTTTGTTTTCTATGCAACAAATGTGACAGCTGTAGCTTAAGACCTGGTTCACACAGGGGCGACTCATCAGGCGACTCAGCCGCCTGACAAGTCGCGTCCCGCTCTGTTCAATAGAACCGTTCTAATAGGAGCGACGCAAGTCGCTCTGACTTAGAAAAAGGTTCTTGTACGACTTTGGGGGCGACTCGGGGCGACTTGCATTGAGTTCAATACAGAAGTCATCTTGCAAGTCGCCTCTGAAGTCGTCTTCAGAGCGCCTTGCCGAGTCGCCCCCAAAGTCGTGCCGCCTGTGTGTGATCCGGCTCTAACTATGCTTATTGGCATGTCAAAACAAAACAGGTGTGATTTGTCTTACCTGGTGCCTTCATGGTAGCATATGCATGTGTAGCGATATCCCCAGTTAAGAGGGCTGCCTTGGTTGTTTTGGGCCCTGTAGTGCACCGCTGTCAACCCCTGGCAATCGGCTCTAACCTCTCGTGGCACAGTTAGTAAAGGGGATGATAGAATTGCAATCACTCTAATATTCTCTATGACACAATCCCACAGTAAGGCACACAGTAAATGACACTGACAACCAGTATACTTAACTCTAATATTTTACTGTTAATAAAGATTTGGATAATAAACAATCATGCAATGACATATGCAGAGCCCTGGAATGTAAGTACACTTGTGAAATAGCAAACGTTCAATAATGTAGCATACACGTTATCAGACCCCACTGCAGCTATCCTCCCTCGTGGACAATATGGCGCCAAGCAATGTCCTCTACTACCCAGTCAGGCCTAACTATAAATTGGAGTATAGTTCGGGGGGGGGAAAGGTAGACACTCTTCGCTAGCAAGAACGGTGGTGCACTTTAAGAACAATTTGTAATCCAATAGGGAAAACCGATGATTGATAACTTCAAAGTACCAGGGAGACTAATAACTCAGTTCTGTGGATAGTCTCCCCAGAGTTTAACTGCAATACTGGATGGCCCTGAATACAGTTAGTGGGCCTAGAAATACTATGGTGCAGCTCTGAGCAGGTGCTCTCTCACCCAACCGGACCAGTCCTTGTCCGTTTCTTCCGTCACTGTGACTCGATTCACAGTATCCACGACCCCGGTCTTTGGTCCTCCTGGTGACGGTGCTCAGCAACTGGAACGGATGTTCAGCGGGTTTCCTAAGTGGACCAGAAGGCTCTTTGGAAAAGCACAAGGCCAAGGCTTCAGGCCTTGTGCGTGCAGCAGTTCAACACAGGGATCCTCTTGCAGGGAGGGCGGTGTCCAAAGAGAAAGACGCAGGCTCCGCCTCTCCCTTATAAAGTCCACCCCAGCAGTCCTTGCGCGGGGCAATGCACTCTGGGTGCCTTAAGGCGTGCTGGGAACTGTAGTCTCTTGGGGTTTAAAAAAACAATACCCCGCTACACACTCCCCCCACTTAGAATCTTTGCTCCCCAAACACAGTATTAACAATAAGTACAAACAAGTTCAGTGAGGGCTGCAAGGGAAGTTGGCAGGGGAAACTCCCACCAAAACTGGGAAGGGAGCTTGTCCTGCCCCCAGGTCACATCAATGGGGGTAACCTGCCTAACTGTGCCATAAAGTGAGCTGGGGTTGCCCTCCACCAAATGCACAGTGGAGGGACCAGGTGTTTGTATTGTCCTTCTTGCAGTAGTTACTGTATCCTCAGAGCTTTCCCCCATTTGGGCATAGGTTAACTTCCGTGGAGGACGAATGGTTCTCTTCGCTCTCTGTTCTCTTGGAGTAACCGTCTCAGTCACCACAGGCTCTTCCTCTGGGGTAAATGTATTGGGTTCCGATATTTCTGGAGCATCCAGATCAGGTGCAGGAAGACACAGAGAGTTCCTTTGACCTTAGCCTGGAGCGACTCTATGACATTTCCCCACTCATCAGAGTGAAAACTGGACGGGACAAACTCGGTGGCTTCTACATTCAATGTACTATCTAAAGTATCTTCAGAAGGCGGAAGGTCTATGGACAGAGGCTCAGGGGCCTGGGACGGCCACAACCATTCAAGTTCTTCTTCTTCATCTTCACTTTGATCAGTGACATCCATTCCTCCAGACTGAGGTGCCTGAGACCGAGTATTGGGCCTAGGTGTATTCAGACTTGAGGATGGTCCAGGGGAATCCTCTACAGGAGGTATACGAACTGCTTCTGAAAGTGGAAGTAAGTGGTTTCTGTGCCAGGTGTTCAGCGGCCCTATCTTCCCTTCTGGCTTCAGCTGATACACCGGAAAGCCTGGTAACCTTTTGCAGATCACATAAGGTTCGGGTCTCCATCTGTCTGCTAGTTTGTGCTTCCCAGGGACTCCCAAGTTCCGCAACAGCACTCTGTCTCCGGGTTGCAAGTCCTGGATTCGAACTTTGAGATCTTGTTCCGGGCTGCTCTTTGCTCTGATGCCGCTTGGGCCTGTTCAAACGCCAGTTTCAGGCTCTTCCTCAGGTTATCTACATATCCCTTGTGCGAGGTGGCTGATGTGTGATCCATCGATATGCCGAAGGCCAGATCCACAAGCAGTCTTGCTTCCCTGCCTAACATTAATCTGTAGGGAGAGTACCCTGTGGCATCACTGGTTGTGCTGTTATAGGCATGCACTATTGCTGCTATGTGCTTGCTCCAATGCTGCTTCTTCTCGCTGCTCAGAGTCCCCAACATATTTAACAGAGTCCTGTTGAATCTTTCCGGTTGGGCATCACCTTGGGGGTGATAAGGGGTAGTACGAGTTTTCTTTATACCTAAAGAGTCCAGCAATTTCCTAATCAGTCGACAATCAAAGTCTCTCCCTTGGTCTGAGTGCAGGCGCTGTGGTAGCCCGTAATGCACAAAGTATTTTTCCACCAAGATTTTGGCTACGGTGGAGGCCTTCTGGTCTTTGGTTGGAAAGGCCTGGGCATAACGGGTGAAATGTTCGGTTATCACCAGAACATTTCCATGTCCACTCAAGTCAGGTTCTAGACAGAGAAAGTCGATGCATACCAAGTCCAAGGGTCCTTGACACTGCAGATGGCCCATTGGGGCAGCTTGACGTGGTAATGTCTTCCTTTGAATGCAGCGAGCACATAAGTGACAGTACTTCTCCACTTCAGCCCGCATACAAGGCCAGTAGAATCTACTCCTCACAAGCTGGAAAGTCCGTTCGGCCCCCAAATGGCCATGATTGTCATGTAGGGCAGCTAAAACAGTCTTTCTATGTTTTTCTGGCAAGAACAGTTGCCACTTCTCTTCTAGGTCATCAGAGGGGCCCCTTCGGTAGACCACCCCTTGATGCACCTGCAACTTGTCCCATTCTTTGTGCACCAGTTGAGCCACCTTTGAGGGGTCCTGCAGGAGCCTGCCTGGATCCTGGTCTTCCAGTGCCTTCAAAGCCAATCTTCCCCAGGGGTCTTCCAACTGGTCTCTTCTTATGTCCTTCTTAGACAGCTTTGGCAGGTCGTCCTCGCCAATCTGGGTCACGTCACAATAACACTTGGGCACCCCACTACCGAAACTCCGATCTCTTCTGCCCTTGACCCACCACTAGCTTGAAGTTGTGCTCCTTGACACAAGGCCCGTACCCCATCCGGGGTTACCTAGGTCCAGTATTCTGCGTGGTGGGTGGGTGCATGAGCCCTTCTGGACAATGCATCTGCATCACAATTCCCAGCCCCAGGCCTATACTTCAGACTGAAGTTGAATCCGGCCAGGGCTGCCAACCAACGGTGGCCAGTGGCATCTAGCTTGGCCGTGGTGAAGAGGTAGGTGAGTGGGTTATTGTTGGTCTTTACTGTAAAGTCGGCTCCATACAGGTAATCTCTGAGCTTATCCACGACTGCCCACTTTAAGGCCAGGAATTCCAACTTGTGGGTGGGTTAGTTCTTTTCCACTGGTGTTAGACTTCTACTGACATAGGCAACTGGCCTTAGCTGTCCTTCATACTCTTGGTACAGCACACCTCCCAGACTATCATGGCTGGCATCCACATGCAGTTCATATGGTTTCTTAGGGTCAGCATAGGCCAAGACCGGGGCAGTGGTCAGACTTTTCTTAAACATTTTGAAGGCTTCTTCACACTTCTCTGTCCACTGGCCTTCCACGGACTCTCCAGGTTTTCTGGGGCCAGTATCATCCTCCTCTCCTTCTGTCTTCAGTAGCTCATTCAGGGGTTTGGCAATTTTCGCAAACCCCTCCACAAATCTACGGTAGTAAGAGCAGAACCCCAGGAAGGATCTGAGCTCAGTCACTGTAGTTGGTCTGGGCCAGGAAGTAATTGCGTCCAGTTTGTCGGGATCTGTAGACACTCCTTCTGCAGACACTATGTGTCCCAGATAGTGGACCGAGGACTGGTAAAACTGACACTTCTCCCTGGAGAGTTTTAGTCCCTCTTCACTGAGTCTCTTCAGGACTTTCTCCAATCTCTCTTCATGCTCCTCCAGAGTCTTCCCGAAGACAATGATGTCATCTAGGTACACCAGGACTTTGATAAGATTCATGTCCCCCACTGTCTTCTCCATCAATCTCTGAAAAGTGGCGGGGGCCCCCGAAAGGCCTTGAGGCAACCTATTGAACTCATAGAATCCCACCGGGGTGATGAAGGCCGTCTTCTCTCTGTCTTCAGGGTGCATTGGGATTTGGTAATACCCACTCTTCAGGTCAATGACACTGAACCACTTAGTCCCAGACAGACTCTGTAAGGCATCTTCTATCCTGGGGGTAGTGTACTGGTCGGGTATGGTCCTCCTATTGAGAGTCCTGTAGTCTATACAGAGTCTCAACGACCCATTCTTTTTCCTGACCACCACAATGGGGGAGGCATATGGACTCCTGGACTCTCGAATAACCCCAGTTCTCTTAAGCTCTGCCAACTGTTCACGCAAATCTTCTAAGTCAGCCAGGGGGACTTGCCGGACCCTCTCCCATAAGGGTTTGTCTTCCTGCAGACTAATCTTATGGGTGGCACTCCTCGCACACCCCACGTCAAACTCATCTTCCAAGAATATTTTTCTCCATCTGGTCAGCTGGGCCTTGGCTCTCGCCTTCCACTTCGGTGGTAAGATGGTGTCTTCCAGGCAGAGTCCCTCCAGGGTGAGTTCCCCTCCTTCAGCTTTCTTCAAGTCAGACAGGGCCACTGGGGTAGCAGGATTTACTTTGCCCAGTAGTACCTGGGCTGGAATCTTCATGGTTGAACTAGTGACATTCCTGATGCCCACTGGAATCTGGCCCTTCGCCTTCTTCAACGCCCTCAACGGGACCACTTCAGGGATCACTTCCAACCCTGGGTGGGTGTCCAAGGGGTCTGGCTCCAGGACCACAAAGGGGCCGGGCTGCTCCCAGGAGAGTTTCACCGTAGCCTGAAGGCAGGTCACCTCACCAGGCTGCAATATCTTCTCCTTTCTTGACAGTCTCCAGACTTTTCCCACCCCCTCTTCCGGGCCTTCTGTTCCAGGACCAATTTCTGGTAGACCTGTTGCAGCATGGAGTGAATCTTGTCTGCTGAAGTACTCTGTTCCTGCACTAGAGGGGTCAGCAGTCTCCTGACTAGGTCAGTGTTGGTCCCTATTATCATGGAACTTGTGTTAGCCCCTGGTGGGCGAGGGCAAACTACCGCCAGGGTGTCAAAGACTTCCGCCTTTCCTGTCACTGAGGGATCAAAGGCCAGCCTGATTGAGACGTAACCGTCATAGGGAAAGCTATGAGGACCAATTTCCCCTATCTGTAGGTCTTCCAGCTTCTGTAAGGGCACGTGACTCAAATGTTTCCGGTAAAAGTCTCAGTACAAAAGAGTCACTTGGGCTCCTGTATCTAGCGTCACTTGGACTCCTCGATTTTACTGTTGTGGTTTTCTTTTTCTTTCATTTTTCTCTGGACCTCAACCCTTTTTGGACCTGGTATGCATTGATTTCCCTTAGTTTGTTAAATTTCAACTCCCGACAGGTGGTATTGAGGATTTTAGGAGGGGCATTGTTTCCCTTCTCTTTTTCCTCTTCTTGCTTTTGAATCTTTTTGGAGCTTTCTGTAAGTAGTGGGCGCCCGGCTGACTCCTTCACCGGGGCCCTCTGAAGTTTTCCGCCGGCTGGTAGTGAGTGCCTCGGTTCTTCCTTGGACTGGGGCACACTTTCCCAATGTGGCCGGCTCCTTCCTTGTCTGCGGGGATGTTGAAGTGGAAACATTCTGGTGCGGTTCACTCCTGATCTCCCCTTGCTTCTTGGCCAGTAAAGAGGTCAATAAATCCAGCACTTGGGCCATCTGGGACTTCAAGGTCTCTACCTCTGAATCACGCTCAATAGATACTGCTGTTTTGACTCCCACTGAGGTGGGAGAAGTGGTCTTCTCAACCGCCTGTTGATCCTTCAACAGGGCTTCTTCATCCCTTATGATCCGCACAAGGTCTGGGTAACTCAAAGCCATGACTCCGTCCAAGGTTTGCAAGTGAAGCCAAACTGGATCCAAACGTAAGGCTCCCCTCAGGATCTGCTTCATCCTGGTTGTGTCTATGACTTGTGGCAGCATTCCCTTTTTTAGTACAATTTGGCACAGCATTCTATTCAGTCTCCGGACATATTCAGACAACTTCTCCCCCGGCTGTTGGAGGGTATGCTTAAATTGATACACCAGTTTAGACACCTTCTCCAGCTGGCCAAATTCCTCCTGCAACATAGACAGATAATCCATCGCAGTACAAACAGTATTGCTGCACCTAAGATTCTTCACAGCCTCAGCAGCAGCACCCTTCAAACTTTCACTGATGTGCTGCTTCTTCTGCGCTTCTGGAACTTCCCATCCTTCTACTGCCTGCATTGCCTGTTCAATCCAGGTGTCGAAGTCTTCTTCTCCGGGTGGCACAGGTTGCTTTCCTGAAAAAACCCGGAGCTTCTGGTACCCGGCCTCTACATGTACCGTATTGCTTTTCTGGCACTTAGTGACAAAGTCTCCCAGAGCAGTCAATAGTTCCGGCCCTATGGCGGCCAGGAGTGACCCCGGAGTTATCGTCTCGCGACTGCTTTCCATTTTGGGGGAGCGTAGCGGAGATGATGGCGCGGACAATATGGCGCCCAGCAATGTCCTATACTACCCAGTCAGGCCTAACTATAAATTGGGGTATAGTTCGGGGGGAAAAGGTAGACAATCTTCGCTAGCAAGAACGGTGGTGCACTTTAAGAACAATTTGTAATCCAATAGGGAAAACCGATGATTGATAACTTTAAAGTACTAGGGAGACTAATAACTCAGTTCTGTGGATAGTCTCCCCAGAGTTTAACTGCAATACTGGATGGCCCTGAATACAGTTAGTGGGCCTAGAAATACTATGGTGCAGCTCTGAGCAGGTGCTCTCACCCAACCGGACCAGTCCTTGTCCGTTTCTTCCGTCACTGTGACTCGATTCACAGTATCCACGACCTTGGGTCTTCGGTCCTCCTGGTGACGGTGCTCGGCAACTGGAACAGACATTCAGCAGGTTCCTCAGTGGACGGAAAGGCTCTTTGGAAAAGCACAAGGCCCAGGCTTCAGGCCTTGTGCACGCAGCAGTTCAACACAGGGATCCTCTTGCAGGGAGGGCGGTGTCCAAAGAGAAAGACGCGGGCTCTGCCTCTCCCTTATAAAGTCCACCCCAGCAGTCCTTGCGCGGGGCAATGCACTCTGGGTGCCTTAAGGCATGCTGGGAACTGTAGTCTCTTGGGGTTTAAAAAAACAATACCCCGCTACACATGTATTGTGTGCTGCCATGGATAGTCACCAGGAAATAAAAAATACAGAGCGGTAAATATTCAATTTTCCTTTTTACTGCAGTGGTCCTCAGCCTCAGTCCTCAAGTACCCCCAACAGGACATGTTTTGTGAATTTATCTTATCGAGAATTGCTGTCCAAAATACTAAACCATTGACTGTGATTTAAAGCACATGTGCAAGATGAAGGAAAACCTGCAAACATGGCCTGTTGGGGGTAATTGAGAAGCACTGATTTAGAGAACTGCGCTTAAAAATAGCTCAAAGCAATACGATTCTAATTGTGGGCATTTTGAGGGAAACCCTCAAGTGTTAGAACCCCTGCTTTTTTCTTTTTTTTTAGGTTGGGCTTTGTGTCCCTTTTAAAAAATTGGCTTCACTTCCTGTCACACAGCTAAACAGGAAGTGAAGGTAAAACCCTACCAATGTCTTTTCTTGGGGACACACAGATCAATCTAACTAGTGTCCCCATTAAGCAAATTGCACTCTAGCACTTTGTTGTGTACACCCCAAATCATTTTGTAGTTTGGGGTTTAGTAAAGGCCAATCCACTCTGCAGTACAAGTGTAGTTGCTGAAAATCTGAGGGGAAGCACTGGTGGTTGTAATATCCAATCATGTAAAAGCAAAGATGGTGTTTTTTTTTGTTTCCTTGCATGTCCCCCTTGGATATCCAGCAAGTGTACTTTTAGTGCAAAGTGGATTTGCCTTTAGTAAATAAACCCCCAAAGTCCGAAATACCTAATAATTTGGGGTGTACCCAGCAAAATGCTGGAGTGCAATGTACATAATGGGGAAAGTATTTAGATTGACCTGTGTGTCCCCAAGGAAAGACATTGGTAGGGATTTACCCTCACTTCCTGTGTGGCTATGTGACAGGAAGTGAATTATTTGGAAGGATAAAGTGGCCAAATTTGGGAGTTGTCTTCACCCTATCAGGGGTGCAGACATCCCCAAAAACTGTCTAGACTTCTAATCCCTCTGCACACTATCCCCAAGCAAAAACAAGAAAGGATTTCATTTAGTTTAACTTTGCAAAGACACATTCCTAAGTTGAATTGTGATGCATGTCAATGGCCCATTTAGACCCTCTTTAATCAGTTGAGATCAGCGCTATAGCTGATCGACGGCCACAGCACGGTCCTCAATTGCCGGGAGTCCGTCAATAAACGTCCTCCCCTTTGCGCGCGCTGTGGTCACAGAGTCACTGTGACTCGGGTGATGACAGATCCGAGTAAGGGGCCGATCCCTGCCCCTTACCACGTGATCAGCTGTCAGCCAATGACAGCTGATCACGGGATGTAAACAAAAGCTCGGTAATGGTTTTTGTTTTCTCCTTGTGCTGACAGCGTGAGCATAAAAAAAGGCAATCACCGGCTTATGTGCAAGGGACATGGGGCCCGAAGAGGAAGAGGCAATTCTGCATCATCTGTGACAATTAGTAGCCCCTGTTAGTGCCACCTATCAATGCCCACCACTGGTGCCAATCAGAGCCACCTAGCAATGCCACTTCTCAATGCCCACCAGTGCCAACTAGCAATGTCACCTCTCAGTGCCCACCCTTGCCACCTTATCGGTGCCCATCAGTGCACGCCTCATCAATGTACATCAATGAAGGATAAAAATTACCTTTTTTCAAAATTTTCTAACTAAATATTAACCACTTCCCTACCGCCCACCATCAAATGACGTCCTTGACTTTGTGCGGTGACATCTGAATGATGCCTGCAGTTGCAGGCATCATTCAGATATCATTCTTTTCAGCCGGCGATTCTGTGCACGATAAAAACTATCATAGCGGCAGTTCCGCCGCTTGATCGTTCTTATAGGCGCCGCCATCCGGTGCTTCTCCGGGCTCTCCTGTGCCATCGGGGGCCCAGAGAATGAATTGGCCGTGCCGGATGGGAAGCATAGAGATGACTGGTGACCAGATGGTCACCAGTCATCTCTATGACCGTCGGAGGCCCGGGCGCGACGTTATGACGTCACGCCGGGTTCCCGTATGTAAACAAAGCCGTGATCTCGGCTGTCAGCATGAGATCAGTGATTTTTTTTTACCGATCTCATGCTTTCCAGCCTGGAGGAGAGATGTGGGGTCCTATTGACTGTCACAATAGATTCCTATTACAAGGGATGTTTACATTCCTTGTAATAGGAATAAAAGTGATTAAAAACAAAAAGTAAAAAAATGTAAAAAAAGTAAAAAACAAAAAAAAATTATAATAAAAACAATTTAAAACGCCCCTGTCCCCAGTAGCTCGCGCTCAGAAGCGAACACACACGTAAGTCCCGCCCACATATGTAAACGCCGTTAAAACCACACATGTGAGGTATTGCTGCGTGCATTAGAACGAGTGCAACAATTCTAGCACTAGACCTCCTCTGTAATGCGAAAATGGTAACGTGTAAAAAAATTTAAAGCATCGCCTATGGAGATTTTTAAGTACTGAAGTTTGGTGTCATTCCATGAGTGTGCGCAATTTTAACGCGTGACATGTTAGGTATCTATTTACTCAGCATAACAACATCTTTCACATTATACAAAAAAATTGGGCTAACTTTACTGTTCTGTAATTTTTTAATTCATGAAACCATTTTTTTTCCAAAAAAAAGGCGTTTGAAAATTTATTGCGCAAATTCCTGAGCGAGATAAAAATTAGCAATGACCGGCATTTTATTCCCTAGGGTGTCTTCTAAAAAAAAATATATAATGTTTGGGGGTTCTAAGTAATTTTATAGCCATAAAATTATGATTTTTACATGAAGGAGAGAAGTGCCAGAATAGGCCCGGTGCTGAAGTGGTTAAAATATCCCAATTTTAATTTTTTTTAGTCAGTCTTTTTTATTTATAGTAAAAAACAAAAACAAAAAAAAAACGCAGAGGTGATCAAATAGCACCAAAAGAAAGCTCTATTTGTGTGCAAAAAATGATTACATTTTCATTGGGTTACAGTGTTGTATGAGCGCGCAATTGTCATTCAAAGTTCATCAGCGCAAGTTGAAAATTGGTCTGGGCAGGAAGGGGGTTTAAGTGGCCAGTAAGCAAGTCGTTAATATAAGGCTATATGCACACGGACGTTTTTCCAGCCGCTTGTTTGAGTGTTTTTGCAGCTTAAAAACGCCTCTCCATGTTAGCCTATGGCCTCATGGCCACCATGGCGTTTTTGAGCTGTAAACGGCATAGCCGTTTTTAGGCCCCATGTACACGGGACGCTGGTGCAAAGTCTTCAGAACTAAGGTTGAAAACGGCGTTTCTAAACGAGCGTTTTGTCGCGTTTGCATGCCGAGTTTTACCGCATTTGCATCTATAAGCGTTTAGTTAGTTAAGATCATAAGGAGCCCTAAGCTAAAAAAACAGTATTATTAACCATTTAAGCTATTTTGTGAGACCAGAGTGAGTAGCAGCAGCTGAGAGAGCAGCAGTGTACTTGTATTTAGCCTGTCACTTGCCATATCACTTGCCACAAGTTGTGGATTGTCCACTTGCCACGTCACCTGGCACAAGTTGTGGATTGTCCACTTGCCATGTCACCTGGCCACGTCACCTGCCACAAGTTGCAATGGAAGCAATTAATTTTTTTTTGTATATATTTTTAATGGTTTTTCATCATTTGCCATAATTTTTGAGTTTTTCAATGTAAAAAAATAGATTACCTTTAAAAACGCTTCTAAACGAAAACGCGGCTAAACGCCGGTACCGTGTCTGAAACGTGGAAATCTTTGGTGTTTGAACGCATTTTTTGGCTTTCTGAAAAAGTAGGTTAAACGCAACTGCCTAAGGGGCAGTTCACACCTTGGAAAGGCAGTCCGGATGCATTCCAGGTGCTTTTGTGCATGCGTGTTTTTGATGCAGTCCAGTGCTTTTTTCCCCCCCTCTTTTTTTTTAGGCCTCATGCCCACGGACGGACGTTTTAAAAAACGGTCTGTAAGGCTTTATTCCCACTAATGCGTTTTTTGGTGCATTTTGCATAAATGCAGGGAATTTTTTTTACATGGGTTCCTATGGAACATGTTCACATCAATGTATTTTTGAAAAGGGTCAGGGACTTTTTTCTTCCAGCAAAAAAGAGCGTTTTGGATGTAATTCAGTGCAGTCCAGTGCTTTTTTCCCCCCCTCTTTTTTTTTAGGCCTCATGCCCACGGACGGACGTTTTAAAAAACGGTCTGTAAGGCTTTATTCCCACTAATGCGTTTTTTGGTGCATTTTGCATAAATGCAGGGAATTTTTTTTACATGGGTTCCTATGGAACATGTTCACATCAATGTATTTTTGGAAAGGGTCAGGGACTTTTTTCTTCCAGCAAAAAAGAGCGTTTTGGATGTAATTCAATGGACCCACATCCAAAACGCAAGTGCGGCATTTGCGTTTTTTTTTTTACCTGGTTATAGCTGGTTGTTAAAGGAAAAATCGAGGAAAAAACAGCGTGGGATCCCCCCCCCCAGGTCCATACCAGGCCCTTGGGTCTAGTATGGATTCAGAGGGGACCCCCCACACCAAAATGAAAAAAAAATGCCGTGGGGGTCCCCCCAAAATCCATACCAGACCCTTATCCAAGCACGCAGCCCGGCAGGGCGAGCGAGCGCCCCCCCTCCTGAACCGTACCAGGCCGCATGCCCTCAACATGGGGGTGTTGGGTGCTTTGGGGCAGGGGGCGCCCTGCGCCCCCCACCCCAAAGCACCCTGCCCCCATGTTGATGGGGACAAGGGCCTCTTCCCAACAACCCCGGCCGTTGGTTGTCGGGGTCTGCGGGCGGGGGGCTTATCGGAATCCGGGAGCGCCCTTCAATAAGGGGGCCCCCAGATCCCGGCCCCCACCCTATGTGAATGAGTATGGGGTACATCGTACCACTACCCATTCACCTGGTGGAAAAAAAAGTAAATAAAAAAACACAACACAGGTTTTTAAAGTAATTTATTAGGCAGCTCCGGGGGTCTTCTTCTGACTTCGGGGGTCTTCTTCCAACCTCGGGGGTCTTCTTCCAACTTCGGGGGTCTTCTTCGGACTTCGTGTGACCTCACCCCCGTATGATGTCACAGTCCCATCATTCCCCGGGACAGTGACGTCATACAGGGGCGGGGTCACCGAGTGGCACCCCCTGCCCTAAAGCACCCAACCCCCCCATGTTGAGGGCATGCGGCCTGGTACAGTTCAGGAGGGGGGGCGCTCGCTCGCCCCCCCTTTCCCGACCTGCCGGGCTGCGTGCTCGGATTAAGGGTCTGGTATGGATTTTGGGGGGACCCCCACGCCGTTTTTTCGGCGTAGGGGGGTTTCCCCTTAAAATCCATACCAGACCTAAGGGCCTGGTATGCTCCTGGATGGGAACTCATGCCGGTTTTTTATTTAAAATTTGGCCTGGAGTTTCCCTTCATGATTCATACCAAACACAGGGGATAGTGAGCGTGAGGCTTGCAGTACCTTGTCGCCGAGAAAATTCTCGGGCAGGTACTTCAAGTCGCCTCCAGGACACGACTTGAGCGTCTGCTTCACGATCAAGTCGTGTCCAAGTTGCCTTGCAAAGTCGCGCTGCCCCTGTGTCAACCGGCACACGAGTCGCCCCGCAAGTCGGATCGTCTTGATCCGACTTCCCGGGCGACCTCTATTCAAATCAATGGGCTCCCATAGGGAACCATTCATTTTGAATAGAGATACAAGCGCCGCTGACATTTTTATTTACTATCACAGTGCGCCACCGGTTCATGCGCCCAATTAAGGATTTATCCGGCGCACCAATTAAGGTATGAACCGGCGCAGCGCACTGTTGTTAGTAAATCACCCCCTGTATGTAGCGTACTCCTGCACTCTTCACTCTGTATGTAATGCACTCCTGAACCCTGCACTCTGTAATGTAGTGTACTCCTTTTACAGTGATACCTCAGTTCATGAACTCAAAAGAGGCACACCCAAATATGCTGGTATCCGGGATAAGGCTGTCCACATAGACCATCCTCCTCACTGCCATCAACGTAATTTCTTCTACGCTGTGCTTCACGAGCGCTTCAAGCCTCGCTTTCAGATCGCTCTACTGCAGAGTAGTCTTCCTTTCATGATTGCAGACTGACAGCAGTGAGAGCCAGCGGTGCGGGGGGTGGTCTATGTGGACAGCTTTACCCTGGATGCCTGCATACTTAGATGTACCTCTTTTAATCAACAACCATGTGCGTTGCTAAATGTTTTACATTC
Organism: Rana muscosa; assembly: GCA_029206835.1. NCBI lineage: Eukaryota > Metazoa > Chordata > Amphibia > Anura > Ranidae > Rana > Rana muscosa. Next base: position 29,557,183 of record JARGYO010000162.1, on the reverse strand, counting down.
ATTAAATGTACCCATATTGCTACAATTAGAGGCGCCGCTCTTCTCTTTTATTTACTGTAGCTCCTGATGGGTTTTGTTTCTTATATATAGTAGTTACATCGTAGGTGAGGTTGAAAAAGACGCAAGTCCATCAAGTCCAACCTATGTGTGTGATTATATGTCAGTATTACCTTGTATATCCCTGTATTTTGTGGTCATTCAGTTGCTTATCTAATAGTTTCTTGAAACTATCGATGCCCCCCGCTGAGACCACCGCCTGTGGAAGGGAATTACACATTCTTGCCGCTCTTACAGTAAAGAACCCTCTACATAGTTTAAGGTTAAACCTCTTCCCTTTTCTTCTAATTCTAATGAGTGGCCACGTGTCTTGTTAAACTCCCTTCCGCAAAAAAGTTTTATCCCTATTGTGGGGTCACCAGTATGTTATTTGCAAATTGAAATCATATCCCCTCTCAAGCATCTCTTCTCTTGAGAGAATAAGTTCAGTGCTCACAACCTTTCCTCATAACTAATATCCTCCCGATCCTTTATTATCTTTGTTGTCCTTCTTTGTACTCGCTCCATTTCCAGTACATCCTTCCTGAGGACTGGTGCCCAGAACTGGACAGCATACTCTAGGTGCGGCCGGACCAGAGTCTTGTAGAGCGGGAGAATTATTGTTTTATCTCTGGAGTTAATCCCCTTTTTACTGCATGCCAATACTGTTTGCTTTGTTAGCAGCAGCTTAGCATTGCATGCCATTGCTGAGCCTATCATCTACTAGGACCCCCAGGTCCCTTTCCATCCTAGATTCCTCCAGAGGTTCTCCCACCAGTGTATAGATTGCATCCATATTTTTAACACCCAAATGCATTATTTTACATTTTTCTACATTGCCCACCCCATTAATTTGTTCAGATCTTTTTGCAAGATTTCCACATCCTGCGGAGAAGTTATTGCCCCGTTTAGCTTAGTATTGTCTGCAAATACTGAGATTGAACTGTTTACCCCATCCTCCAGGTTGTTTATGAACAAATTAAACAGGACTGGTCCCAGCACAGAACCCTGGGGGACCCCACTACCCACCCCTGACCATTTCGAGTACACCCCATTTATCACCACCCTCTGAACTCGCCCTTGTAGCCAGTTTTCAATCCATGTACTCACCCCATGGTCCATGCCAACGAACCTTATTTTGTACAGTAAACGTTTATGGGGAATGTGTCAAATGCTTTTGCAAAATCCAGATACACCACGTCTACGGCCTTCCTTTATCTAGATGGCAACTCACCTCCTCATAGAAGGTTAATAGATTGGTTTGGCAAGAACGATTCTTCATGAATCCATGCTGATTACTGCCAATGATACCATTCTCATTACTAAAATTTTGTATATAGTCCCTTATCATCCCCTCCAAGAGCTTGCATACTATTGATGTTAGGCTAACTGGTCTGTAATTCCCAGGGATGTATTTTGGGCCCTTTTTAAATATTGGTGCTACATTGGCTTTTTTCCAATCAGCTGGTACCATTCCAGTCAGTAGACTGTCAGTAAAAATTAGGAACAATAGGTCTGGCAATTACTTGACTGAGTTCCCTAAGTACCCTCGGTGCAAGCCATCTGGTCCCAGTGATTTATTAATGTTAAGTTTCCCAAGTCTAATTTTAATTCTGTCCTCTGTTAACCATGGAGGTGCTTCCTGTGATGTGTCATGAGGATAAACACTGCAGTTTTGGTTACTGAAGCCCCCCTGATTCCCTCATGAAAACTGAGGAGAAGAGTAAATTCAATACCTTCGTCATCTCCCCATCCTTTGTAACCAGATGTCCTTCCTCATTCTTTATGGGGCCAATATGGTCTGTCCTGCCTTTTTTACTGTTTACATACTTAAAGAATTTCTTGTGTTTTTTTTTGCTCTCCTCCGCTATGTGTCTTTCATATTATATCTTAGCCGCCCTAATTGCACCCTTACATTTCTCGTTGCATTCTTTATAAAGTCTGAATGCTGATGATGAACCCTCAACCTTGTATTTTTTTAAGGCTTTCTCCTTTGCTTTTATATGCATTTTTACATTGGAGTTAAGCCATCCAGGACTTTTGTTCACTTTTTTAAATGTATTATTATTATTATTATTATACAGGTTTTATATAGCGCCAACAGTTTGCGCAGCGCTTAACAAAATAAAGGCAGACATTACAGTTACATTACAATTTGGTACAAGAGGAATCAGAGGGCCCTGCTCAAAAGAGCTTACAATCTAAAAAGGGAGGGTCAATTGATACAAAAGGTAATAGCTGTGGGGCATGAGCTGATGGAGGAAGTAAAACAGTGTTAGTTAGAAGCAGGATAGGCTTCTTTAAAGAAAAGAGTTTGTGGATGGCTTTGTAAATTATTGTTAGTACTTTGAATTTTATTCGTTGGGTGAGTGGAAGCCAGTGGAGGGATTGGCAGAGAAGGGTGGAGGACACTGAGTGGTTGGTAAGTCTTGCAGCGGCATTCATGATAGACCGAAGGGGGGATAGTCTATGTAAAGGTAATTTAATGAGGAGGGAGTTGCAGTAGTTGAGGCAAGAGATAACCAGGGAGTGAATTAGAAGCTTGGGGGTGTCATTAGTTAAAAAGGGGCGTATTCTGGAAATGTTGCGGAGGCTAAGGCGGCATGATTTGGACAGGGATTGGATGTGGGCCTGAAAGGACAGTTCAGAGTCTAAGGTTACCCCTAGCACCCTGGCATGTGGGGACGGACTGATAGATGTGTAATTGATCTTGATAGAGAAGTTAGGGGAAGGGGCACGTGGGGGAGGAAATATTAAGAGCTCAGTTTTAGATAGACTCAGTTTGAGGAAGCAGTTCGACATCCAGGCTGATATGTCTGTTAGTAAATCAGTGATGCGTAAGGAGATTTATGGGGTGAGCTGAGGGGCAGAGAGATAGATTTGGGTGTCATCAGCATATAAATGGTAGAGGAAGCCATTGGAGACTATCAGCTGACCCAGGGAGGACATGTAGATCGAGAATAGCAGAGGTCCAAGGACAGAACCTTTGGCGACCCCAATGGTAAGATGAGTTGGAAAGGAGGAAGTGGAGTTGTAAGTGACACTGAAGGTGCGATGAGATAGGTAAGTTTCGAACCAACAGAGAGTGAAGCCATGGAGACCAAGCAAATTTCGTTTTTTGAAGAGGAGGGGGTGGTCAACTGTATCAAAGGCAGCGGAAAGGTCCAAGAGTAAGAGTACAGAATAATGACCGTTGGTTTTGGCTGTTAGTAAGTCGTTTGCGAGTTTTAGGAGGGCAGTTTCTGTGAAGTGTTGTGGGAAAAATCCAGACTGAAGGGGATCAAGAAGGTTATTTTCAATGAGGTGGTCACTCAGTCGATTGTAGACTAAGCGTTCAAGGAGTTTGGAGGCAAAAGGGAGTAAAGAGATGGGTCTTAAGTTGTTAAAATTGGTGGGGTCTAGTGAGGCCTTTTTTGGTATGGGAGTAACTAGCGCATGTTTTAGAGGGTTGGGGAAGATGCCAGTAGAGAGTGAGAGGTTGAATATATGAGTTAAAGAGTTTAGGATAGAGTCAGATGGGGATCGTAGTATTTGAGAAGGAACAGGGTCCAGGGAGCAGGAGATTAGGTGGGCGTTAGAAAAAAGTTTAGTGACTTCCTCTATAGTAGCTGGGTTAAAAGAGGGAAGTATTGATTGCGCAGGAGGACAAGAAGTGTAAAGTGAGGGAGATATCTGTAGAGGGGAGATCTCGAGACAAATTGTCTCAATCTTATTTTTGAAGTGATTAGCAATCTCCTGGGCAGTAAGTAAGTTAGTGGGTGGAGGTAATGGAGGACGAAGTAGAGTGGTAAAGGTAGAAAAGAGTTGATGGGGACTACGTGAGAGGGTGTTAATGAGAGTGATAAAGTAGGTCTGTTTGGCAGTGTGGAGGCAGGAATGGTATTTTTGGAGGGCAGATTTATATTGGCTGAAATGTTGCTGTGACTTAAGCCCTGTACACACGACCAGTTTTCCCGGCAGGAAAACTGCCAGGAGAGCTTTTGGCCGGGAATCCCAGCCGTGTGTATGCTCCCTAGCAGTTTTCCCAACAGGAAAAGTGCCGGAAAAAAATAGAGAACCTGCTCTGGATTTTCCCGTCGGGATTCCCGGCAGAGTGTTTCCTGCCGAGAAAACCGGTCGTCTGTATGCTTACCTGAAGGGGAAATAAACCGTGCATGCTCCATAACAATTCGACGCATGCGTGGTAGCATAGAACGTAATTTAGCTGGCTCGTTGTAGTCTTTGATGTCACCGCCTTCTTGCCATTCAAAAGAACGGCGGGTCTTTTGTGTGGCCGTGTGTATGCATAGCTTTTCAAGGCAAGCTTGGCAGGAATCCCGTCGGAAAAACCGACGGTTTTCAAACAGACGGGATTCCCGGTAGTGTGTACAGGGCTTTAGTCTTACACCACAGACGCTCAAGAGCACGGCTACGTTTTTTGAGGCTTCTGGTATTGTCTGTCTGCCAGGGTTGTAGCGGTCGGGGCCTGATTCTGTGTGTTGTTAGGGGAGCGATGACAGTGAACTGTTGTAGACAGAAGTGGCCAAGTTGGGGCAGGACAAGGATGAGATTTTGTCGTAGAGACAATCTGTGGCAGAAAAAAGAAGAGAAAGGTTAAGATGGCGAAGGTTTCTACGGGTAATAGTTTGGTAGTTGGAAGGCAAGGAGGAGGCAGACAGGGAAAGAGTGAAACTAATAAGGTGGTGATCAGAGAGAGGAAAAGGAATATTGGAGAGGTTGTGCGGAGTGCATAGGTAGAAGAATATGATGTCAAGGCAGTTGCCAACAGAGTGAGTAGAAGCGTGTGTCCATTGTTTTAGGTCAAAAGAGGAGGTTAGGCTTAGCAGTTTAGAAGTAGCGGGAGTGTTACAATTAACAGGGATGTTGAAGTCACCAAGGATGATTGTTGGAATTTCAGAAGAGAGAAAGTAGGGTAGCCAGGCAGAGAAGTCATTAAGGAAGCTTGATACCGGTCCAGGGGGCCGATAGATCAGAGCAATCCTCAGTGAAACTGGAGAAAATTGACGAATACAGTGAGCTTCAAATGAGGAGAGGGACAGAGAGGGGGGTGGATGAAGAACCTGAAAAGTGCTTTGAGGGGATAGGAGGATTCCAACACCACCTCCTTTCCGTCCACTAAGCCTGGGAGAGTGAGTCCACAGGAGGCCACCATAGGAGAGAGCAGCAGGAGAAGGAAGGTCAGATTCTTAAATCCAGGTCTCAGTAATTGCAAGTAGGTTCAGGGAGTTTGTGATAAATAGGTAATGAACGGTGGTGAGTTTGTTACAAACAGAGAAGGGGAGGCTTGTTCTAGGCTTAAGAGGAATAGAAATGAGATTGTGTGGATTGCAGCTGCTATCAGAGGATGGAGGGTGCTGGGTATGTTGGCCGAAGGTAAAGGATGGCGGTCCAGGATTTGGGGAAATATCTCCAGAGGATAGGAGAAGCAGAAGGGTGAGAGAGGTACTATGGGAGTGTGACTTATGTGGGGTACATGTCCCAGTGTCCTGCAGGTTGTTTTATTGGTATATGGGTTCAGAATTAGCAGGAGCTGATACGTGCAGTAATAAGGTGAAGACAGGAGTGAGGGTGATATATATAAGCTGTGGGGTGGAGAAGATGGGTGTAGAAGAGAGAATTTAAGGAGAGAGGATGCAACTGTGAGAAGGAAAAGTAGGTATTGCATGATACAGAGTGGTGAGATTAAAAGGAAGCCTGGATGAGAGATGAAAGTTTGATGGAGAATCAGGTCACCTGTAGTCAGTTTAGTGTTCTGCAGAAGTCTGGTGTGCATATTCACTTTGTGCAGTTGCTGAAGTGCTGAGCCGAAGTGCAATACTTAATCCAATATGAATACTTTATCCAAGATGATAATTGCCAATGCAATCCCTGCCTGTGCAACCCCCTGCCTGGTCATCCCCTAGAGAAGGACTACATTTATACAGAGTTGGGTGGGGGTAATATTGCCAATTAATCAGTCAGGACTGCATAGGAGGAACACATGGCTGACAGAACAAACTTCTCACACCAAAAACAGACTACAAGATACACCAAGAGAGCAGGGGATCATGGCTATAAAGATTAAACCATCGCATAATTCAGGTATGGTCTGCGAGTGCACGCGGGTCCGTTGGTCTGTGGGTGCACGTGGGTCTGCGTGGTACCTGTGTATTGTCTTGTTGAGTACCTGTGTATTGTCTTGTTGAGTACCTGTGTATTGTCTTGTTGAGTACCTGTGTATTGTCTTGTTGAGTACCTGTGTATTGTCTTGTTGAGTACCTGTGTATTGTCTTGTTGAATAGTTGGGTCAGGAAGCTAGTGTTAGGTAATTTGGACAGGGTATAATCTCGAATCCTCATTAAATTAATAGGTACGATGCCCAGCGGGTGTGGCGAGGCGACTCGGTGTACATCTTGCAGCATGTATGCGTTCCTTGATCATCTGATCGAGGGCGATTACTGCTGTGCAAAATGTAAGCACATTGTTTCCCTGGAAGCCCAGGTTCTGAATCTAGGGAAGCAACTGTCAGCACTGGGAAGTCCCTCCACACTAAAGGAGAGCTGGATACGTACCCGGCAGGTGATGGCAGGGGCCAGCACAGAGGTGGGTGGAGTCAAAGAGGTGCAGGCACTAGAAAATAGTAGATGGGTGACAGTCAGGAAGGGTAGAGGGCGAAGTGCCAGGGAGGCCGATCCAGGGCTGGAGCATCCCAATAAGTATGCTCCATTGAGTGACATTGGTGAAACCAGTCCGGGACCAGCACTGCTGGAGCTGAGGGACTCTCCTAGCTGCCAGGGGAAGAACTCCTCCAGTGAGAGTGGGGGGGAAGCGAAGGGAAAGGAAAGACAGATTCTGGTGGTAGGGGACTCAATTCTTAGAAGGACAGAGAGGGCAATCTGTAACAAAGACCTGAAGCGCCGAACTGTATGTTGTCTACCGGGCGCTCGGGTTCGGCACATCACGGATCTGGTGGACAGATTACTGGGAGGGGCTGGGGAAGACCCAGCTGTCATGGTGCACGTTGGCACCAATGACAAAGTCAGAGGTAGATGGAGTGTCCTAAAGAACGATTTTAGGGACTTGGGAGCTAAATTGAGGAAAAGGACCTCCAAGGTAGTATTCTCGGGAATACTACCGGTACATCGAGCCACACCAGAAAGGCAGAGGGAGATTAGGGAAGTGAACAAGTGGCTGAAGAGCTGGTGTAGTAAGGAGGGGTTTGGGTTCCTGGAGGACTGGGCCGACTTCTCAGTCGATAACCAGTACTATAGAAGGGACGGACTGCACCTAAATGAGGAGGGTGCAGATCAGCTGGGAATAAGGATGGCCAAAAAGTTAGAGGGGTTTTTAAACTAGGTGACAGGGGGGAGGGTCCAGAGATAGTGAGAGTCAGCGGGGAACATATTCTAAAGGGTAGTATTAGGGGCATTAGTGGTAGGGTAACCAAAGAACATAAACCCAAGGTAAGTATAGTAGCAAGTCCTAGTTGCAATCTGGGAACACCCAAGAGGATAGTATGTGACCGGTCAAATAATATTAATGCATTAAAGTGTCTGTTCACCAATGCCAGAAGTCTGCCAAGCAAAATAGGTGAGTTGGAAGCTCTGGTGCATGAGGAGAGCTATGATGTAATCGGTATTGCTGAAACTTGGCTTCATTCCTCACACGACTGGGCTATTAATATTCCTGGCTATGCACTCTTTCGGAAAGACAGGGTAAAAAGGAAGGGTGGAGGGGTCTGTCTCTATGTGAGAAGTGATCTCAAAGCGAGTGTGAAAGAGGACCTGGTGGATGGAGAGTGTGATGAGTCTGAAGCATTATGGGTAGGACTGCATACAGATGTGCGTAGTTCAAAGCTAATCATTGGAGTTTGTTATAGACCACCCAATGTTAATGAGGAGTTAGAGACTCAGCTCCTTGCACAGATGGAAAGGGCTGGGACGGTGATAATAATGGGGGATTTTAACTACCCAGAAATTGACTGGAGTAATGGAACTGCTGGGACAGTTAAAGGGCAAAAATTTATAAACCTATTGCAGGACAATTTTATGGTCCAGTTTATTGAGGCCCCAACTAGGAATGATGCTCTGTTGGACCTGGTAATCTCAAACCATGCAGAGCGTATTACTAATGTTCAGATAAAGGAACACCTGGGTAGCAGTGACCATAACATGATTTCATTTGATGTTAGTTGTAAGCAAAAATCACATACAGGAAAGATAAAAACACTTAATTTCAAGAGAGCAAATTTTCCAAGGATGAGTGCTGCTCTCCAGGACTTAGACTGGGAAGGAATATTGGCATCAATGGGCACAGAACAGAAATGGGAATTCTTCAAAAAGACTGTTTGGGAACTCACTGCAAAGTATATTCCCATGGGCAATAAGTTTAAAAGGCTAAAAATAAAACCTATGTGGCTCACTGACAAAGTTAAAAAAGCTATAAACTATAAGAAAAGAGCTTTTAAAAAATATAAAAATGAGGGAACACTAGTGTCATTTAAATGTTACAAAGAATATAACAGGATATGTAAAAAGGAAATCAAGGATGCAAAAATTCAAAACGAACGACAGATTGCAAAAGATAGTAGGACAAACCCCAAAAAATTCTTCAAATTTATTAATAGTAAAAAGGTCAAGTCTGAGCATGTAGGCCCTTTACAAAATAATCTAGAGTGGGTGACTGGGGACAAAGAGAAGGCTAATTTATTAAATACTTTCTTCAGTTCTGTGTATACAAAGGAGCATGGGGGAGCTCATGTCCAAAATGGGGGTGGTAGTGACACAGCCCCAAATCCACAATGGCTCAAAAGTGATATGGTCCAGAAATATTTAGATGGAATAAAGGTGGATAAAGCACCTGGACCAGATGGCATACACCCACGGATCCTAAAAGAATTGAGCTCTGTAATTTCAAAGCCATTGTATTTAATTTTTAGGGACTCATTAATGACAGGAATAGTACCACTGGATTGGCGCAGGGCCAATGTGGTGCCTATATTTAAAAAGGGAATTAAGTGTTTACCAAGTAACTATAGACCTGTTAGTTTAACTTCTATAGTTGGGAAAATACTGGAGAGATTAATAAAAGACCACATAGATGAGTTCTTGCTGGAAAAAAACTATTTAAGCAACAGACAGCATGGATTCATGAAAGACAGAAGTTGTCAAACAAACCTGATTTCTTTTTATGAAGAGGTAAGTAAGACCTTGGACAGAGGGGTGGCAGTGGACGTGGTATACTTGGATTTTGCAAAAGCGTTCGATACAGTTCCCCACACACGGCTCATGTGTAAGGTAAAGTCTACAGGATTGGAAATATCAGTTTGTAAATGGATAGAAAACTGGCTAAAAGACAGAATTCAGAGAGTAGTGGTTAATGATTCTTACTCTGAATGGTCCAAGGTTATCAGTGGTGTACCCCAAGGTTCAGTGCTGGGACCCTTACTTTTTAATATGTTTATAAATGATATTGGGTCTGAGATCAAAAGTAACATTTCTGTCTTTGCAGATGACACCAAGCTATGCAGTGGAATAACGTCCTTACAGGATGTCGCCAATTTACAAGCCGACCTCAATGCTCTGTCTAATTGGGCGACTATGTGGCAGATGAGGTTTAATGTTGATAAATGTAAAGTTATGCACTTGGGGGCTAATAATATGAATGCATCATACATACTAGGGGGAGTACAACTGGGGGGATCCGTAGTGGAGAAGGATCTGGGGGTTTTGGTAGATCATAAGCTCAATAATGGCATGCAATGCCAAGCTGCGGTTTCCAAAGCGAGCAAAGTCCTTTCTTGTATTAAGAGAGGTATGGTCTCCAGAGAGAGAGATATCATTTTGCCCCTGTTCAAATCATTAGTAAGACCTCATCTGGAATATGCAGTTCAGTTTTGGGCCCCAGTTCTCAAAAAGGATATTGGGGAACTGGAGAAAGTGCAGAGAAGGGCAACCAAACTGATAAGAGGCATGGAGGAGCTCAGCTATGAGGAGAGATTAGAGGAACTGAATTTATTCTCTCTTGAGAAGAGGAGATTAAGGGGGGATATGATCAACATGTACAAATATATAAGGGGTCCATATAGTGAACTTGGTGTTCAGTTATTCACTTTACGGTCAACACAAAGGACAAGGGGGCACTCTTTGCGTCTAGAGGAAAAGAGATTTCACCTCCAAATACGGAAAGGTTTTTTCACAGTAAGAGCTGTGAAAATGTGGAATAGACTCCCTGCAGAGGTGGTTCTGGCCAGCTCAGTAGATTGCTTTAAGAAGGGCCTGGATTCTTTCTTAAATGTACATAATATAACTGGGTACTGACATTTATAGGTAAAGTTGATCCAGGGAATATCCGATTGCCTCTCGGGGGATCAGGAAGGAATTTTTTCCCCTGCTGTAGCAAATTGGATAATGCTCTTCTGGGTTTTTTTGCCTTCCTCTGGATCAACTGTGGGTATAGAATTGGGTATATGGGATTGTACGATATATGTTTATTTTTATTTTTTTATTTTTATTTTTTACGGTTGAACTGGATGGACTTGTGTCTTTTTTCAACCTGACTAACTATGTAACTATATGTAACTATGTATGGACAATAAGAAAACAAAAACAAACATCATAGTGATATGGACAGAGGTAAAGAATTTGAAGGCAGCATAGATTACCATGTAAGTGTAGCGGGGGTCTAAATTTAGGGGGATACACCTGGGTGGTAGTATGACCCAGGTGTGTGTAAATCATAGAGGATTTAGACCACTTTCAGTTGTGGAGGACTTTGGTGGTGTACTATTCTCCTTGGCCTGGGGTGGCGGTGTTCCCACAGGTCGAGGTAGAATCACTGCCGCAGTGCTGTCCTTTTTGTCCCGTTTTGGCGTTGGTACAGCGGGGGCGGAGAACCTGCTGTGGCGTCACGGGAGGGGATAAAGGGGAGAGACGCCCTCGCCACAAGGTCTTCTAGATCCGGCGCCGAGGCACCTTAGGCTTGGGTGCGGTCGGTCCGGAGTTCCAGCCCATGGCCTGGTCGGAGCAGTGTTGGCATCCATCTCAGGCACCTTAAGCCTGGGGCCCAGTAACTTTGACTGGGCTCCGCAAGGGCAGATGAGTCCGAGGGACCCTGAGGTGGATGGAGCCCATGTCTGAGGTGAGGAGGCCAGAGAGGTTACCCGTCTGAAGAGTCCGGAGCAGCATCAACGGAGGGGCCTCTGGTAACTCCCTTGGAGGGACATCTTCCCCCTGATAGGGGCCGCAACGCAGCGAAGGTACTCCATTCATGTTCTTCCGAGTCGCTGGTAGAAACTCATAATTTTCAAGTTCCTCTCTCTAGCCAATGGCTATAGCAACCGCTGGTGAAACCACAGTGGTTTAGTTTATCATTAGGACAGTGCCTCGACCTGTACCCCACCGTATTGAACTGTTTATGGATCTCAACTAATTGGCTAACAAAGAACTGTTTATTGTGTGTGTTACAATAAAAGAAGTGTTGGATCCTTATCGGTGTGTGGAACTCTGGTTGATGGGAGTGAAGGGGGAGTGTCGGCACAGCAAGACTTGGTTGTGAATAGAAACACACAGGCCCGAGGAGAATACTTGGTACTGGCCTTCACCTCACCTGCTGCAATGGGGAGGACATAGGCCGTAGCGCATCTCACCCTCACGTACAACATACCCCTAGACAGAGAAGAGGGGGTGAGGCCGCTACATAAGCATGTTTAAAACAATGGTGCAGTTAAAGTTGGAATTTGAAGGCAGCATAGATTACCATGTAAGCATGTTTAAAACAATGGTGCAGTTAAAGGTGGAATTTTGCTAATGCCCTTATTTAATATGCTCTTAAAGCAAACCCATCTCTCCTCCGTGTTCTTTGTTCCTAAGATTTTATACCAATTTATACCTTCTAGCAAGGTTCGTAGTTTGGGGAAGTTGGCTCTATTGAAATTCAGTGTCTTTGCATTCCCCTTATGTTTTCTATTTGTGTGATTTATACTGAAGCCAATTGACCTGTGATCACTGTTACCTAAATTGCCCCGTATTTCCACATCCGTGATCAGGTCTGTATTCTTGGTATTCAGTAGATCCAGTAACGCTTTATTTCTAGTTGGTGCGTCTACCATCTGACCCATAAAATTGTCCTGCAATTAGGAACTGGCGAGCCTTAGATGAATGCGGGGTTCCCTCCGCCCAGTCTATGTTTGGATAATTAAAATCCCCCATTATGATAACACTTCCCATCCTTGCTGCTAATCCAAATTATGATTGGTGATCTGTTTCCCCCTCTTTCCTGAGGTTAGGGGGCCTATAGCATACTCCCAGTATTATTTTCCCCTTAGCTTCATCCCTTTGGAGCTGTACCCATAAGGATTCCACCTCCTCTCCCTTAGTGATGTCATCTCTTACATTCACTTGTACATTATTCTTGATATATAGGCATACCCCTCCCCCTTTTTTACCCTCTCTATCCTTTGCGATAAAGGGTATACCCTGGAATAGTTGCCAGCCAATCATGAGAGCTGTTGAATCAGGTCTCTGAAATTCCAACAAAATCCAAATCCTCCTCGTACAACAGTATCTCTAGTTCACCAATCTTGTCTGCCAGGCTCCTGGCATTGGTGAACATGCCATGTAGTTTAGACCGGTCGCATACTATCCTCTGAAATTGTAACTAGGACTTGCTACTATACTTACCTTGGGTTTATGTGCTTTGGTCAACCTATCACTATTGCCCCCAATACTACCCTCTGGAATATGTTCCATGCTGACTATCTCTACCTCTGGGCCCTCCCCCTCGTCGCCTAGTTTAAAAGCCAGACAAATTTTTTGGCCATCTTTATTCCCAGCTGATCGGCACCCTCCTCATTTGGGTGCAGTCCATCCCTTCTATAGTGCTGGTTATCGACTGAGAAGACGGCCCAGTCCTCCAGGAACCCAAACCCTTCCTTACTACACCAGCTCCTCAGCCACTTGTTTACTTCCCTAATCTCCCTCTGCTTTTCTGGTGTGGCTCGATGTACCGGTAGTATTCCTGAGAATACTACCTTGGAGGTCCTTTTTCTCAATTTAGCTCCCAAGTCCCTAAAATTGTTCTTTAGGACACTCCATCTGCCTCGGACTTTGTCATTGGTGCCAACGTGCACCATGACAGCTGGGTCTTCCCCAGCCCCTCCCAGTAATCTGTCCACCAGATCCGTGATGTGCCAAACCCAAGCGCCCGGTAGACAACATACAGTTCAGCGCTTCAGGTCTTTGTTACAGATTGCCCTCTCTGTCCTTCTAAGAATTGAGTCACCTACCACCAGAATCTGTCTTTCCTTTCCCTTCGCTTCCCCCCACTCTCACTGGAGGAGTTCTTCCCCCGGCAGCTAGGGGAGTCCCTCAGCTCCAGCAGTGCTGGTCCCTGACTGGTTTCACCAATGTCACTCAATGGAGCGTACTTATTGGAATGCTCCAGCCCTGGATCGGCCTCCCTGGCACTTCCCCCTCTACCCTTCCTGACTGTCACCCATCTACTATTTTCTAGTGCCTGCACCTCTTTGTCTCCACCCACATCTATGCTGGCCCCTGCCGGCACCTGCCGGGTACGTTCCCGGCTCTCCTTTAGTATGGAGGGTCTTCTCAGTGCCGACAGTTGCTTCCCCATTCAGAACCTGGGCTTCCAGGGAAACAATGTGCTTACATTTTGCACAGCAGTATTCGCCCTCAATCGGATGATCAAGGAATGCATACATGCCGCAAGGTGTACACCGAGTCGCCCACCGGGCATCGTACCTATTAATTTAATGAGGATTGGGGATTATACCCTGTCCAAATGACCTAACAACTAGCTTCCTGACACTAATACTCAACAAGACAATACACAGTAACTCGCAGACCAACGTGCACTCGCAGACCTACATGCACTCGCAGACCTATGTGCACTCGCAGACCACTGTGCACTTGCAGACCTACGTGTACTTGCAGACCTACGTGCACTCGCAGACCCATGTGCACTTGCAGACCTACGTGCACTCGCAGACCCATGTGCACTCGCAGACCTACGTGCACTCGCAGACCACTGTGCACTTGCAGACCTACGTGCACTCGCAGACCCATGTGCACTCGCAGACCTACGTGCACTCGCAGACCTACATGCACTCGCAGACCCATATGCACTTGCAGACCTACGTGCACTCACAATAATACGTTCCAGGGAAACAATGTGCTTACATTTTGCACAGCAGTATTCGCCCTCAATCGGATGATCAAGGAATGCATACATGCCGCAAGGTGTACACCGAGTCGCCTCTCCACACCCACCGGGCATCGTACCTATTAATTTAATGAGGATTGGGGATTATACCCTGTCCAAATGACCTAACAACTAGCTTCCTGACACTAATACTCAACAAGACAATACACAGTAACTCGCAGACCAACGTGCACTCGCAGACCTACATGCACTCGCAGACCTATGTGCACTCGCAGACCACTGTGCACTTGCAGACCTACGTGTACTTGCAGACCTACGTGCACTCGCAGACCCATGTGCACTTGCAGACCTACGTGCACTCGCAGACCCATGTGCACTCGCAGACCTACGTGCACTCGCAGACCACTGTGCACTTGCAGACCTACGTGCACTCGCAGACCCATGTGCACTCGCAGACCTACGTGCACTCGCAGACCTACATGCACTCGCAGACCCATATGCACTTGCAGACCTACGTGCACTCACAATAATACGTTTCTAATCCCCTTGTGGAGGCTGCCATTTGTGGATGGACATTTTATGGTTACACAACCAATCACATTGCTATAATCTTTTTTATATGGACTATAAACCGAAGGACTTATGGTTGTGGAATAGACATGTGCACACTGAAATATTTTGTTTCGGAATTTAGTTTTCGTCCGAAAAACAAATTTATTTAGTTAGTCTCGAAATTCGTTTTTATTTATTTATTTTTTTCGTTAGAAATTGCATTCGTCCGAAAATCTGAATTAATTAAGGTCGAATCTGTCATTGAAGGCTCATGGTGTCTGTCGAAGGTTCAAAGAAGATTCGACGGAGCAGCGAAACTGTACGACGCCGCAATGCTACATTTCCAGTCAAATGTTCCGCCTACAAGCTAGCTATAGTAGAATTCTAATGTTGTATGACTAGTAATAATTATATTTTTTAATTATTATTACTAGTCAACCAACATTAGAATTCTTCTATAGCCTATGGGCGGATGCATTTGACCGGAAATGTATGATTGCAGCGTCATACAGTTTAGCTGCTCCGTCGAATCTTCTTAGAACTTTCGACAGACACCATAAGCCTTCAATGACAGATTCGACGTTTGTATGTTTTTCGATGCTTTGTCGAATCTTCGTCGTTCATGTTGAATTGTCAAGTCAGTTCTAGCTATTTTACTGCTCCTCCTCTTTGGTTACAATCAGCCAATAACATTCATCATCATCATTATTTTTTATTTTACTTCCCCCACCCAATAACATTCATCATCATCATTATTTTTATTTTACTTACCCCACCCAAGCAGCGATCTTTTCTCTCTATGTCGAATCTTTTCTCTCTATAATGTCGAATCTTTTCTCTCTATAATGTCGAATCTTTTCTCTCTATAATGTCGAATCTTTTCTCTCTATGTAGAATAATCTTGGACTAATAGAGTTAAGGTTAGGCACATTCGACCACAGGTTCGATAGACACAGATTGTTATTGTCAGCGTCATGTCAAATCTTCTATCTATATCGAACTGTTGTTGCAACGAAAACAAAAATAAAGCATTTGTTTATGTCGGATCTTTCGGTTTTCTGATTCTTCACTTTCGTTTTTGTTTGTTAAAACGATAACCAAAATACCTGAAATTCGGACGAAAATGCATTCGGACGAAAACGAATGCACATGTCTATTGTGGAATGAATCATTTGAGTTTCCATTATTTCTTATGGGAAAATTTGCTTAGATATAAGAGTGCTTTGTATTAGAAGCATGTTTCTGGAACGAATTATGCTCGCAATCCAAGGTTTTCTGTATATAACTATGAAACCCCTTTTTTTACCCCCTTCCTGCTAATCCTGTGTCCCTTTTTTGTAACTTGGGTAATATATCCACTGCACTATTATGCTGTGGTCCTTCTTTTGATTTATTTGGATGTTGTGGACAGTGATCATTAGACTACAAGCCTTATAAAAAGAGATTTTGATCGGTATGTTGTGGCCACATACATACTGTATGGAAAATAAAGAATTAAAAAAAAAATAGGATTTTTTACTCACCGTAAAATCATTTTCTTTGAGTCCATGGACCGACACAGCCTCTCTATTGACAAAGTGGGTATTATCCGTTAATTAGGAGTGACTAGGCAGAAAACTTGTAAAAAGTGTTGCACCACACCCTCTACAGTACCGCCCAGGGGGCGGACCCTCTGGGTATATCACCTCAGTCTGCATCTCGCAGATCAGTTCGTCAAAAAGCAGTACAAACTTAAAAGGAGGGGTGGGTGCTGTGTCGGTCCATGGACTCAGAGAAAAGGATTTTACGGTGAGTAAAAAATCCTATTTACTCTTTCGTCCATGGACCGACACAGCCTCTCTATTGACAAAGTGGGACGTCCCAAAGCAGTGTCAGAGAAAAAACGAGGGGTGGTAACAGCATAAAAATAAACTTCACCCCAAACACAAAACAGCACTCCTCCAACGGAGGAGTTGCAACTCTAAACAGCCGCTTGCAAAACCTTGCGGCTGAAAGAGGCATCCGAAGATGCACCTACATCAACTTTGTAGAATTTTGTGAAAGTGTGAGTGGACGACCAAGTCGCCGCTTTACATAATTGGGAAACAGACGCTTGGTGTCGGAAAGCCCAAGAGGCACCTATTGCCCTGGTTGAATGTGCCGTGACCGGAAAGGGGGGTGCTTGACCCTTTAAGGCGTAAGCCTGGATTACTATCTGTCGGATCCACCTAGAGATGGTGGCCGACGAGACTGCTTGGCCCTTCTTGGGACCAGCCACCGAAACAAACAGTGAGTCTGACTTCCGGAACAGGGAAGTAGCTGATAGGTATACTCTCAAAGCTCGGACAATGTCCAAGGAATGCAACGCCGACTCCTTAGGATTCAACGGGTGAGGACACAAGGATGGAAGTACAATGTCTTCGTTGAGTTGAAAAGCCGAAACGACCTTCGGAAGAAAGGAAGGCTGCGGCCGCAGCACCACCTTATCCTTGTGGAAAATCAAATAGGGAGCCTTGCAGGACAAGGCTGCCAGCTCAGAGACTCGTCTAACTGACGTAACAGCCACCAGAAAGACCACTTTCTGAGAAAGTGTCAACAGGGGAATATCTCTAATATTCTCAAACGGTGCCTTCTGAAGCACCGAGAGGACCAGGTTCAAGTCCCACGGAGGTAGTGGGGGACGGACCGGAGGGGCCACATGTCGAACCCCCTGCACAAATGTACTCACGAGAGAGTGAGTCGCCAGGGGTCGCTGAAAAAAGACAGCCAGGGCAGATATCTGTCCCTTAATCGTACTTAAGGCAAGCCTTTGGTCCACCCCATGCTGTAAAAACAGCAGGATTCTGGAAACCAAATAAGTACGCGGATGCCATTTCATTTCCTCACACATGGAGAAGTAGGCCTTCCAAGTGCAGTGATAAACCTTCCTAGAGGACGGTTTCTGAGCACTTCTCATAGTAGAGATTACTGAATCTGATAGGCCCCGGTCTCTCAGTACCTGGTTCTCAACAGCCATGCCGTTAAAGCCAGTGACTGTAAAGCAGGATGGAGTATGGGACCTTGCAATAGCAGGTCCTTCCGTAGTGGTAGGCGCCAGGGGACGTCTGCTACCAGACGTACTAGATCGGCGTACCAAGGACGCTGAGGCCAATCTGGAGCGATTAGGATCATTGGAATTCCCTCTGCCTCCACTCTGCGGAGCAGAAGAGGAAGAAGCCTTAAGGGAGGGAAGGCAAAGATTAGCCGATACTGACCCCACGATGCCACCAACGCGTCTGTTGCGTCTGCCCATGGGTCTCTTGACCGGCCACAAACCTCAATACCTTCTGATTGAGTCGGGAAGCCAGAAGATCTACGTATGGTGTGCCCCATCTTTGGCAGAGGAGTTGGAACACCTCCGGGTGTAAGGACCATTCTCCCTGGTCCAGCATCTGGCGGCTCAGGTAGTCCGCCTGCCAGTTTTCCACACCCAGAATGTACACGGCTGACAGTGCCGGTACGCTCCTCTCTGCCCACTTCAGGATGCGAGCGACCTCCGATGCTGCAGCTGAGCTTCTTGTTCCTCCTTGATGATTGACATATGCCACTGCTGTGGCGTTGTCTGACTGGATCCTGACTGGACGCCCTTGCAGCCTCTGAGACCATTTGAAGAGGCACAGCCTGATCGCCCGGATTTCCAGGACATTGATCGGCAGGAGGGCTTCCTCTGGGGTCCAGCGACCTTGCGCCGACTGAACACCCCAGACTCCACCCCAGCCTGTAAGGCTGGCGTTCGCCGTGATCACTATCCAGTAAACCGGAAGAAATTACTTCCCAGCCCTTAGAGCCGGTGCTGTCAGCCACCATACCAAGGATCTCCTGACTAGGTGGCTCACTCGGATTTGATAATCCAGAGATGATGGGCATCTGTTCCATCTGGACAGAACTTCCTTCTGTAACACTCGAGTGTGGTATTAAGCATATGGGACCGCCTCGAAGGAGGCTACCATGAGGCCCAACACTCGCATGCAAAAACGGAGTGACGACCAATTCCTGGAAGTCAGCTGCCGTACTGCAGCCCGGAGGGTCTGCAACTTCTCCCCAGGGAGGAATACCTTTGCCTCTGAGGAATCCAGAATCAACCCCAGGTACACTAGGCGTTGAGTGGGCACCAATACTGACTTTTGCGTGTTTAGTATCCAACCACAGTCTCGAAGAGTCTGACAGGTAACAGACACGCTTACCTCTAATTCTGAGCTTAAAGGGGCCTTCAGTAGAAGGTCGTCCAAGTAGCCCATGATAGCGATACCCCGCTGTCTTAGAAGTGCCAGAATCGGAGCAAGCACCTTGGTGAACATCCTGGGTGCTGAGGCAAGGCCAAACGGGAGGGCCACAAACTGGTAGTGGTTCTTCCCGATAGCAAATCGCAGAAACCTCTGGTGTCTAGAGTATATGGGGACATGCAGGTATGCGTCCTTGATGTCCAAGGAGGCCAGGAAGTCCCCCGGATGGAGAGCCGTGACTACAGATCGAACCGACTCCATCCGAAATCTTTGTACTTTCACAAAGCAATTGAGGGCTCTGAGATCCAAGATTGGACGAACCCCCTCCTTCTTCGGCACAATGAACAGATTTGAGTAAAAACCCTGACCTCGTTCCTGTTCTGGAACTGGAATAACTACCCCGCGTTCCAGTAGACCCTGGACCGCCCCATACAGGGCCTCCCGACGGGTCGGTAGTAGCTGGAGATTGGAGGTGATGAACCTGTCCGGTGGACAAGAGAGAAATTCTATCTTGTAGCCTGAGGAGATTACTTCGCAAACCCACCTGTCGGAGACTAGAGCTGTCCACTGAGTCGCGAATTTGCGAAGACGTCCCCCCACCCGAGAGCTGGGTGGGGCCGGACGCAGATTTGTCCGCAGGCTTGTTGGGTTTGCGGGACCAAGGACGCTTTTGTCCTTGGGCAGGCGCCTTGTCGGCCTGGGGTCTTTTCCCTGTCGCCCTAGGGGGACGAAAAAAACGCCTGCGTGCAGTAAAGGAGGGCCCTTGCCCTTGGCGTGGCCCCCTACCCTTGCTAGTTTGGGGAAGCAAAGTGCTTTTACCTCCTGTGGCATCCTTGATGATGTCATCCAGAGAAGCCCCAAAAAGTCTGTCGCCCTTAAAAGGCAGATCCAACAGGGCTTTTTGGAAGTCTGGTCTGCAGACCAGCCCTTTAGCCAGATCAGGCGGCGTATTGCTACTGCATAAACCAAAGCTTTTGACAGCAGGGGAATAGTATCCATGTCTGACTCGCAGACAAACTTAAGGCCCTGGACCAACTGGTTGGCCAAAGTTATCTCATTAGGAGGAGCATCTCGCTCCTTTAACCCCTGGAGTAGCAATTTTGCCCCTTCAGTAAGTGTCTGAGACACTAGGGCCCCTGACAATGCCGGGCGTACTGCCGAGCCTACCACTGAATATAGGTAGCGAGCGAGTGCTTCAGCCTTCTTATCCACAGGGTCCTTGAAAACAGGAGCCCCTTCTACTGGAATAGTGGTGGCTCTATTAAGTCTGGACACCGGAGGGTCCACTATAGGGGGAGAGGTCCATTTCTTCAGAAAACTCTCCTCAAAGGGGTACCGTACTGCAAACCTCTTTGGGGCTGTAAAGTCCCTCAGTGGGTTCTCCCATTCCTTGTATAAGAGTTTGTCAAAATAAGACACACAAGGGAACACCTTAGCAGTGCGGGCAGGTTTACGAAACCCAAAGGGGACTGGAGTTTCTGCTGCTTCTGCAGTATTTTCCAACTTTAACGTATCCCGCACTGCAGTAATAAGGTCAGATACCAAAGCCGTCTCGCGTACTGACCAGGACTTGGAGTCATCCTCACTGTCCGATCGGTCACGATCTGCAGTCTCTGATGCGTCCGAATCTGAGCCATGAGCCGTAGCTGGACCTGGTTCTGCATCAGAATTATCCCCGGAAGATTGCAGGGGATGGGGCGTTTACTACCCCCTGTATTCCCGTGTGCTGCTTTCACCCTGGCAGCAAACGCCTCTAGGATTGCTGACATAGCGTTCATAGACACCTCAGGGGCACCAGCTGCTAAATCTGGTGCTTCAGGGGAGAAGACATCTGGCTCAGATGCCATGCTGACCACACGCTGACACCCACAGGGCTCCAGGCAAGATATCAATAGGCCACCCTCCTGTGCTGCAGAGATGCTGGGTTACCCAGAGGACTCACCACCCTGGACCGGTACTGCTATGCTCCCGTGTGCTGTGCCTGTGATGCTGTCCCACTGCTGCTGTGTCAGTCTGCTTCTTTTATCAGCGCTTCCTGTGTGAATTTTCGCGCCAGTGTAATGCACCCTAGAGGCCGGAGACTCTCGCAAAATGGCCGCCAAAAACGTCTGTATGGAAGATAATGTGGGCTCTAAGAAAATGGCCGCCGAGCCGAAGATAGAGGCCAAGCAGCCGTAGCCCACAAAAAGATGGCCGCCGAACGGCAATATATACATACAGGGTGGACAAACATGGCCGCCGATCAGTTGATAGAGGCCAGTGGGTGTGGACTACAAGAAAATGGCGCCAAAAACACAGGAAGATGGCCGCCGGGCAGTCACTAGAGGCCGAACCCGGCATGGACCACCACAAAATGGCCGCCGACAGCATGGAGGAGGAAGCACACACAGGTAAGCAGAAATTACATTTCTTTTAAATGTTAGTTACAGCCAGCCCCGCTCCAGTGGAACCCCTTAGGTGACCCCCAGCACCCAGCAACCTTTAGCTAGAAGCCCAGGGAGGAGGGAAAAGGCAGGGAGAGAGGGAAGAAAGGGGCCACAACCACTTACTTGGTCTCTCCAGGAATGTCCAGCCAAATCACCCAGCCGAGGCAGGGGAGTTTACTTACCTATCCTGCATGTATTATGCTGGAAGACATTCCAAACAGATCATCGTCCGCGCACGGAAGGCGACTGTTGGCCAGGCATGCTGTGATTGGACCCAAAAGGGACGACCATATGTATGCCCTGGAGCGTGACGCTCACCGGACAGGCTGCTGCGACTCGGCCGTAAGGTCAGCCGAAGCTGAGCGGTCCGATGCAAGCCTTGGAGCGTAAGCTCACCGGCCAGGCTGCTGCGACTCGGCCGTAAGGTCAGCTGAAGCTGAGCGGTCCGATGCAGGCCCTGGAGCGTAGGCTCACCGGCCACCCGTGGAGCAACGGGCATGTCGTGGAAAACCCAGCGCGTAGCTAGGGTCAGCACACGCTCGATGGCCGAACTGGGGAGACTACAAGGATCGAGGATCCAGCCTGTCACCCAGTCGGCAGTTGATCGAAGATCGCAGGAAACAAAAAATGTAGCAAGAAAAATATATCTTTTTCCCCCGGACCATTGGGCCCGAAGGGAGCCATGTCCTACTCCTTGCTAGACAGAAAAAAACTGATCTGCGAGATGCAGACTGAGGTGATATACCCAGAGGGTCCGCCCCCTGAGCAGTACTGTAGAGGGTGTGATGCAACACTTTTTACAAGTTTTCTGCCTAGTCACTCCTAATTAACGGATAATACCCACTTTGTCAATAGAGAGGCTGTGTCGGTCCATGGACGAAAGAGTAAATCACTTTTGTTACATCTGTTCAATACCTGTTAAAATATACTTTTTGAGCTTGTCAGAGAATCAGAGCTGTCCTGTAACTTTCTAGCTGGCCATACATGGCTTGAATGGCCGATTCCTGTGAATCGGGCAAAATTCGAGCTGTGGGTGACCCTGCTTATAAACCCCAGCTTAACAAACTTTGATTGCGAAATCCAAGGAACTGGATGGGAAAAAGTTATCCAAAAAGTGGCGAACGCCAATCAGCTGCTGAGCTGGTTAAGGTATGCATTTTTTGCATCATATCTCAATGCACAATGGGAGAAAATAAGCCCCATCATTGGTGTCAGTAGCGGCAATCAAAATCCCCAGCACAGGTGTCAGTGGACGCAATAATGTCAGTGAGTCTACTGCAATGTAAACTCTTTTATATTACAGTCTAGGTGGGCAGATACAGAAGAGCCTTGCACCCCTTCCACAAAACAGGCACTGGATACCTGAGCACAGAGGATTGAATCCCCTCTTTGCACCTGTGGGCGGAGGATATTGAAAATAGGAGCAGAAGGAACAATATTAGGATCAGGGGTATGCCTGTGGCCACCATGCACACAGATTTTTTTGTCACCGTTTTGTCTATTTTTTTTTTCCCAAACAAAAGGTTTTTATTGAGCAAGGATAAAAGGACAAATAGTTCCAGAGCACAAGTAGTACATTCAAGCAGTGTGGCGCAGAACACAAGTAAACACTTAATACAGTAAAGCACCCATTCCCATCCGCAAACAGTTGTTCCACGTGGGCCCAATACATGCAATTACCCCCAATCGAGTCCCCACTTAAGCATACTCTAACAGGTAACCTACTTATCCAAATACAGAAATCCGCATGTCCCATGCGGGCTCAAAAAAGACGGTCATACACCAGATCTATTGGGGCCAGACCAGGGACGTTTTGTCTATTTTTAATAAAGATATAGATCGTTCTCCTGAGACGGAAATTGAGATTAATAGGCTACAGAGGGTGACTGTCAGGTCACCTGAGGCCAGATGACAGATGCACACCATTGGGGTCAGGAGTGCACCACAAGGTAGTGAACCCTATGGCTGACTGCTGCGGATGGAACACTGGGTGGTTAAGGAAGGCAGGTCCACTGGAGCACAAACAGGGATCCCACAGGGAGCTAGAGCCCAAGATTCCCCAGGGCGCGGAGTCTAAGATCCAGCAGGTGTTCACCAGAGCCTCTAGTGGTGAGGATGGACTGAGCTGCAACTGGATCCAGGTCGCGGCCCCCAGAGTCCCCTAGCTCACGCTCGGTAGGGTATAGAGGATAGAGGGGAAGCAGCAGCTCAGGATACAAGAGATAGTGAGGGGATAAGCCAAGGTCAGGGCGACAAGCAGACAAGGATAAACAAAGGACGAGCCAAAGGTCAAGGTCACAAGCAGACAGGGATAGTCGAGAACAAGCCAAGATTGATAACACAGAGACAGACATAGCACATGGCAAGCAGGAACCCAAACACACAATGCTTAACAAACAACGTTGATCAGCAACGCACTCTTGCAGTGCACAGGTTAATATAGAGTTCTCTGATAGGGCCTGGGGTGGAGCCATGCTTGGAGGAGAGATTATTTAAGCAGCCAGGTGAGAGTGTCTGGCCTCTAAGGTGAACACATGGAGAGGAAGGTAAGCTGACAGACAAACATTACTGCATATCCATGACAGTACCCTCCCTCTTACGAGGCCTCCCCCTTCGCCGCCTGGGCCCGGGTTTAGAGGGGAATTTCAGATGAAATTTCTTTAACAGACGAGGTGCAAAGACCTCAGATTCAGTGATTCAAGACCTCTCCTCAGGACCAAACACTTTCCAATGAACGAGGTACTGAAGAACGCCTCTACAGAGTCGGGAATCCAGAATTTGACTGACCTCGTACTCCTGATTATCCTCAGAGACCGGCGGGGAGAGGACGAGAGAACTTATTGAGGACTAATGGCTTCAGAAGGGCAACGTGGAAGGAGTTGGCGATCTTAAGGCTTTTGGGAATCTGGAGTTTGAAACAAACCGGATTCATTTTAGTAGTTATAGTGTACGGACCAATGAATCTTGGAGCAAACTTCAGAGAAGGAACTCGGAGCTTGATGTTCCTGGTGGAGAGCCAGATTTTGTCCCCTGGCTGAAGAGAAGGCGGTTTACGCCTGCGGCGGTTGGCAAAGCCTTTGAATTTGTCAGCAGCTGCCCGGAGGGAATCATGAACGTCACCCCAAATAGAATTGAAAAACTCCTGAGCCAAAGCCAAAGCTGGAATATCTGGAGAACAGGTCATGGGAAGAGGAAGTTGAGGGTGTTTTCCATAAACTGTGAAAAAGGGTGTCTTCTGCGAACTGGTATATACATGATTGTTATGAGAGAATTCTGCCCACGGGAGAAGAGAGGACCAATCGCCATGATGAGCAGAGACTAAGGTGCGAAGAAAGACCTCTAACTCCTGATTAACCCTCTCAGTCTGTCCATTGGATTGAGGATGGTAAGAAGAGGAAAAATCCAAGACAATATTGAGGGATTTGCAAAAGGCTCTCCAAAAACGAGACGTAAATTGAACACCCCTGTTGGAAACAATATGAGAAGGAACCCCATGGAGGCGGAAAATTTCTCAAATAAAAATGGGATCAAGGCAGGAGCAGAAGGAAGGCCAGGAAGAGGAACAAAATGAGCCATCTTGGAGAACCGATCTATTAACACCCAAATTACGTATTATTCAGACAGTGGGTGATCGGTGATAAAATCCATGGCAATGTGAGCCCAGGGCTCCTTAGGAATGGGCAAGGGCATGAGGAGACCAGCAGGAGCTTGTGTGGAGGATTTAGACTGAGCACAGACATGACAAGCCTTAACGTAGTCTTCGACATCTGAGCAGAGATTAGGCCACCAGTAGTGACGACTGATGAGTAAGAAGGATCGGAGGAATCCAGCATGACCTGCCACCTTGGAACCATGTCCCCAACGAAGGATCTTAGCTTTTAGCTCAGTGGGGACAAAGGTCTTACCAGGAGGAATTTTTGACTCCAGGGTGGTAGAATGGGCAACAATGCATGAGGTTGGAATGATCGGCTCAGGTTCAGGGGTGGACTCCTCGTCCAAAGTGTCAAATGACCTAGAGAGCGCATCAGCCCGACCATTGCAGGAACCAGGTTTGTATGTAATCGTGAAATTAAAACAGGAAAAGAAGAGACTCCATCTGGCCTGTCTGGGATTCAGACGTTTAGCATTCTGTAGGTACTGTAAATTCTTGTGATCAGATCGTTATGGAGTGAGGGGAACTCTCCAAGAGATGACGCCACTCCTCTAATGCAAATTTAATTGCGAGAAGTTCCCGATCACCGATGGCATAATTTCTCTCTGCCTGAGAATTTTTTGGGAGAAGAACGCACATGATTGATGTCTCTTCTCAAAGAATTGAAGAAGCACAGCTCCCACCCCCATTGAAGAAGTGTCCACTTCAATAAAAAATGCATCCCCAGGATTTGGTCTCCTCAAGAGAGGTCCAGAAACAAAGGCCTGTTTCAGGTCGTGAAACGCAGAGACAGCTTCGGGAGGCCAGTCTTTGGCATTCTCACCCTTCATGGCCAAAGCGATTATAGGCGCGGCAATGGAAGAGTAAAAACTGCCTATAATAATTTGTGAAGCCAAGAAAGAGCTGTGTGGCCTTGAGGCTAGCAGGAAGAGGCCAGCTGGTAATGGCCAAGACCTTCCCAGGATCCATACGAAGACCCAAACTTGAGACAAAGCATCCCAGAAACAGGACCTCAGAACATTCAACATTTCTCCAGCTTGGCATAGAGATTATTCTCTCTAAGGCGCTGAAGTACAGTGCAGACATGGTTTCTGTGGATGAGCAGATTTTCCGAAAAGATAAGGATGTCATCCAGATAGATGACAACAAACTGGTACAGCAGATCCCTGAAAATTTCATTGACAAAGTTTTGAAACACAGCTGGGGCATTACACAAACCAAAAGGCATAACCAGGTATTCGTAATGCCCGTCTCTAGTGTTAAATGCAGTCTTCCATTCGTCACCCTCCCGTATTCGAATGAGATTGTACGCGCCTCAGAGATCCAACTTGGTGAAAATGGAGGCACCCTTCAACCTATCGAATAGCTTAGATATTAAGGGTAAGGGGTATCGATTTTTGATAGTAATCACGTTTAAACCTTGATAGTCGATGCAGGGTCTCAAGGTACTATCCTTTTTGGCAACGAAAAAGAACCCTGCCCCTGCAGGCGATGAGGATTTCCGGATGAAACCTCTCTCTAGATTCTCTGCGACATACTCAGACATGGCCTGGGTCTCTGGGATGGACAGAGGGTAGGTACGACCCCTGGGCAGAGTTGCTCTGGAGACAAGGTCAATAGCACAGTCAAAAGACCTGTGGGGAGGAAGCACCTCAGCTGATTTCTTACAGAACACATCCCGGTAATCGCTGTATGGGAAGATCAGAAGATACAGATGTGGTAGCAACCGGAAGTCTCTCCTTGGGGACCACCTTGAGAAGACATGACGAGAAACATGAGGGACCCCAAGCCAGGATCTGCCCAGAGACCCAGTCCACATGTGGAGAGTGGAGCTGTAGCTAAGGTGTTAGGATTAAGTTCACCTGCTGGTGGCACTATCCTGCTCTGGGCTGTTTGCTGCAGTTCCAGTGTCCACCAGCAGGTGTCTCCCAGGACCCAGCAGGCTATTGTAATCAGGCTAATTAGTGTTCAGCTGCCTGGTGGCTACTTAAAGTGGAGCTCCACGCTAATTTTACACTTATGCTAATCGGATTCCTCCCCCCCTCCGGTGTCACAATTGACACCTTTCAGGGGGGAGGGGGGTGAAGATACCTGTCTAAGACAGGTATTTTCACCCACATCCGGGAGTCCTCTCTCCGGGAATCTGCGGGAGTGACGTCACTTCCCCCAGACTTCCCGTAGTGTTCTGGGAGACACTCAGCTCCCAGAACACAGGAGGACGAATCAGAACGGCGCAGCGCGACTCGCGCATGTGCCGTAGGGAACCGGGCATGAAGCCGCAGGGCTTCACTTCCTGGTTCCCTCAGCGAGGATGGCGGAGGGAGCAGCAGAGTGACGAGCGATCGCTCGTCCTCTGCTGCGGACGTCACTGGACTCCAGGACAGGTAAGTGTCCAAATATTAAAAGCCAGCAGCTGCTGTAGCTGTAGCTGCTGGCTTTTAATATTTTTTTTTCCGGCGGAGCTCCGCTTTAAGGCTTCTCCTCCCTTCCCCTGGCGTGTCACGATTTTGGTCTCTGCCTTGCTGCTTAGCCTTGTCCTGATCTAGTCTGTGCCTTGCTCCTGCCTCCCTCTGTTCTGTTCCCAGCCGCGATCCCCCTTCCTTGCAATCCTTGTACCCTTGGTCTGTATGTATATATGTTCAGGTTCAACAGTTCTTGTTAGTGTGGTTTTTGGTTCTGTTTGGGGTAGTTCATGTTTGCTGTGTTCATTGTTTAGTATTTCGCACTGTAAATAAATTTCACTTTAATATATATATCCTTTGTTTGGTCTCAGTTCCTCTGTGTAGCCTATGTGTCTGGTCACCTTAGATGCTGATCCTGACATAATCGTGACGCCCACCAACGACCAGATCGGCTACACTTGGGAACGGGGAGCCAGTTGCTTTGGATTTTTGTTTTTTTTCCTTTCACAATGCTGAGAGTGCAGGTTATTTGCCGTGTGCAACTTGCAGTAGGGGATAAGGATTTGTGTCATTCACTGGCAGGATCTAACTGAGGAGGAGCTGCTTGAAAGCATTTTAACAGCATATGCTTTAGCCATTGAGGGTAAATTTTTATTTAGTCAAGTACAACCTTTCATTCAGGTCTGTTCTGAACTACTATTTCAGGTTACCTCTCAGGGCCATGTTATTTTTACTCCTCCATTTACTATGTACCAGGCTGGGTTTTTGGGATGGTTGCTGAAAAATTGTGCTGGTTTGTTTCTCCAGCAGTATGCAGCCTATTCACAACAGGTGGTGTTGGAATATATTGCTTCTGTGCACCGTTTAATTGAGCAATGTGAGCAAGGGAGAGACAAACTGACTTTAGTTCGCTCTCTATAATTACAACCATGACTATCACTGTACCTACAAATAGGTTTTGCCCCCCCCCCCCCCCATGGTTCAGAGGGGGTGAGTTAGTGTTCATTGAAGTTTGATTATAATTTTATAATTGGAATTTACTGGGACTTACTGGTTCCAAGTTAGCATCCTGATCTCAAAGAATGTGTGATAGACCCTTTCTGGCTTTCTCCGAGATGACATGGGTAGATTCCTGTTTGTAAAAGGCTCCATAGTCGGTCACCGCGTTAAGGTGGCAAATATATGTAGCACTACCCCAGAAGGAGCTGCTGGTTTTGTTTGGGTCTACGTTCTGCATTGCAACATGATCTGCAGCATCTCTCTCCCCCAAACCCCCTCCTTGTGACAGGGGGCAGGGATCCTCTCCCCGAACCTGCTGTCACAATTTTAAAATACAGAGGCCCTTCGGGGCTCTGCCCACGCTGCCGCCTCATTCATTCACAGTCTCCTGTGAATGAATGCCTACAAGTACCATCCGTCAGCCATATTTAGACCCCCCTCACTTTTTTCAATTTTGTTATGTTGCTACCTGATACTACAGTTGTTTAAATAAATTTTTTGCACTAATCTACACTCAGTGCCCCATAATGACAAAGTGAAAACAGAATTTTAGGAATGTTAGCAAAATGTATGAAAAAGGAAAAACTGAGGTACCACATTGGCATAAATATTCAGACCCTTTGCAACAAAACTTGAAATTTCCTCAGGCCATTTCTTTTGATCGTTGCGGAGTTGTTTCTGCACCTTGATTGGAGTCAATCTATGGTAAATTGATTGGACATGATTTGGAAGGCAAAATAAAAACTGGAGAAGGCTACAAAAGAAATTCTCAGTGGAAGGTTCCCAAAAGCTCATTGGCCTCCATAATTCTCAAATAGAAAATGTTTGGCACAACCAGGACTCTTTATCAGGGAATTAATTGACCAGACTGTGTGGACTGCACAGAGATAACCAAAACGCATGTAGAGTGAAATATAATGGGGTTTATTGAGAAGGTGATATAGATAAATACAAACCGTGCAAACTAACCAAACAACCCACAAACAACAAATAATATATACAACAAAGGGCAGAACCAGAATCTTGAATGTAAGCCAGGCCGGGGTCATACACAGCAGATCAGGAGATTGACAAAGGAGTGTTCCAGGGGCATAAACGTGGCCAGGCCAAGGTCATACACGGGGAGTCAGTAGATGGGAATAGGGAACAAAACCAGGCAGGGAGAAGACGGATGGATAGGCTCAGGACGGGGATCAGGTCAGGTCAGGTCAGGATGGGACGGGACAGGACAGGTACAGGCTCAAGGACAGGTACAGACTCAAGGTCCGGATACAGGCTACAAGGTCAGGGCTCCAGGAGAAAGATACCAAGGCGAACATGTAAGGGCTCGCCGGGTATTTATAGGACTGCTATAATTGCCCTCATGTTAACAGCTGATCGAAGGAAGTACTGCCTGCCCCACACTGCCGGAATACCCCCACTGGTGGATGCCGGTACTACGGCCCATGGATCAGGCATTACCACCAGCAGGTGAGATTCTCTGTCAAAGATACAGGCTGCGAGAGGACACCTGCTGGTGGACACTAGTACTGCGATCCATAGGACCGACAGCGCCACCAGTGGGTGAAGCCTTCCCTGACAGTAACCCCCCCAAAAGGAGCGGCCTCCGGACGCTCCAACCAGTCTTGATTGTCCAAAGTCTAGGGCATTGGGTAGCACCAAGGATGAGGGTACTTCAGCCTGGTCATCAGGCACTTTAGGCTGGACCAGGGGCACGTCCAAGCGGAAAGCAGGCACATCCGGGCAGACAAGCTGGGCAGCAGGCTCTGGGTCGTTGAGCTGGGCAGCAAACAGCAACATCTCCGGCTGGGCAGCAGACAGGAACATCTCAGGCTGGGCAGCAGACAGGAACATCTCAGGCTGGGCAGCAGACAGGAACATCTCAGGCTGGGCAGCAGACAGGAACACGTCAGGCTGGGCAGTAGGCTCCACAGACTGCGAAAACGGGCACCATAACCTCAAGCCGGGAAACGGGCACCACAACCTCAAGCCGGGAAACGGGCACCACAACCTCAAGCTGGGAAATGGGCACCACAACCTCAAGCAGGGAAACGGGCACCACAGCGGGCACCACAACCTCAGGCTGGGAAACGGGCACCACAATCTCAGGCCGGGAAACAGGCACCACGACCACAGGCCGGGAAACGGGTACCACGACCACAGACCGAATCTTCAGGCGGGGTCACCAGATCTACCGACTGGGACACCGGATCTTCCGACTGGGACACCGGATCTTCCGACTGGGACACCAGATCTACCGACTGGGACACCGGATCTTCCGACTGGGACACCGGATCTTCCGACTGGGACACCATCATCAGGACCATCATCAGGAATTTCAAGCTGGCAGGCTGGCACAGGAACTTCAAGTTGGCAAGCTGGCACAGGAACTTCAAGTTGGCAGGCTGGCACAGGAACTTCAAGCTGGCAGGCTGGCACAGGAACTTCAAGTTGGCAGGCTGGCACAGGAACCTCAAGCTGGCAGGCTGGCACAAGAACCTCAGGCTGGCAGGCTGGCACAGGAACTTCAAGCTGGCAGGCTGGCACTGGAACTTCAAGCTGGCAGGCTGGCACTGGAACTTCAAGCTGGCAGGCTGGCTCTGGAACTGCAGACTGGAAGGCTGGCCCGGGAACTGCAGGCTGGAAGGCTGGCCCTGGAACTGCAGGCTGGAAGGCTGGCTCTGGAACTGCAGGCTGGAAGGCTGGCTCTGGAACTGCAGGTTGAAAGGCTGGCGGCTCTGGAACTGCAGGCTGAAAGGCTGGCCCTGAAACTGCAGGCTGGAAGACTGGCCCTGGAACTGCAGGCTGGAAGACTGGCCCTGGAACTGCAGGCTGGAAGGCTGGCCCTGGAACTGCAGGCTGGAAGGCTGGCTCTGCAGGCTGTAAGGCTGGCTCTGGAACTGCAGGCTGGAAGGCTGGCCCTGGAACTGCAGGCTGGAAGGCTGGCCCTGGAACTGCAGGCTGGAAGGCTGGCCCTGGAACTGCAGGCTGGAAGGCTGGCTCTGAAGCGGCAGGCTGGAAGGCTGGCTCTGGAATGGCAGGCTGGAAGGCTGGCTCTGGAATGGCAGGCTGGAAGGCTGGCTCTGGAACGGCAGGCTGGAAGACTGGCTCTGGAACGGCAGGCTGGAAGACTGGCTCTGGAACGGCAGGCTGGAAGACTGGCTCTGGAACTGCAGGCTGGAGGGCTGGCTCTGGAACTGCAGGCTGGAAGGCTGGCTCTGGAACTGCAGGCTGGAAGACTGGCTCTGGAACTGCAGGCTGGAAGACTGGCTCTGGAACTGCAGGCTGGAGCAGGTTGGTGGTGTGGGTCGGGAAGTACCTTTGCTTCTTATTAGATTTAGTCACTGCAGGTTTGCAAATAACGGGGGGAATGTATGAAAAAGATGGAATCGAGCAAATGGAAGAATATGGCAGAGACACGGGGACAGAGGCTGGAGGAGGTTTTTGTGGACTTGTTACAGGAGGAAGGGAAGAGGTAGGTGGATTGAAGGCAGGATAAGTACAGCAAGTGGAGATTGGGTAATAGTACTTGGTGGGAAGCAGAGTATACTGAGCTGTAACTGAGGTTGCCAGGGGTGATGGGGAGATAGATTCTTGAGAAGGCAGGTGACTAATGGCAGGGTTGGGTTGTTGTGGTTTAGCTAGATACAGGAGATCAGACCAGGCCTGAAGCACAGGCTGAACAAAAGTTGGTTTACACACACCCTGCCTAATCAGAGACTGCACTGCACAAATACAATCTTCTAGCAACTGCTTGGAACAGGCCAAATAGTGCTCAAAAAAGGATGCAGAGTCATCCTCCAACAACCATACTAGGGACTCCACCAGATCAAAACTGAAAGGGGGAGTGTAATCATCACGGCCCTTTGGAACACAGGACAGGGCTAGCTCAGTGCATATTTGAATCAAAGGCTGAACTTCCCCAAATGGCATAAACCCCTGATCAACCAGGGAGTGAATAAACCTAATGTCCCCTAGCAGCTGATCGCTGGTCCGCTCTCTCAATGCCTGGCGGCAGTATACACTATTCTCAGACGCCAGTAGAGCATAAAAAACAACCTCATTGGTATTCATGTTTAGTAAAATACACTAAACCCAAAATGATTTCTCTGTGCGGCCACGTCTGATCCGGTGGCCTTGGTATACTATCAGGGAATTAATTGACCAGACTGTGTGGACTGCACAGAGATAACCAAAACGCATGTAGAGTGAAATATAATGGGGTTTATTGAGAAGGTGATATAGATAAATACAAACAGTGCAAACTAACCAAGCAACCCACAAACAACAAATAATATATACAACAAAGGGCAGAACCAGAATCTTGAATGTAAGCCAGGCTGGGGTCATACACAGCAGATCAGGAGATTGACAAAGGAGTGTTCCAGGGGCATAAACGTGGCCAGGCCAAGGTCATACACAGGGAGTCAGTAGATGGGAATAGGGAACAAAACCAGGCAGGGAGAAGATGGATGGATAGGCTCTGGACGGGGATCAGGTCAGGACGGGACAGGTACAGGCTCAAGGTCCGGGTACAGGCTACAAGGTCAGGGCTCCAGGAGTAAGATACCAAGGCGAGCATGTAAGGGCTCGCCGGGTATTTATAGGACTGCTATAATTGCCCTCATGTAACAGCTGATCGAAGGAAGTACTGCCTGCCCCACACTGCCGGAATACCCCCGCTGGTGGACGCCGGTACTACGGCCCATGGATCAGGCATTACCACCAGCAGGTGAGATTCTCTGTCAAAGATACAGGCTGCGAAAGGACACCTGCTGGTGGACACTAGTACTGCGATCCATAGGACCGACAGCGCCACCAGTGGGTGAAGCCTTCCCTGACACTCTTCCAAGATCTGGTCGCCAGGCCAAACTGAGCAATCGGTGGAGAAGGGCCTTAGTAAGAGGCGACCAAGAATCCGATCACTTTGATTGAGCTTCAGAGATCCTGTGTGGAGATGGGGTAAAGTTCCACAAGGACAATAATCATTACAGCCGCCCTCGACTGATCTAGGCTTTATGGCAGAGTGGCTAGATGGAAGCCTCTCCTCAGTGCAAAATACATGAAAGCCCTCTTAGAGTTTGCAAAAAAGGACTCAGACTATGAGGAACAAGATTCTCTGGTCTGATGAAACCAAAATTTGAACTGTTTGGCCTCAATTCTAAACATTATGTCTGAAGGAAACCAGGCACTGCTCATCACCTGCCCAGTACCATCCCAAAAGTGAAGCATGGTGGTGGCAGCATCATGCTGTGGGGATGTATTTCACCAGCAGGGACTGGGAGAGTGGTCAGGGTTGAGGGAAAGCGGAATGGAGCAAAGTACAGAGATACCCTCAATGAAAACCTGTTGCACAGCGCTCAGACTGGGTTTAAGGTTCACCTTCCAACATGACAATGATCCTAAGCACACAGCCAAGCCAACAAATGAGTGACTTGGGGACAACTCTGTGAATGTGCTAAAGTGGCCGAGCCAGAGCCCTAACTTCAACCCTACTGAACATCTCCCCTCCCTTCTAGATTGTAAGCTCTAACGAGCAGGGCCCTCTGATTCCTCCTGTATTGTATTGTAATTGTACTGTCCCCGATGTTGTAAAGCGCTGCGCAAACTGTTGGCGCTATATAAATCCTGTATAATAATAATAGTAATAATAATACAGAGACCTGAAAGTGGCTGACCCCTGGTGGATGGTCCTCATCCAATCTGAAAGAGCTTAAGAGGACTTGCACAGAATGGCAACTTAATGCTGTAATTGCTGCCAAAGGTGCTTCAACATAGTACTAGAGTAAAGGGTCTGAATACTTAACCACTTTAATACCAGGCACTTTTACCCCATTCCTGCCCAGGCCAATTTTCATCTTTCACCACTGTCACATTCT
This sequence comes from Rana muscosa, assembly GCA_029206835.1. Classification (NCBI taxonomy): domain Eukaryota; kingdom Metazoa; phylum Chordata; class Amphibia; order Anura; family Ranidae; genus Rana; species Rana muscosa. Next base: position 29,522,836 of record JARGYO010000162.1, on the reverse strand, counting down.
AAATGACAATTGCGCAGTCATGCAACACTGTACGCAAGTTACATTTTTATATTTTTTTTTTTTTAGACAGATAGGGCTTTCTTTTGGCGGTATTTTTTCACCACAAGGGTTTTAATTTTTTGCTAAAGAAAAAATAAAAGTGTTTCTTAGTTTCTGTTAATAATTTTTGCAAACAAGTAATTTTTCTTCTTCACTGATATGCAGTGATGCGGCTGCACTGGTGGGCACTGATAAGCTGCACCGATAGGGCTGCACTGATAACCAGGGCAGCAAAGGGGGGGGAGGCAGACAACCGGAGCTTCCTCATTTGGGTGGAGCTCTGCTTTAAGCAAATATTTGCATATAATAACTAGTAAAAAAAAAATGAACACATTCTCGTGTGCAAGGACAGATTCTGAAAAGCAAGTGTTCACTTTAGATATCAGGAATTAAAATCCTTTAGGGTAACTATACTGGGTCATACAAATATCCAAAGTTACTTGCATAATATACAATCTTGAATGCACTTAGTGTACCCCCACAGTAAGCACCAGATGCCTCCAGCCACTAAGGCCGCCCTCAAAGTGCATCCATATATTCTGTACCTCTGGCACATAGGGTGAAATTACACTATGACACTTGCCAAGATAACAGCAATGGTGGGACTCTCCAAATTATACACACTGAATATCTCTGTGGGGAACCCTCCCAACATTTAATATAACAGAAAAAAAACTTCCCCAGCCCCCCACATTGAGAACAGAAGGGGAGAAAAAACTATAGGACTTTAACCACTCGACCTCCAGAAGGTTTTCCCCCTTCAGGACCATTGCATTTTTTGCTATTCAGCACTGCGCTGCTTTAACTGGCAATTAATCGGTCATGCAACACTTCCAAAATTACATTTTTTTTTTTTCACACAAATAGAACTTTTTGCATTGGGAAGCAGACAACTGCTTGGTCCATTCAAAGAAGGAGGAGAAAAGTACACACTTGAGCATTGAACAGTACCTCCGTATCAATGATGATCCAGGTCTTCTCCAACTGTTTTGACACCTCCTATCCAGCCAAAACATTTCAGGCTGGCCAGAAGAATCCCCTTTTGAACTATTATTTCATCTGGACTCTGAGCCAACAGTAGAATACCATTCAAGTAATGATGGATTTAAAGCACCCCCATTTCTTCAGAGAGGCTATACAGAGATTTGGACTTCCATTATGGTCATGGTGAGGTGGAGAGCCCTAAAAGGAAGCTAAACAAACTGAAAATTTCCATCTCTCACGAGATTCAGTTTCTTTAAATTTAACACCGGACGGTTTTTGCACAAGAGGAGAATAAACGCCTGAAGGACTTCAAATTATTCCCCATTGCAGTCATAAAATATGGATGTAACCAGAAAGGGCATCCACCTTCTGAGCTGAATGTGCTATTCTGGTCAGGATAAATAAAAGTTCTGGAGGGTCATAGGGCTTGGTCGTGGCAACTGAACCAATCCCTGTTGTACGATGCTGTGGTGGTTTCTGGATTTGTGGATGTTCTGACCCACTACTTTAAAGAAAATAACACAGAAAGTATTAGTAAGGGGATTATCTGGGAGGATCATAAGGCGGTGGTGAGGGGGGAGCTGATCTCTTTGGGTTTCAAGCTCAAGAAAGCCCATCAAGCTGACTTCCACAGAGTACTTCAAGCCCTCCAACAGGCTGAACTTTGACATAAACATGGCGGAGACCCAAGGGCACTGATGAGATTGACTGAACTGAGAGAACTATTCCTATGCCTACTAGATCGACAGGCACGTAAACAACTACATTACATGTCGCATAAATATTACGAGCACGGCAATAAATGTGGCTGAATGCTTGCAAGGGCTCTCAGGAAGAAGCGTGCACTGATGTATATCCATAAGTTGCGCTTACCCTCTGGTGAGCTCTCGGTCATGTCCTCTCAAATCGGTTTTCGTGATTATTATGCCGCCCTTTATAACTTGGGCTCCGACTAGACCCCAGCTGCTCAGACTGCCAAACTGACTGCCATTCAAGCTTACTTTACCGCTTCTGTACTTCCCCCATTGACTGACGAACAGTGCTCTTTTTTTTTAATTTTTTTTATTTATCATATTTTATTGAATATTTTTAAATATATTTATGCATATTCTTTACACAATTTGCACAGTTTCCACTCGTGGTACACATATGTCATGCATCAAATAAAATTTTGTTAGTATTTCATATCTCAAGTTCCTCTACTAAGGCCATCAAGATAACTTTATTGAGAGGAACAATAGAGGAGAGAGAGGGATGAAGGAGAAAAGAACAAAAGAGTAGTGTAGCGGGTATGTACTTTCCCGGGTGTAAATTTTAATTTGACAGAGACATTAGTGATGTGTAATTCCCTGCAGCCCAGTAGGTGGCGCTGTTGCCCTGGGCTGGGGTTGAATCATTGCTGTGTGCTGTGCCTCCTTTTTGTCCTCCCTCGGCAGCGGTATGGTGGGGCGGGGAACCCGCCGTGCTTGCTGGGAGAGGGTATAAAGGGGCCGGCCATCTTTGTCACGGGGTCGAAGTCCCAGGCACCTTCAGCTTGCGGACGGTGGTTCGTGTCGGTCCTCTGGGTGGCCTAGGCCTAGAGGACAGCCGGAGGTCATGTTCCATCCCAGGCACCTTTAGCCTGGGGTGAGGTACTCGGATGGAGGTCCGGAGCTCAGTGCCCAACACTGAGTTCCGTGAGGGAAGGAGATCTTAGGGAACCCCGGGAGTGGGTACTCGAATCCGTGAAGGCGCAATGGACCGGGGGGAGCTCCTCACTTGAAGACCCGGTGCAGCATATTGCCGGTGACAGGTGAGCCTCTCGTCGGAGACCGCCTGGAAGGAAATTCCCCCTCGTACGGAGACCGTAACCCACTTTCAGGAAGGAAGGTGGAGAACTACATTATGTCTGGGCCTATTCGCATCCACACCTCCTTTTCTGTTCTGTTCCTACTAAGGGAGTTCAACTGATTGTGTTCATTCAAGAAGAATAAAGGAGTGTTGAACTTTAATGTTGTGGGGCTCATTTCCTAACAGACATTGTTCAAGGTGACTCTTGGAGGAAGGATCCAGGTGCACAGCACTGACCCGAAGGTAATACAAGAACGTTGCTTATACCGCACTGACACATGTGGTGGAAGCCAGGCGTGGTGTCCCCGCTCCCTCCCCTCTAAGATACCCCTAGACAAGAGACGAGACGAGAGAAAGAGGGGAGCGAGGAGGGCGCTACACGTGGGGGCTCGGGTCCGGTATAGTGTTTGTGCACCACAGTATTGAACGTGTCTGTTGGAAGAGTTAAGCGAATAGGCAGGCCTTCATTGGCCGAAGTGCATCCCTGCTCGAAGTCGTGGACATGACCCAATGAAGGGAAAGGCCCGCGCAGAAGAGTGGAAAGAGGGGGAAGTTCAGCCGTGTGAAGTACTACACGTGGGGGCTTCTATTGCACTGCGCCACCAGGCACACCCCCATCACTTAGTTCGTGGGCGTGACTCAGAAACAGAAAAGAAGAAAAGCCCCCCGAACTGGAGCAAAGGGGAGGAGTCCAATACGTGTGAAGGACTACACGTGGGACATTGGCGCAAAAACTCTGCAGTGTGCGATGGATCAGCAACAGGTCGCCATGTTCGGACATACATCGTGGATTCCAGTTCACCCTTCCACCACGACATTGACTGCTGCTGCTCCGGTAACAGATACGGGGATCGGGCTAAAGCCAAGGGGTCGATTCGCCCTGTACTCGTGCATGGACGTTGAGGCCCTGGGTGTGATTTGTCCCGGCTGTTCGGGACTGGTGTGCCAGCTGAAGCCATTCGGGCGATGTGAGGCCTGTGGGGAGTTCCTGTTCGAAGTGGATCTGGCGGTGGAGAGGCCAAGAACCATATACCCCGGCCGTGCTGCGGACAACACCACTCAGAGAGGAGGAATCACTGCTGTGAGAGCCATCCCTACGCACACTGCAACGACCACGGAGGAGGTCGTAAAACCCCAACGGGAGAAATCCGAGGATGCTGACTCGGTCACCACTGTCTCGCAGCGTCCGCCACCGAAGAGAAAGACTGGCATGGTAGCCCCGACCAGCGGTTGTGGTGGACCGCCTCGCCCGCTTACGCCCGGCCTGGATGGATCCGTTGACAAGAGTTCCGGACGTCCCGCTTCAAGTAAAGGTCGAGGTAAGCCAGGCGGAGAGACTTGGTGTGTGGGTGGAGGTGTCGGGAAGTCATGGCCTAGCGAATCCGCGGGAGGTGGTGGCTCCGTTTCTACAACCGGCTACATACCCGTGGAGGAGTGTGACACCTCTGACCTGAAGTCGCTCTCGGACATGGGAGACGACGCTGCCATAGACGATTTGTTTGCCGGGAAGGGCTGGGACAAAGTACCTCTCGCTTCATCTCGGAGGATCAGAGATCCACCCATGTCAACAGGGGAAAGTACACCCCGGGTGTAGGCACCAGCGCCTGAAGAGAGGTCCGGTCCCCAGCCTGCTTCTACATCCCCGGTGCCATCTGTACCGAAGGCCGGGGAAAAGAGACTGCTGCTGCGGGCACCTATGCCCAGATCAGATGTGATCAAGGTCCCTCGCCACCCGGACTCGATAGTGTTGCCTGGCAAAGGGGACAAAGCTACCATGCCTCCTTTGGCGAGACTACAACGCCTATTTGGCCAGAAGGTTGCTGCAGACTACGGATGGGAGTATCCATACTTGTCGAAGGAACTGCTTTATGAGGTGTAAGTGTGGTACAATGACTTTGTGTGGACCCACCTTCAGGTTCCCCACACCCGCAGGTACCTGGCATGCTCTCCAAAGGCCTCTCAACGTTTTAAAGACTGCAAGGCAGAATGGATGTTGGGACGACACATCCATGCAGATAAAGTGTTGATCCGGCGCAAAGAAGGAGAAGATGTGGAGTATCATCTGGAAACCATGGATCAGCACTTGAAACCACTTGTTCTGCCGCATCCCCGCTTTTACATGTAGGAGAAAAGAGACTCCGTTCTTATCATGCTGCTGAACTTTCTGGGGCCCGTTGCTTTTGTGCCCAGAGGAATGAAGAACTGTTCCTGTTGTTTTTCACTCTCCTGAAAGAGATTATGGACTCTGGGGTAGATAGGGCCGAAAGAAAAGAAGAAAGTTCCACGAGTGCAGTTACCGCGGTGCTGTCACCAGGTGGCAGTGTTGCGCAACGTTAAGACACTTTTCATGCACTCACTCTTTGGAGAAAAGGGATTTCTTATCGGAGAAGTTTCTTTTCCATTACACGAATACAGGTGTCAGGGTTATGTGTGTTAATCCTTTCTTTTCCCTCTGCAGGAGAACATCCCATCAAGTTTACTGAGGATGGGGTGGGTCTTAGTCAGGATGGGTGGGAAAAGTCAAATGTGAATATGTGATTCAAAGTTATGAATCAGTGCTGTTGTTTCTCTTCTGTCTTTATTCCCTTTCTTTACAGGGCTCAGACACAATGTTTCAGTTGGATAGTTTTTTTCAAAAGTTTTATATTTTTGTACAATTGTTAGTCGGTTCCTGGATTGGATTATGTCAGCCGTTGAGGGCATGATTTACTCCAGACACTGGGGACCAGTGTCAAACCACCAGGGGGAGAGTGTAGCGGGTATGTACTTTCCCGGGTGTAAATTTGAATTTGACAGATACATTAGTGATGTGTAATTCCCTGCAGCCCAGTAGGTGGCGCTGTTGCCCTGGGCTGGGGTTGAATCATTGCTGTGTGCTGTGCCTCCTTTTTGTCCTCCCTCGGCAGCGGTATGGTGGGGCGGGGAACCCGCCGTGCTTGCTGGGAGAGGGTATAAAGGGGCCGGCCATCTTTGTCACGGGGTCGAAGTCCCAGGCACCTTCAGCTTGTGGACGGTGGTTCGTGTCGGTCCTCTGGGTGGCCTAGGCCTAGAGGACAGCCGGAGGTCGTGTTCCATCCCAGGCACCTTTAGCCTGGGGTGAGGTACTCGGATGGAGGTCCGGAGCTCAGCGCCCAACACTGAGTTCCGCGAGGGAAGGAGATCCTAGGGAACCCCGGGAGTGGGTACCCGAATCCGTGAAGGTGCAATGGACCGGGGGGAGCTCCTCACTTGAAGACCCGGTGCAGCATATTGCCGGTGACAGGTGAGCCTCTCGTCGGAGACTGCCTGGAAGGAAATTCCCCCTCGTGCGGAGACCGTAACCCACTTTCAGGAAGGAAAGTGGAGAACTACATTGTGTCTGGGCCTATTCGCATCCACACTTCCTTTTCTGTTCTGTTCCTACTAAGGGAGTTCAACTGATTGTGTTCATTCAAGAAGAATAAAGGAGTGTTGAACTTTAATGATGTGGGGCTCATTTCCTAACAGACATTGTTCAAGGTGACTCTTGGAGGAAGGCTCCAGGTGCACAGCACTGACCCGAAGGTAATACAAGAACGTTGCTTATACCGCACTGACACATGTGGTGGAAGCCAGGCGTGGTGTCCCCGCTCCCTCCCCTCTAAGATACCCCTAGACAAGAGATGAGACGAGACGAGAGAAAGAGGGGAGTGAGGAGGGCGCTACAGTAGCAATAAAAAAGGGAGCTAAAGCAATAAAAGGCAGATCAAGTCAGAGAACCTCAGACCGAATAAAGAAAAAAAAATCCATGGATCTATATAGTCCAGTATTCTCCTTCCCTCTCCCTTCTCATTCCTCTAAATATCCATTTTGCCCTATCGAGTGGACCTTGCGGGTACATGTTTGCCCCAGTAAGGGGCAAGAGAAAAAAAGAAAAACAAAGAAAAACAAAGAGAAATAGAAAGACAGAACACACATTCACACACATGCATACACACAGCCATGACTTCTTCTCGTGGGGAGCCATCCCCCCCCAGCCCTCAATACCATTAACCCACATTCTGGCCTAATCTTACTTTAAATTGGTTGCTTTTCAGAGGTAGGATCTCAGCATTTCTGAGTTTAAACAGTTATGCGGCGTACACACGATCGTTTTTCATGCCATTTTTTAAACCAACGTTTTTCTCGTAAGTTTTTTTTCATGTTTCCTCTCAAGCCTGTCTTGCGTACACACGATCATTTAAAAAAACGTTCAAGCAAAGCGCAGTGACGTACAACACGTACGACGGCACTATAAAGGGGAAGTTCCATTCGGATGGCGCCACCCTTCATGTTAGTAAAGTTTGTTGAGCGACGATTCGTGCTTTTCAGCCTCGTGCTTTTCAGTCCGTTACAGCGTGACGAATGTGCTATCTCCATTACGAACGCTAGTTTTACCAGAACGAGCGCTCCCGTCTCATACTTGATTCTGAGCATGCGCGTTTTTTTTTCACCTCGTAAAAGCATACACAATATCGTTTTTCAGGTCGTTAAAAAAAACGACATGAAAAACGACGTGAAAAAATAGAGCATGTTCGAAATTTTTAATGGCCGTTTTTCACGTCGTTAAAAATGCTCTGGAGCATACACACGATCGGTTTTAATGCCCATTTTTAAAAATTGAATTTTTAACGGCATGAAAAACGATCGTGTGTATGGGGCATAAGTCCAGGGTGACCACAGTTCCATAAATTTATAGTATCTGCCCTCAATGCCTGCCGTTATTTCCTCCATTCTCCTTAAATGATTAAGTTCGATGATCCATTCCTTGATTGTTGGACATATGCTTGTATTCCAGTGCCTGGGGATGATTATTCGTGCAGCAGAGATCATATAGGGAAGTAATCCCCTTGAGACCTCTCGAATAGTTCCTGGATATATTGATAGTAAAGCTATTTCCGTGGATTTCTGACAGCTTATATTAGTAACATAGTTACCGTATATACTCGAGTATAAGCCGAGTTTTTCAGCACATTTTTTTGTGCTGAAAATGCCCCCCTTGGCTTATACTCGAGTCACCGTTTTGCGCCTGATCTCCCGGACTTTGGGGACCCGGTACCAGCCTGCCGTAGGTCCCCTGGACCCCAATCTTGGCACACATGTAGCCCCACTCTTCCTCTACAATTGTGCAACGTTTTTTTGCCCAGGGGGAACCTACGGCCAGGGAGCATTGATTTTTCAAAGCCGGGCACCCCTTCCATAGACTCCCATGTTAAACTTCAGTCTAGTCATGGACACAGTGAGGCATGGGCACAGTGAGGCATGGGCACAGTGAGGCATGGGCACAGTGAGGCATGGACAAAGTGAGGCATGGGCACAGTGAGGCATGGACACAGTGAGGCATGGGCACAGTGAGGCATGGACACAGTGAAGCGTGCAGATGGACACAGTGAGGCAAAGTGAGGCACAGTGAGGCAAAGTGAGGTACAGTGAGGCATGCAGATGGACACCCTAGGCTTATACTCTAGTCAATACATTTTCCCATTTTTTTATGGTAAAATTAGGTGCCTCAGCTTATATTCGGGTCGGCTTATACCCGAGTATATACGGTACATATTTGGAATATAAAATCCCCAAATGCTTTAATTAGTGGGCAAATCCACCATATATGAATCATTGTGCCAAGTGCCAACCTCTCCACTACATCGCCAGCAAACATCAGGATAGATCCTAGAAATTATATGTAGCCTATCAGGGCATCTATACCATCTACTTAATATCTTGTAGTTCTTTTCTTGTATGTAGGTTGAAGAACTTGATCTGAAAGTAAACCAAAAAGCTTTCTTACAATCATCTACAGATATCAAATGGCCCAATTCTCTTTCCCAATCTCCAATATAGTACGGTCTTAGAGGGAATGCATGTGATATAAGTATAGCGTATAATGTTGAGATGGTATTAGAACACCCTAAGGAGCTTCGGTTCATCAACAGGAATCAACCGGAGTTAGTTCCCCATGGAGTGAGGTAGTTTTAGATAGGTATCTATAGAATTCTTGAAGTTGCAAATATTGGTACCATTGACCCATATGATTGCGTTCAGTGGACTTTATCATATTAAGTGCCTTTAATCCCGTAGATGACAATGCCTGTTTAATTGGAGAAGGATTTGGCCGACTCCATCGTAGGAACCTATCTGCCAACAAACCGGGCAGGAATTCCGGATTCCCCAATATCGGTGTTAATGGGCCTGGAACTAAAGATATACCCCATCATTGAACAGACCGATCCCAGACTTTTAGCAGAGATAAGGTCAGAAGTGGGAGCGTTTGCCTGGAAGGGCGTAGTTTTGGTGGGATCCACGGAAGTGAACTCAGAGGAACACCTATTATTTGCTGTTCAATAGAGACCCATTGTTTTATTCTTTCACGATGGATCCAATCTAATATTCTAGTCAAAACCGAAGCTATATAGTCTAGTTCCATTTGCGGTAGACCTACTCCCCCCTCGGTCTTCCGCTTTACTAAAATGTCATAACGAAGTCAGGCCGAGGTATTTGGCCATATATATGGCAGAAGACTAGATCTTAGAGACCGAAAAAAAGAGTGGGGAAGGGTTATAGGAAGCGTTTGAAACAAATACAAAAAACGAGGCAGGATGTCCATCTTACATATTGCCATTCTCCCAAACCAGGAGTGTTTCCCTTTAACCATATTTTGTAGTTTCCTAATTGTAAGGTTAAGCAGGGGGATATAGTTCAGTTCATACAATTTTTCCCCCAAGGAGGCAATATTCACCCCTAAGTATTTAAGAGATTGCACTTCCCATTTAAAAGGAAAGTTGTTTTCTAACATTTATTTTTCCGTTGTTGATAAGGTTATATTAAGTAATAAAATAAAGGGAAAAAAACGCGCTTGCTATCAAATTTTACATTTTAAATTTTAAATAGGTTAAAACTTAAAGATAAGATAAAATAAAATAAAATAAAATTCAGAGAGAACTCCTTATAGCAGCAATAAAAGTGGGATAAACATAAATAGAAATAAGAAAGAAAATCGCGCTAAAGAGTCCTCATGGAAATTGTTTATATACTGAATAAATTCCAATGTGGCAGGCTGGTATGGAAAAACGCAAAAACTCCCAATTAATAAATGGACCTTGAGAAATTCATGCTTACCGGATAAGTAAGCCAATAAAGCAGATGGCTTTAGCCCAGCCAAGGCCTTTGGTTTGCACCAAGATAGCCGCTTCACCAGGAAAATAATGAATACAATAGCTGGAACTATGACTCCATGATGATGATGTTAATCAGCCCAAAAAGAAAAAGAAAACCACATAGCGTAATCCTGCCACAATAAATGATCTATGGGGATCAGTGTTATGGACAACACCCAGTGTGAGAAACATGCAGGAGTGAACCACCACCTCACAATCAATCTCCTTACCAGATTGCACTAAATAAAAAACTTAAGCAGATATAAGGCAAAAACACCCCAAACACAAAGGTTGTGATCCGCCACCTCTCAAACAGTCTTCTTACCAGATGGACACCACTATAAAGCTTGATATATATAGGTGACGATTTTAGATCAGTATCCTAGGGACAACTGCAGACTCAGATGGTAAAGGGATGGAGATGGAGTCTCCCAGCGCAAACAGCGAACCCTGGAAGACACAGGCACATTGGAAAAGGACACACATGGAGCTCAGGGAGAGATTCCACAAAGTCACGTTTGAGAGGTGGCGGATCACAACCTTTGTGTTTGGGGTGTTTTTGCCTTATATCTGCTTAAGTTTTTTATTTAGTGCAATCTGGTAAGGAGATTGATTGTGAGGTGGTGGTTCACTCCTGCATGTTTCTCACACTGGGTGTTGTCCATAACACTGATCCCCATAGATCATTTATTGTGGCAGGATTACGCTATGTGCTTTTCTTTTTCTTTTTGGGCTGATTAACATCATCATCATGGAGTCATAGTTCCAGCTATTGTATTCATTATTTTCCTGGTGAAGCGGCTATCTTGGTGCAAACCAAAGGCCTTGGCTGGGCTAAAGCCATCTGCTTTATTGGCTTACTTATCCGGTAAGCATGAATTTCTCAAGGTCCATTTATTAATTGGGAGTTTTTGCGTTTTTCCATACCAGCCTGCCACATTGGACTTTATTCAGTATATAAACAATTTCCATGAGGACTCTTTAGCGCGATTTTCTTTCTTATTAAGGTTATATTAAGACAGCGAGATTTTTCATTATTTACTTTAAAATTACTATATAAACCAAATTGTTCCAGCTCGTAAAGAATATTTGGGAACGCTATTTTTGGGTTAGAAACATATATAAGTAAATCATCAGCAAAGATACTTAATTTATGTGAATCATTGCCAACCTGGGCTCCTTGAATTGAGAGATTTGATCGTAAAGCCACAGCTAGATGTTCCATAGCTAATATATATAGATATGGTGACAGGGGGCAACCCTGGCGAGTCCCGTTGGAAATTTTAACGGGCAAGGATAATGTCCCATTAATTTTTATTCTTGCTGAGGGTGCATTTTAGAGGGCCATTGTTTTCTGTATGAATTCTCCTGGTAGCCCTACCTGTTCTAGAGTTGCTACCATGAATTTCCAATCTAGGCGATCATAGGCCTTCTCCGCATCTAAGGAGAGAAGGCAGAGTGGGCTATTTGACCTCTGAGCCTGGTCTATCAGGAAGCTTGTCTTTAGGATATTATCCCGCGCTTCCCTGTTTGGTACAAATCCCACCTGGTCTAAACCTATCATAGATGGGATCACTGTTTGTAGATGTGCCGCTAATACCTTTGCATAGATTTTTAAGTCCTCATTTATCAAAAATATGGGCCGATAACTAGAACACTGTGTATGGTCTTTATCTGGTTTGGCTATGAGAGTGATATAAGCCTCCTGTGCCTGTTTAGTAAATGGACAATCTGATTTAATTTCATCAAATAAGTTACCCAGGATTGGGCTGAGTATCTCGCTAAATTGCTTGTAGAATATACCTGGAAAGCCATCAGGCCCAGGACTAGGGATGAGCCGAACACCACCCCCCCCCCCTTTGGTTCGCACCAAAACCGTCAAACGGACCGAACGTTCGCACGAACTTTAGAACCCTATTAAATACAATGGACGCTAACGTTCGCGGATATGCATGTTATTGTCCTAAAAAGGGTTTGGGGACCCGGGTCCTGCCCGAGGGGACATGTATCAATGTAAAAATAATTTTAAAACTGTAGTTTTTTCGGGAGCAGTGATTTTAATGATGCATGAAGTGAAAAAAAAAGTGAAATATTCCTTTAAATATCGTACCTGGGGGGTGTCTAAAGTATGCCGGTGAAGTGGCATGTGTTTCCCTTGTTTAGAACTGTCCCTGCACAAAATGACATTTCTAAAGGAAAAAAAGCCATTTAAAACTGCTTGTGGCTTTAATGTAATGTCTGGTCCCGGCAATATGGATGAAAATCATTGAGAAAAATGGCATGGCTACCCCATCACCCTCCCCCCCCCCCCCACTCTACCCCAGCCCATTACCAGCCCCTTTGGGTCTTGTATGGATATTAACGGGAACCCCGCACCCAAAATAAAAAAAGGCCCTATATACTCTGAACAGCAGTATACAGGCGGTGCAAAAAAGACACGGACTGTAGGTTTGTTCTTAAGTACAATCTGTTTGTAATTTGGAACAGGTACATTTTTTAAGTGTAGCTCCAGCCAAAAAATCTATTTTTAAGCTTTTTGGAGAACATAGGGAAGGGTTATCATCCCTGTAACATTTGTTTTGCTGTCTGTGCACCTGTTCAGAACATTTCACCTAACTTTCCATCCCAATGACAAATGTATTTGGAAAATTAGTTTTTTTTATTGAAACAAGGATTGGTGATAAAGCATCAGTGTAGAGGAGACACCTTTTTCACATATTAACTCTTACAGGAGAGAATTTGCCTTCCTAGGGGTAGATTTCCTCTCACTTCCTGTTGTCTCCTTCCGTTTGCAAGTAGGAGTCGTTTGTAAGTTGGATGTTTGAAAGTAGGGGCCTGCCATATATACTCTGCAGAAATTTGCCCCTTAGGTGTTGGTGTTGCCACAACACTGTAAGCCCTCACAGTTACTCTTGGTGGGCGCTGGAACGCCCTGCTGTCAACTATTATATCAGGAATTGTATTTACATGCCACTGTTGAACAGTGGTAGGAAAAATTGGGCCTTTGGTGGTGGTGCTGGTGCCACAACACTGTAAGCCCTCACAGTTACTCTTGGTGGGTGCAGGAATGGGCCCTGCTGTGAATTATTAGATCAAGAATTGTAATTGCATGCCACTGTTGAACAGGGGCTGAAAAATTGGGCCTTATGCACTGGTGCTGGTGCCACAACACTGCAACCCCTCACAGATAGTGTACTTAGAGCACAGCAATAAGCCCTGTTGCAAAGTATTGCATAAAAAATTTAGTCTTTAGGTGAATGCTATGCAAAGCACACAGTAGTACACTAAGTGAAACACTGACTGTCTGCAGCTAGCACAATCACCGGCCTGCCTGTCACAGTATAGAGAATAACTGTATCCAGGTGAGCTTTAGGCGATCGCTATGCAAAGGACACAGTAGTACACTAAGGCCCCTTTCACACTGGGGCGGTTTGCAGGTGCTATTGTGCTAAAAATAGCGCCTGCAAACCGAGCCTAAACAGTGGCTGCTGTCTCTCCAATGTCAAAGCCTGAGGGCTTTCACACTGGAGCGGTGCGCTAACAGGACGTGAAAAAAAGTCCTGCTAGCCGCATCTTTGGAGCGGTGAGAGGAGCGGTGTGTTTACCGCCCCTATACCGCTATACCGCTCCTTCCCATTGAAAGCAATGGGAAACCACGGTAATACCTCTACAGAGGCGCATTACGGGCGGTATTAACCCTTTTTCGGCCGCTAGCGGGGGTTAAAACCGCACCGCTAGCGGCCGAATACCTCCACAATTCCGACGGAATAGCGGCGCTATACCGCCACCGCACTCACCGCCCCAGTGTGAAACCAGCCTAAGTGAAACACTGAGGCTGGTTTAGCGGCACTATACCGTCGGAATTGCGGAGGTATTCGGCCGCTAGCGGCCGAAAAAGGGTTAATACCGCCCGCAATGCGCCTCTGTAGAGGCGAATTGCCGGCGGTATTACCGCGGTTTCCCATTGCTTTCAATGGGAAGGAGCGATGTAGGAGCGGTAAACACACCGCTCCTCTCACCGCTCCAAAGATGCAGCTAGCAGGACTTTTTTTCACGTCCTGTTAGTGCACCGCTCCAGTGTGAAAGCCCTCGGGCTTTCACATTGGAGAGACAGCAGCTGCTGTTTAGGCTCGGTTTGCAGACGCTATTTTTAGCACAATAGCGCCTGCAAACCGCCCCAGTGTGAAAGGGGCCTGACTGTCTGCAGCTAGCACAATCACCTGCCTGCCTGTCACAGTATAGAGACTAACAGGAACGGATCTATCTAAACTCAATACAGTGTATAAATATATATACAACACCTAGGATGCATATACAGGTCCTTCTCAAAAAATTAGCATATTGTGATAAAGTTCATTATTTTCTGTAATGTACTGATAAACATTTAGACTTTCATATATTTTAGATTCATTACACACAACTGAAGTAGTTCAAGCCTTTTCTTGTTTTAATATTGATGATTTTGGCATACAGCTCATGACAACCCAAAATTCCTATCTCAAAAAATTAGCATATTTCATCCGACCAATAAAAGAAAAGTGTTTTTAATACAAAAAAAGTCAACCTTCAAATAATTATGTTCAGTTATGCACTCAATACTTGGTCGGGAATCCTTTTGCAGAAATGACTGCTTCAACGCGGCGCGGCATGGAGGCAACCAGCCTGTGGCACTGCTGAGGTGTTATGGAGGCCCAGGATGCTTCGATAGCGGCCTTAAGCTCATCCAGAGTGTTGGGTCTTGCGTCTCTCAACTTTCTCTTCCCAATATCCCACAGATTCTCTATGGGGTTCAGGTCAGGAGAGTTGGCAGGCCAATTGAGCACAGTAATACCATGGTCAGTAAACCATTTACCAGTGGTTTTGGCACTGTGAGAAGGTGCCAGGTCGTGCTGAAAAATGAAATCTTCATCTCCATAAAGCTTTTCAGCAGATGGAAGCATGAAGTGCTCCAAAATCTCCTGATAGCTAGCTGCATTGACCCAGCTGACATGGCACCCCAGACCATCACTGACTGTGGGTACTTGACACTGGACTTCAGGCATTTTGGCATTTCCCTCTCCCCAGTCTTCCTCCAGACTCTGGCACCTTGATTTCCGAATGACATGCAAAATTTGCTTTCATCCGAAAAAAGTACTTTGGACCACTGAGCAACAGTCCAGTGCTGCTTCTCTGTAGCCCAGGTCAGGCGCTTCTGCCGCTGTTTCTGGTTCAAAAGTGGCTTGACCTGGGGAATGCGGCACCTGTAACCCATTTCCTGCACACGCCTGTTCACGGTGGCTCTGGATGTTTCTACTCCAGACTCAGTCCACTGCTTCCGCAGGTCTTCCAAGGTCTGGAATCGGTCCTTCTCCACAATCTTCTTCAGGGTCCGGTCACCTCTTCTCGTTGTGCAGCGTTTTCTGCCACACTTTTTCCTTCCCACAGACTTCCCACTGAGGTGCCTTGATACAGCACTCTGGGAACAGCCTATTCGTTCAGAAATTTCTTTCTGTGTCTTACCCTCTTGCTTTAGGGTGTCAATGATGGCCTTCTGGACAGCAGTCAGGTCGGCAGTCTTACCCATGATTGCGGTTTTGAGTAATGAACCAGGCTGGGAGTTTTTAAAAGCCTCAGGAATCTTTTGCAGGTGTTTAGAGTTAATTAGTTGATTCAGATGATTAGGTTAATAGCTCGTTTAGAGAACCTTTTCATGATATGCTAATTTTTTGAGATAGGAATTTTGGGTTGTCATGAGCTGTATGCCAAAATCATCAATATTAAAACCAAGAATAGGCTTGAACTACTTCAGTTGTGTGTAATGAATCTAAAATATATGAAAGTCTAATGTTTATCAGTACATTACAGAAAATAATGAACTTTATCACAATATGCTAATTTTTTGAGAAGGACCTGTATATCCTCTACACACTGTAACAGCAGCTAACTGACTCGCCTGCCTGCTCTATCTAACTCAATATAAATGACACTGTCTATCTCTCTGAAACTGCCTCTTTCACAAACGCCAACACACTACACAAGGCCGACTTCCAGGCGGCCTTATATAGTGTGTGGCGTGTACTAAACCCCCTGAGCCATAATTGGCCAAAGCCACCCTGGCTTTGGCCAATTACGGCTCTCCGTTTTTTCCGCGCTGTGATTGGCCAAGCATGCGGGTCATAGTGCATGCTTGGCCAATCATCAGCCAGCAATGCACTGCGATGCCGCAGTGAATTATGGGCCGTGTCGCGCAACACGAATTTAGTGCGAACGGACCATAAAGTTCGTTCTTTGTCGAGCAATCGAACGCCCTGATGTTTGAGTCGAACGTGTGTTCGACGCAAACACGAAGCTCATCCCTACCCAGGACTTTTGCCCACTTTCAAAGATTTAATAACCTCAGTGATTTCTAATGTTGTAAACGGAGTTTGAAGGCTTTTTGCCTTCTCCTCTGACAGTCTTGATAAACCTGTATTCTTTATATACTCATGAAGTTGAGGACAACCAGAGTGATCTGGATTTGATATACTAGAATCCTTTAAATTATATAATGAGGAATAATAGTCATGGAAAGCCGCTGCTATTTGTTCAGTAGCGTCTACAATACCCCGCCCAGGGCCATACACCTTAGGAATGTAACATCTAGATTGTTTCTTAGAAATAGAACGTGCCAGAGCTTTGCTACATTTATTTCCATATTCATATAGAGCATGCTGCGCACATTCCTTATATTTCACAAAACCCTGATCGAGCAGGGAGTGCAGTTCAGATCTTTTTGTTTCAATTCTAGTTCATGGATCTCACCATGGTGGAGGCCCTTTCCTTCTTTAGTCTTGTACCATGTGATATTATTATTCCCCTCAATACACAGACGAACAGTGCTCTACATTAGATTTCCCTATTACCCCTACTGAGATTGAGTTAATGGTGAAGTCCTTGACTAAGGGGCATGGCCCTGGCCCTGATGGGTTCACCAAAGCATACTACAGGTTATTCCTACTTCTGCTGTTGGAATCCATGTGTAGCTACTTTAATTCTATAGCAGATGGTACCGCAATTCCCCCCGGAGGCACTGTTGGCTCATATCTCAGTGATCCCCAAAGACGGGAAAGACCCTACTATGCCCCAAATTTACCGACCCATATCCCTTCTTAACGTGGATATAACATTTTTATATAGACTGAAACACCTTATACCACTTATCGTTCACCCTGATCACACAGGGTTTATTACAGGTCGGGAGGCTAGGGACAACTCCATTAGAGTGATACAACGTATCCACTGCGCACAAACCTCCCCGGAATCCCCGCTCTACATGATGTTGTCCACCAACGCGGAAAAAGCGCGTTGATTGAACCTATCTGCGAGCAGTGTTAGAGACCCTGGCAATACGAACACACATGCTGACATGGATTATGGCCCTGTATTCTGACCTGAGTGCGCAGGTCTAGGTCAGTGGACTCCTCTCCCCCAGATTCTCAATCAGGAATGGCACGAGACAGGAGTGCCCCCTCTCACTCATTCTTTTCGCCTGGTGCTTGAACCCTTCCTACGCCCAGTGTGGGCGAATGTTGATATAAAGGGCTTGAAGGTCGGTAATGCAGAGCAGAAGCTCTCGGCGTATGCCGATAATGTGCTATTCCATCTCACAGATCCCCTGCTCTCATCACCTAAGACCAATTACCCCCCTCTGTTGGCAACAGTGAAAAGGGATCTTGCCCACTGGACTACGACAGCCTTCACTTGGTTGGGGCGAGTAAACATTATAAAAATTAATATCCTCCCACGAATACTGTTTTACATGCAGATGATACCTGTGCCCTTGCCTAGAGGATTTTTTAACCAAGTGTCCAGCATGCTATCAGGGGTTGTCAGACTTTACCTCCCCATTGACGACTCATGCTCTGGCAGTCAAGGATCGCCTCAATCCAAAACTGGCCATGGCACCCCCTGTATCCCCACTGGCCCCATCGGGGGGGTTTCTGTGGTTCCCTCCTGGGGAGCAAGTGTCTTTTTTTGGGCCCTGGGTGGATGATGGTAATGCCAGCTGTGGTGAGCTTCTGCAGAATGGTAAACTACTGCCCGTGAGACCTTACGGGACCGACACAGGAGTTTCCCTATGCACTTTTGGAGGTATAGGCAACTTCACCACTTTTTTTAGGTCAATGGATGCTCCATAAGAGATATCTCTACCCTTACGCCCCTTGAGCGCCTTTTTAGAACAGAGGAACCGACACCGCATATGGTCTCCAAACGTTACCAGCTGATAGGCTCTGTCACTTCCAGCCAAGTCCACATATATCAGGACCTGGGAACGGGATCTGGGAGCTTGTCTTCACCCCAGCCCAACTGGTCCACCTCTATCAGCTTACTCGCTCCAGCTCTATTGATTCCAAAGCCCAGGAAACTATGCGATTTTGTCACGTTGGTACCACGTACCAACGGAGTTAGCATGAATTTATCCATCTACTTTGGACCGGTGCTGGAGGGGCTGTGGTCACAGGGGTACACTCTTGTATATTTGGGATATTCGGGATTGCCCGGTGATTAGACCCTTTAGGCGGCCTCTTTTGCAGAATGCAAGGAGCGGGCGCCATCTTGCCCTACATTGTCCGCCACCATTGGTGTGTCTTTGCCCTGCCAGGACATAGCTGAGCTGGAGATAAAGTCACCGAAGTGTAGAGCAGGGTACAGGGAGCTCACAAAAGGAGCCGTTGCAGTGGTCACAAGAGTGATTTATTTGGAGTATTGAGTGGAATGTCACACTGGTACTGTTGTGAGCCCACAGGCGAGCAGGTGACACGGGATCCCCCGGGGTGTGGAATCTAAGAGCCAGACGGTATTCTGCCAGGGACCCCCTCACGGGGGTTTGGGCTTAGCTGCGTGCTGACCCCAGGTCACGACCCCCAGGTTCACCCTGCTGGTGAGGAGAGTACCAGAAGACACAAATGGATGGATGGATGGATGAAGCAAAAGGAAAGCCAGATAGCGAGCCAAGGTCGGGGCGGGCAGCAGACAAAGTAATCAGGAGAACTAGCTGATTCGGTACACAAGAGATCAGTTCACGAGAAGTCAGGTAAGCAGGTTACAGGAGGGGTGCTCAGAAACAAGTGTTGCTCAAGCAACCAGAAACTGGTCTGAGTGGAATTTAAATAGTGAGGCACATGGGGGGCTGGACAGGAAGTAGCAGGAAGGAAGGATATATTAAGCAACAGGTGAAGCCGGCGACACCCATAGCTGCTGAGTGCAGCCAGAGCTGAACACAAGCTTGTGGAACAACAGGTGCCAGCCAACCTATAGCAGTAAAGGTAAGACACAGATCAGCTCCGCAGCTGATCTGTGACAGTACCCCCCCCCCCCCCGCTTATGAGGTCCCCCTACACGTCTGGGGGCTGGCTTGGAGGGAAATTTCCGATGGAATCTGGTCACCAAGCGTGGGGCTGAGACATCGGCAGCAGGAACCCAAGACCTCTCCTCCGGGCCATAACCCTTCCAATCAATCAGATAGAGTAGCTTCCCTCTGGAGTATTTGGAGTCCAATATATCTTTAATCTCATACTGGTCTGTGGTATCAGCCACAGGAGCGGGGCGAGAAGAAGGGCAAGAGAAGCGATTGAGGACCAGTGGCCTGAGCAGAGAGACATG
Organism: Rana muscosa; assembly: GCA_029206835.1. Classification (NCBI taxonomy): domain Eukaryota; kingdom Metazoa; phylum Chordata; class Amphibia; order Anura; family Ranidae; genus Rana; species Rana muscosa. The sequence goes on along the minus strand of JARGYO010000162.1, from coordinate 29,503,211 downwards.
AAAGGCATTTGGGATCCTGAGATGAGAGAGCAGACGGATCTTGAAAGCAACTGGATTGATCTGACGGAGAATGGGAAAGGGACCAATGAAGCGAGGGGCAAATTTCATTGAGGGCACCCGGAGTCGGATGTGCTTGGTAGAGAGCCAGGCTCTATCGCCAGGTAGGAACTTAGGAGCCGGACGGCGATGACGATCTGCTCGCGGTTTTATGCCTGGAAGCAGCCAGATTAAGATCCTTAGAGACTTCTGCCCAGATTGAGTTGAAGGTCCTTTGGGTTTCAGCTGCTGCTGGTACAAGGGGAGAAATCGGAACAGGGAAGGGAACAGATGGATGCTGCCCATAAACAGTGAAGAAGGGAGATTTTCCAGAACTGGCATTGGAGTGTTGGTTTAAGGCAAACTCTGCCCAGGGCAAAAGGTCTACCCAGTCATCTTGATGGGCTGAGATGAAGGCACGGAGAAAACGTTCTACATTTTGATTGACACGTTCCGTTTGCCCATTGGACTGGGGATGAAAGGCAGAAGAAAAATCCAATTTAATCCCAAAGGATTTGGCCAAGGCTCTCCAAAACCGAGCAGTAAATTGAACTCCTCTGTCAGAGACAATATGTGAAGGCATCCCATGAAGACAAAAGATCTCCTTAATGAAGGTTGTGGCAAGACTGGGAGCAGAAGGTAGGCCTGGGAGAGGGATCAAGTGACACATTTTGGAGAACCGATCCACCACTACCCAGATGACTGTAGAACCTGTTGAGGGGGGCAGATCCGAGATAAAATCCATGGAAATACAGCGCCAAGGTATATCAGGAACTGGTAAGGGCAGAAGCAACCCAGCTGGGGCGGACGTGGAAGACTTGGATACTACACAAACTGTACAAGCTTGAACGTACTCTTTGACATACTTACGAAGAGAGTGCCACCAGTAATGACGCTGAAGAAGGTTACAAGTACGAGGTATACCAGGATGTCCAGAGAACTTGGAGTCATGAGCCTACGCAAGGAGTTTGGGACGAAGTGCAGGAACTACAAAAGTTTTACCTGGGGGAGGCTGCGTAGACCGGAGCTGAGTAGTGGCTAGAATTCGATGCAGAGGGATGATGAGACCAGGATCTAGGTGATTCTCAGAATCATTGACATCGAAGGACCTGGACAAGGCATCGGCACAAAGGTTTTTGGCATCAGGACGAAAGGTAATTTTGAAGGTGAAGTGGGCGAAAAAGAGGGCCCAGCGAGCTTGGCGTGGGTTCAAGCGTTTTGCGGATTGTAAATACTGCAGGTTTTTATGATCAATATAGATGGTAATGCAATGGGGAGAACCCTCAAGTAGATGTTGCCATTCTTGTAGAGCTAGTTTAATAGCCAGTAGCTCACGGTCCCCAATGGTACAGTTCTTTTCCGCATCAGAAAACTTATTGGAAAAGAATCCGCAAGGCTGAGACTTGCCCTTCTGAGCTTGGAGTAGGACGGCACCGACTCCTACTGAGGAGGCATCAACTTCCATAGAAAAGGGTTTTGTAATGTCTGGACGTAGGAGAATTGGGGCGGAGAGGAACGCCCCTTGAGTTTGTGGAAAGCATTAATGGCTTCAGGGGACCAGAGCCGGGCATTGACACCCTTGCGAGAGAAGTAATAGGGGCCACCAAGGTGGAGTAGTTACGAATGAATTGGCGATAGTAATTGGTGAATCCCAAAAAGCGTTGGGTGGCCTTAAGACCAGAGGGCTGGGGCCACTCAGAGATGGCCCGAAGTTTGGCTGGGTCCATGAGGAGGCCCTGTGACAAGATTATGTAGTCCAGAAAAGGAACTTGTGTTTGTTCAAATAGTCACTTCTCCAATTTAGCATATAGACAATTATCCCGTAGACGCTGAAGCACAGCTTACACATGGAGACGATGGGTGAGTAAGTCTGGTGAAAAAATAAGAATATCATCCAGATATACAATAACACAGACATACAGAAGGTCACGGAAGATCTCATTAACCACATTTTGGAAGACAGCTGGGGCATTGCATAAGCCAAAGGGCATGACAAGATATTCATAATGTCCGTCCCTGGTGTTAAAGGCGGTCTTCCACTCGTCTCCTTCCCGAAATCGTATTAAATTGTAGGCCCCCCTAAGATCCAATTTGGTAAAAACATGAGAACCTCGCAGTCTGTCAAAGGCCTCGTACACACGGCTGAGAATCTCGTCATGAAAAAACTTGTCGTTTTTCTTGACGAGATTCTTGGACAAGAAACTTGTCCCAGCCGAGTGTACACACGCTCGATTCAAAGAACCCGCGGTTCTTTGAATGGAGCGAACGCGGTGACGTCATCGGCTACGACGAGCGTGCGCTCGTCACATTCGATGCCGTCGTCGCCATCTTGCTACACCCTACCTATGCCTAGGAAGCTACCGTGCATGCGTCGAAGTAATTTTGAGCATGCGCGGGTTTCCACGGCGACAGGTAAATGTACACACACACACTTTTCTCATCGAGAAACATGCTGACGAGAATCTCGACGAGAAAATAGAGAGCAGGTTGGCCTCGTACACATGGCCGAGAATCTCGTCATGAAAAAACTCGTTGTTTTTCTTGACGAGATTCTTGGACAAGAAACTTGTCCCGGCCGAGTGTACACACGCTCTATTCAAAGAACCCGCGGTTCTTTGAATGGAGCGAACACGGTGATGTCATCGACTACGACGAGCGTGCGCTCGTCACATTCGATGCCGTCGCCGCCATCTTGCTACACCATACCTATGCCTAGGAAGCTACCGCGCATGCGTCAAAGTCATTTCGAGCATGCGCGGGTTTCCACGGCGACAGGTAAGTGTACACACACACACTTTTCTTGTCGAGAAACATGCCGACGAGAAACTCAACGAGAAAATAGAGAGCAGGTTCTCTATTTTTCTCGTTGAGATTCTTGTCGGTTTTCTTGACAAGAAACCTGAAAGCCGCGTACACACGGGCAATTTACTCGGCAAGAAAGCTCTGCCAGCAAGTTTCTTGCTGGTTCTTGCCGAGAAAATCGGTCGTGCGTACGAGGCTATAGAGTTCCGAAATTAAAGGAAGAGAGTATCGGTTCTTCACTGTGATGGCGTTAATGCCCCTGTAGTCGATGCATGGATGGAGTGAACCATCTTTTTTCCTTACAAAGAAAAACCCGGCTCCGGCAGGTGAGTTGGATTTTCTGATGAAACAGATTTGCAGGTTTACCTGAATGTAATGTATTCAGACATGGCTTGTGTCTCTGGGATAGATGGTAGACTCGGCCTCGGGGAGGAGAGGTCCCTGGTAAGAGATCAATGGAGCAGTCATAGTCTCTGTGAGGAGGAAGGCAATCAGCGGACTTTTTGGAGAAAACATCTCGGAAGGACTGATTTTGGGAACGCAACATGGGAGTTGGGGAGGTTTCAGCCAAAGGAATGGAAGGAGGTGGTAGTACCTAGGAAACACATCATTTCTGACACTGAGGACCCCAAGCCAATACTTGTCCAGAGTTCCAATCAAGATGTGGGGAGTGTTTCTACAACCATGGAAGACCCAGAATGATGGGACTGGAGGATTTAGGCAGAATTAGGAAAGAGATTTCCTCACCATGCAAAACCCCAATGCGTAACACCATAGGAGGGGTTTTAAACCGGATGGGGCTCATTGGCAAGAAGGAGCCATCTACTGCAGTCACGGAGAGGGGTATAGCCAGTGCAACAAAGGAAATGCCCAACTCGGAAGCCAAAGATTGTTCAATGAAATTCCCAGCTGCTCCAGAGTCCACATATGCAGAGAGTTGATAGGCATTTTGAGCCCAGTGGATAGACACGGGTAGGGTGAAACGAGAGATGCTGACAGAATTAAAGGATCAGTCTAGATCACCTCTTTCCGAGTGACCTAGACCCTGGAGTTTCCCGGACGAACTGGACAGGAGTTCAAAAGATGTCCTTTATCACCGCAATAAAGGCACAAGCCCAAACCCATGCGCCGGGCACGTTCCTCTGGAGTGAGGCGAGTTCGCCCAAGCTGCACAGGTTCTTCCAACGTTTGAGAGGTTGAAGATGGAGAGGGTTCCTCAAGTCTTTGGAGTGCCTGTGCTGGACGGCCAGCAGGGGGATGACTGGATCTGGATCTCTCCAGAGCCCGCTCCTGGAAACGAATGTCTATTTGAATGCTTAATGCAATTAAATCATCCAATGTGGTAGGAATGGTGCGTCCAGCCAGTTCATCCTTTACACGCTCAGATAGGCCTTGCCAGAAGATAGCGGTAAGAGCCTCATTATTCCATTTGAGTTCAGCGGCCAGCATACGGAATTGAACTGCATATTGACCGACTGTCATTCCTCTGTCAGACACTCTGCCGGGCTCATCAAAAGTTTTCCGGAAAGCATCCAAAAAGGCCTGGAGGTCGGAGGTGATAGAATCGTGTTGTTCCCAAAGTGGGGAGGCCCAAGCAAGGGCATCACCAGAAAGTAGAGAGAATATATATGCGAATTTGGTGCGATCAGTTGGAAAATCGTGGTTGAAAAGTTCAAAGTGGATGGAACACTGATTAATGAAGCCACGACAAGCCTTAGGGTCGCCATAAAAACGAGGTGGTGGTGGCAGATGCAAGCAGGGATTGCCAGGTGAGGCAGGTAACACGGAAGCAGATGAGGCAGAAGCAGGAGCCGAAGGAGCTGAAGTTGCCGCGACTTGCAGGCGATCCAGGCGAGAGGCAAGATCCTGTAGAAACAGCATTATTTGCTCTTGATTTGCTTGCTGGGAGTTAAGTCTCTGAACTAGATGTTACATTTGGTTCTCAGTCAGTGGCTGACTCTCTGAGGAGCTCATGGCTTGAGCAAACTGTCAAACTGGTACTGTTGTGAGCCCACAGGCGAGCAGGTGACACGGGATCCCCCAGGGCGTGGAATCTAAGAGCCAGCCGGTATTCTGCCAGGGACCCCCTCACAAGGGTTTGGGCTTAGCTGCGTGCTGTCCCCAGGTCACGACCCGCAGGATACACTCTGCTCGCGAGGAGAGTACCAGAAGACACAAATGGATGGATGGATGAAGCAAAAGGAAAGCTGGATAGCGAGCCAAGGTCAGGGCGGGCAGCAGACAACGTAATCAGGAGAACTAGCCAATTCGGTACACAAGAGATCAGTTCACGAGTAGTCAGGTAAGCAGGTTACAGGAGGGTTGCTCAGAAACAAGTGTTGCTCAAGCAACCAGAAACTGGTCTGAGTGGAATTTAAATAGTGAGGCACATGGGGGGCTGGACAGGAAGTAGCAGGAAGGAAGGATATATTAAGCGACAGGTGAAGCCGGCGACACCCATAGCTGCTGAGAGCAGCCAGAGCTGAACACAAGCTTGTGGAACAACAGGTGCCAGCCAACCTACAGCAGTAAAGGTAAGACACAGATCAGCTCCGCAGCTGATCTGTGACACGAAGTTCGGTGGAGCTAGCGCCCTGTGTCCATTAGCTGCAAGCCACGTCCCCCCGTGCCCTATTTAAAGCCAGCAGTCTGATTCACCAGTTGCTGGATGATCTTCAGCTTCCCGTGTGTTCCTGTGTGCAACTTCTACTGTTTTTGGATAGCTGTTACCGACCCGGCTCACCTTTGACCTGTCTTGTCTCTATTCCTGTCTCCAGACCCTTGGCTTGTTATTCCAACTCTGCTTCTGCCTGTTCTAAAGCGTACTTCACTTCTGCCTGACTTTCAGTGTATGACCCCAGCTTGTTCCCGATTCAGCTCCCTACTTCTGCTCCTGGCTGATTTTCCGTGTATGACTCCTAACCCTGCTATCAAGCATCGCCTGGTACGTCTGACGGACTCCTGCTCTGCAGTGCATCCTGCTTGACCGGCTGTCACCTGCAAGGAAAAAGAACACTCTCAGCATTCCGGCCTCCAACCAGGTACGTGGCAGAAAGTTCCTATTGGAGCAAGGATGATAGCACTGCACAGAAATAAAAAAAGAAAGAAGCAAACAGGTCATAGACATGTGTCTGAATTCCCTCCCTCACCTTCCTCCCCTCCCCCATTCATCTGCAGCAAAAGTGTCAGGGCTGGGCTCAGCCCTCCCTTCTCAGTACTTAGGTTGCTCAGCTGTCGGTTAATTGCCAGTACTCATCGTTCCACAGTGGCTCACCTGGTGATCATTTCCTGCTCGTCAGCGATCCCCTTCTGGCTATTTAAACTGCCTGGTTCATTTCTTCCATGCCTTTGCTTTGGTCAAACATATCTGGAGACTCTCTGCTGTGGTCCTGTTGAAGACTTGCCCTGGCTGACATCCCTTCTGGTTCCTGATGCTGTCTGCTGCCTCTGACTACGCTGATCTCTGGCCTCCTGATTTACTGCCTTGTTCTGACTACCCGCTTTGTACTATTTTTAGCGCTTGCACCTGAGGTCCTGTAGTGGACAGATCTTAGGTGGCGTTTTTACGTCCCCAGTTATCCTGAAGGATAAGCCCAGTTCTGATTACCCTTTCTTGGTCTGAGACATCCATCGATACACAGGCTCTAATCGACTCTGGAGCTGCAGGCCTTTTCATCTTACACGTTATGGTTGTTATAAGCGGGAATTGTGCGAATATTTGTGCATGGCCATAGAATTCCTGCTAAAATACAACTATTTCATGTTTGATTCTAAATATTATTTACAGTGCCGTGGCGCATCGATGGGTTCAAAATTTTCCCCTTCTCTTGAAAACTTGTATATGGATTGCAAGGAATATTAATGGATGGGATTTTTAAGGTGCAAAAAAGACACAATATATATCAAAATTTTTATTTTTATTTGTATAAAAAATAAAAATATGTATAAACATGCAATAAAATTCATCTATATCACACTTAGAGTCGGTTCACACCAGGGCGACTCGTCAGGCGACTCAGTCGCCTGACAAGTCGCATCCCACGCTTTTCAATGGAACCGTTCTAAGTAAGAGCGACTCAGGTCGCTCCGACTTAGAAAAAGGTTCCTGTACTACTTTTGGGGGCAACCCAAGGCGACCTGCATTGACTTCTATACAGAAGTCTTATGCAAATCGCCTCGGCGGGCATCTCAAGTCGTCTTGAGTTCGCGCCGCCGAGGTCGCCCCCACAAGTCGTGCCGCGTCGCGCCGCCCTGGTGTGAACAGCTCTAAATATCCAAAGTAGTATACAGGCAAATATTCTCAACGTTTCGCCAATTTAACTGTCTTCTTCAGGAGTCTTTTGTCAAGTATTACTGAAACGTAAGATATACAACATAAGTATACAATAACAATATGCAAATGAGTTTCTTTACAAAATAATATTCATAAATATTCAAACACAGGAATGACACAGACAAGGACCGGATCAACCGCATACGGAAATCACTATTACCTGTATATTATAGATGAGGTAAAAATCAATCAAGTAGCTGAATTAGAATCGGGGATGCTCTCCCTCTCCTTTTCTTCTTTTCTTGTTTTCTCCCTCTTCCTTCCCCCCATTTCTTTCCCCTCCTTCTCTGCTGCCTTTAACTGACATGATACATTTATCTTCTCCTTTTTATTAGGGATCAATCCATATGGAGTCTAGGTGACCATACGGGCGCCCAGGGCATCGAACTCTTTATCGATATTCGCTTTAGAGATGACGCCGCCCGTGTTTTGAAAGATTTTTTTGCCTTTTGCCTTATTTCCATCTGGCACATTCTCTTTCCCTTTTTACCATTCAGGTTTAATATACGTCTAGACACCGTTTTGTCAGCGATATTTCTAGGCTGCCATCTTGTGGTGACTTAGTATTGTCTTTTAAGCCGCCGTCGTCTTTACACTGCGTCTGGTGTATTCAAGCGTCATTTCCGGTGCGCGGCTTCACGGTTCCACGTCATTTCCGGTCGTCCGGCACCTAATTTCCGGAGAGATTTTTGGCCCTCTTGGGCACGGAACTGACACGCCCGCCCGCCTCTAGATTCTGCGCCAATTTGGCATCCTATTGGCGAGGGAGGAGGTGGCTATTTAAAGCTCATGTATTTGGCTTTGATGGCATAGCTGCTGCTATCGGGAGAGGTGTATCTATTGCAACGACTCCATTGAGGTATTTGACTTTTGGAAATGGCATTTCAGCCTTTTACTTATATTGCTTCATGTTATTTCAGATTCTTACCAGCAATCACTTTTTCCTTTAGATTCGAGCTGGCCATATATGATCTGACTGGCCAAAAAATCTTTGGTTTTTCTCCGCTTGGATTTCATCTGGTTGGTGGAATAACCAGGTAGTGACTTTCATCTATCTATAAAAACTATTTTTTGAACAATTTTGATCTTGTTGGTGAATGTTTCACTGAAAGTTTCTCTTTTACCAACATTTTTATTAACCATTATTTTTAGGTACCCTAATCGGGGACTCAATATCTCGATTCTTTAGTGATTCTTTGAAGTGATTAGATCTCAGGTATTTATTGATTGATTTTTTATTATTAATTAATATCAATTAATTCTTAGTTTATATACTTAATTTAAGCATTATTCCTAACCCTTGGATGACTTATCATCATCTTTCAGTGCCTGTCCATGCACATGGATTCATTCCGTGCTGTGTATAAAATAGAATTTCCTCTATGGTTCACCAATTTTACCCCATTTTGAGAGCATCCCTGATTCTAATTCAGCTACTTGATTGATTTTTACCTTATCTATAATATACAGGTAATAGTGATTTCCCTATGCGGTTGATCCGGTCCTTGTCTGTGTCATTCCTGTGTTTGAATATTTATGAATATTATTTTGTAAAGAAACTCATTTGCATATTGTTATTGTATACTTATGTTGTATATCTTACGTTTCAGTAATACTTGACAAAAGACTCCTGAAGAAGCCAGTTAAATTGGCGAAACGTCGAGAATATTTGTCTGTATACTACTTTGGATATTAAGTGTAATATAGATGAATTTTATTGCATGTTTATACATATTTCTATTTTTTATACAAATACATTTTTTATTTTTGATATATATTGTGTCTTTTTGCACCTTAAAAATCCCATCCATTAATATTCCTTGTGTTCTACTTAAACGGGATGTGGTGCCCATTTGACTTACAGATGTCAGACATTTTCTATTACTCTCCTTTGTATATGGATTGGTGGGAGGAGATTTTCCTCTTCTTCCAAGGTAACCCATATAGAGAATTCATTGATTGGTATTGTCGCTTTCTAGATGATTTGATATTTGTATGAAAGGGGCCAGCCAATGTATTGGACTCATTTTTGGCTTATCTCAATACCAATCATCTGAATTTGGAGTTCACCCACACTTCAGATTCGGTCAGTACTGATTATCTGGATTTGACTTTGGTGGGATGTGTGGATAATGGAATAGTCTCTACCAGAACCTACAGGAAACAGTGTGCAGGTTGAGTTGTCATCCAGCGCATACAGTGCGGGCATTGCCAACAGGTGAGTTTATTAGAGCAAGAAGAAATTGTTCCTCTGATAAGGATTTTGCTAAAGAATGTAACACTGTTTCCAGTAGGTTGAGAGAACAAGGATATAGTGGACATTTAATAGAGGCAGAAAGTAGAGAGCGTGGTGATGGGGACAAGGGCCTCATCCCCACAACCCTTGCCCAGGGCTTGTGGGGGTCTGCGGGCGGGGGGCTTATCAGAATCTGGAAGCCCCCTTTGACAAGGGGGCCCCCAGATCCCCCCCGTGAATGGGTTTCGGGTACATTGTACCCCTACTCATTCACCAAAAAAAGTGTCACAAAAAGTATATATGCACTACACTGACTGTCTGACTGACTATATACTCTGAACTGCAGTATATATACTATAAAGACTTCACTATATACTATTAACTGCAGTGTATACAGGCAGTCACTGAGTTATAAACAAGATAGGGACTGTAGGTTTGTTCTTAAGTTGAATCTGTTTGTAAGTTGGAACAGGTACATTTTTTAAGTGCAGCTCCAGCCAAAAAATAACATTTTAAGCTTTTTGGATAGCATAGGGAAGGGTTATCACCCCTGTACCATTTGATTTGCTGTCTGTGCCCCTGTTCAGAAGATTTCACCTCACTTTCTGTTCCAATGGGTTGAACAAAAAAATAGTGATGTGCACTAGGCTTTAGGGCTGTCCAATCAGGTCCGCCTGTCAGTTTTTCAGGCGGACCTGATCGGACCATTAACCCCTATGAAGTGGCAGATGTCATCAGTGACATGTCTTCTGACATCCGCCGCTCTCCGATCCTATCTGCAAAATCCAGACAGATGGAGGTCTTATTTTCCATCCGTCTGGCAGATTGGATCGGATGAAAACGGAAAGGCGGTTCGTTTTCACTCGATCTCCTAATAGAGAAGAGCGGGACTGGGCCATCTCCGCTATGCACCTGTCATCCACCTGCTCAGCGGGGATCAGCAAAGCAAAGTCTGTTCCACGAAAGGGGACTTACACAAAAAGGGCTTCAAAGGCTCCTTGGTTGAAAAATGGATGGTGCAAGAAGAATAAGAGCAACACATTTCCCAACAGAGCGAGTGAATGGTTCTCCTGGATGCTGGTGATGTTCAAGCAACAATTTTCCACCCAGCTCCTTTAAAAAAAGTTGACTTTCGTTGAGCCAGATAGTGCCAACTGACACCTTGGGTTTGAAATGTAAGGTAGCCTTTAGGTATAAATTAGAATAAAAAGTGATGAGCGCAACTACCTACATAAAATATATAAACTGTGCAAATGTGCAAACACAATAAACTAAATCCAATGCACTAAGGATGTGCAAAAGTGCCAATGAATAGCAAAAGTTCATGTGCAAATATATGTGCAAAAAAGTTCTTATATAAAATGTAAAGGGGTTTCTTCAAACATATGTTCTTCTATGAGTCTTCTTATCAGACAGATTTTCCCAGATCTTAGTGCTCTCAGAGCGCTTAACTCCATTCTGATGAAATATCGCCTTAATGGGTGTCCTGACTCCTCAGGGATCTGGTCCTGGTTGTCCTCCTTTTCCACTGCTCTCTTCAATGGTAGAAATGGTTCTGTAAATCACTGTGGTGTCCGTGGGGTTCCGTGGGTGAATGTCTCAACATGAGAGTGAATATAAACAAAAAAAAGCCTCCCATAGCGTAGTAAAGTTATAAAATATGGGAATTTATTAAAAAAATAAGATGCTCAACATCAAGCAAAGGAATGGATAAAAACAACAACACGATGCGTACATCTATCTCCGTGTTACACGTCACTTCCGTCTTTTCCGGTATATCCGGCTCTTACATGTTACGTCACATCACGTGACTTCATCAGAGGTGTCGGATTGGCTGATTACCCTGTCTTTTATCTGGAAAAGTCAGAAGTGGCCCGGCGGCCATTTTGTCGGAGTATATGTCTCCTTTATGGTGGCGGCCATTTTCTTGGTTAGCTAACTTATGACATATCGCGGTAAACACTCGGGTGCATTGGAGGAGTGTGTTAGGCAGCCATTTTCTTGAAGTACAACATATGTGTACACATACCTCCAAGGCAACCTAAATGTATAATAGCTATAACATCTCGGAGAATCCAATACATATCTAACAACAAATAACATTATCGATGCTAAATATTGATGAATAAAATATATAATAATATAAAATATATATACCGTATATACTCGAGTATAAGCCGAGTTTTTCAGCCCTTTTTTTTGGGCTGAAAGTGACCCCCTCGGCTTATACTCAAGTCAGTACCTGAGTCCATGGCAGAATCCGACCTCACCGTGCCCATTGCAGAATCCGATCCGTGTACCGGAGTCCATAACATATAAGGATAGCGGCCGTGCAGTGTTAAAAATTCGCGCTCCTCCTTGTGCTGTTCCGTGATAGGCGGAAGACTCGGCTTCCCAGCAAACACTGTGTTCAGTGTTCCGCCTATCAGGGATGCCCTCTCGTCCGTGATAGACGAGAGGACGAGAGGGCATCCCTGATAGGCGGAACACTGAACACAGTGTTTGCTGGGAAGCCGAGTGTTCCGCCTATCACGGAACAGCACAAGGAGGAGCGCAAGTTTTTAACACTGCACGGCCGCCATCCTTATATGTTATGGACTCCGGTACACGGATCGGATTCTGCAATGGGCACGGTGAGGTCGGATTCTGCAATGGACTTCATTTTCTCTGCGGTGACACTTCCCAGGGGTCAGGCCCAGAACAAATGTGCACTTAAAGAAATTGGACATCATTCAGCAAAGACACAGACAAAGACTGGCAGTCGATCTTGGAGTGGTAAGTCTGTAAGGTACAGTGGCAGAGAATACATTTTTACATTGGCCAAGTTAATTTTTATTTGTATGATTTTTAGGAAAACTTGCACTAGTTATTTTTCAAGTTATGATGGTATTTTCGGCTTACAGTAGCTGCTGCATTTCCCACCCTCGGCTTATACTCGAGTCATTACGTTTTCCCAGTTTTTTGTGGTAAAATTAGGTCCTCGGCTTATACTCGGGCCGGGTTATACTCGAGTATATACAGTAATTATAGAAAACTAACTTATGACATATTGCGGTGAACACTCGGGTGCATTGGAGGAGTGTGTTGGGTAGCCATTTTCTTGAAGTACAACATACTGTATGTGTACACATACCTCCAAGGCAACCTAAATGTATAATAGCTATAACATCTCGGAGAATCCAATACATATATAACAACATATAACATTATCGATGCTAAATATTGATGAATAAAATATATAATAATATAAAATATATATAATTATAAAAACTGTGGAATATTAAAAATTACTTAAAAAACAGTTAAGATCAAATTCTACGTTTAACCCATCAGGTACCAAAGTCTGTAAAGTATGAATCCATCGGGATTCTTTCTAGGTTATCGATCTAATCAAATGTGCCCCCCTCCATGGTTTCTTGTACCTCTCTATTGCCCAGAAACATAATAGTGTGGGGTCTTTGTCATGAAATTGGGCAAAGTGTCTACTGACATTGTGTTTAGGGAAACCCTTGATGATATTTTGGATATGTTCCCTAATTCTGACCATCAATGGTCTTTTAGTTCTCCCTACGTACTGTATATTGTAGGTACATTGCAAAACGTATACCACACCCTCGGTGTGGCAACTAATGAAGTCTTTAATGGGGTATACTTGTCTCAATACCTGATCCCTGAAATGTGTAGAATTCCTATCATCTACACAGTTCCCAAACTACACAAGGACAAAAATATCCCACCTGGGAGACCCATTGTGAATGGAATAGACTCCCTTATGTCGAGAATGGGTGAATATTTAGATTGTTGTACTGCCGGTTGCATAAAGCTAACAAAAGCTTACCTCAAGGACACCAAACATGTGTTACAATTATTGGAAGAAATACCAGTCCTAGAAGGAAGAACCATATTGGCAACAGCAGACGTATCATCTCTTTACACCATCACCAAGCATGTAGTGCAACCAAATGGTTGTTGAGAGAGTATAGCACCTTAATATGCAAACAAAGAATGTTTTTAATTAAATTTATAGAGTTCTGCTTTAAATACAATTTCTTTTGGTATAATCAAACATACTATAAACAGACAACAGGTATCGCAATGGGAGCTAAATTTGCCCCCAGCATGGCAAACGCATTTATGGCACAATGGGAGGAAGGTGCAGTTTATTTAGACATGCCGTTGGAGCTGACGTTTTATAAGAGGTACATCGATGATGTACTTATCGTTTGGAATGGATGTAAGGACAGACTTAAAACATTCCTAACAAAATTAAATAACAACGATAAGAATATCACATTAACATGGGACACAAGTGATCAACATGTCAACTTCCTGGATCTAGACATCAAAATAACAGGCAATAAGTTAGCCACGAAAACGCACTTTAAAAATATAGATACCAACAGTTATTTATCTATGAAAAGTTGCCACCATAAGCCATGGTTATATAATATCCCGAGGGGCCAACTCACAAGAATCAAGAGAAATTGTACACATGAAGAGGATTACAGATCACAAGCTACGTTCATTGGGAACAGGTTCAGGGACAAAGGCTACTGTCAGTAAAGGTTCCATCCGCTGGTGATATTTATTATTTGTCTTGCAGTACTGTGGTCCACCAGCAGGTGTCTCCTGGCAGTTTGGAACTGTCAGGAGAATCTTTCCCTGCTGGTGTTGTATTATCCTTTGGATGCAGTACTGGTTTCCACCAGCGGATGGATCCTGGCAGTGTGGAGCAAACTGCCCTTCCTCCGCTCAGCTGTGACCTGAAGCTAATCAGCCTTTCCATAAATACCCGGCAAGTACAAGCACTCCTTGCCCTGGTATCTCTCTCCCTGACCTAGGACCTGTGATCCCTACCTTGAGCTCATCCTGCATTTGTCTCCCCGGTTACCTAGATCCCTGCTCTACAGCCAACCCATCCGTCCTCTCCCTGTTCCTGCTTTATTCCCATCCTTCCCATCTGCTTGATCCCCTTGTGTATGACCTCGGCCTGGCTTTTTACTACGATTCCGGTATCTCCCATATTTTGTATATACATTGTTTATAGTCACTGTTTATTGTTTGATTTATTGCACTGTGTTCTATTGGAGGTGGTTGTATGTCATTTATCCACTACAATAAATTGTTATACTTTCACCTACACCCGTTTGGTCTCCTCTATGCAGTCACACAGTCTGGTCTATTAGCCTTCTCTGACAGCTACACTGAAGAGTTTATCCAGAAACAAATCGAGGATGTCTTGAAGATGGATAGAACAAAAATGTTACAAGGACACAAGATAAACCAACGCAATTTTGAAGCACCAATGATAGTTTTGGACTACAATATACAACATAGGGATGTGGAGAAGGTCATTAGAAGACATTGGCACATTCTCAAAAGTGATAGACACTTACAAAGTATTCTACCAGAAAAACCCAATATAGTCTACAGAAGAGCTTCCACTTTAAGAGATTTGATTGGGAAAAATGTGGTAGAGCCACCACTCAAAAGTGGTCATTTCTTTTTTTCAAGTAAGGGCTTCTTTCCTTGTAAATACTGCTATGCGTGCAGACATTCAAAGAAACCACAAATTAAAAGAACAGAATTCATCTCCACAAAAACAGGACAAGTATACCCCATTAAAGACTTCATTAGTTGCCACACCAAGGGTGTGGTATACGTTTTGCAATGTACCTGCAATATACAGTACGTAGGGAGAACTAAAAGACCACTGATGGTCAGAATTAGGGAACATATCCAAAATATCATCAAGGGTTTCCCTAAACACAATGTCAGTAGACACTTTGCCCAATTTCGTGACAAAGACCCCACACTATTATCTTTCTGGGCAATAGAGAGGTACAAGAAACCATGGAGGGGGGCACATTTGATTAGATCGATAAGCCAGAAAGAATCCCGATGGATTCATACTTTACAGACTTTGGTACCTGATGGGTTAAACGTAGAATTTGATCTTAACTGTTTTTTAAGTAATTTTTAATAGTCCACAGTTTTTATAATTATATATATTTTATATTATTATATATTTTATTCATCAATATTTAGCATCGATAATGTTATATGTTGTTAGATATGTATTGGATTCTCCGAGATGTTATAGCTATTATACATTTAGGTTGCCTTGGAGGTATGTGTACACATACAGTATGTTGTACTTCAAGAAAATGGCTACCCAACACACTCCTCCAATGCACCCGAGTGTTCACCGCAATCAGTGGCGGTGCGTCCATAGAGGGCGCCGGAGCGCCGCCCCCTCTCGCTCCCGCACCGCCACTGAAAGACAATACATAGATTCATGCAGTGCATGAATCTGTGTATTGTCACCGCTGCCGCGCTGCCCACTATTCATATGGCCGGCCTCCTGGTGAGCGCCGGCCATATGAATTAGAGCAGTGGCCGGCGGTGGGTGTGGCTTGGAAGTGTCTATCAGAGCCAGCGGCTCTGATAGGCTTTCCGAATACAGCTCTCACGCTGTATTCGGCTTCTTAAAACTCCTCCCAGGTACGCACGGGGGTGCGTTCCTTGGAGAAGACTGTGGAGGTTTCAGCCAATCAGGTTCACCGGATCTGGTTACCGGTGACCTGATTGGCTGAAGCGACATCGAGGGCGGGAGAACACATCGAGGACGGCGCGGACCGAGGAAGGTAAGTGCAGGGCTGGGGGGGGGGACAGGCTGCATTTGGGGGGAACTGGCTGTATATGGGGGACAAACTGGCTGAATATGGGGGGAACTGGCTGTATTATGGGGGACAAACTGGCTGCATTTGGGGGGAACTGGCTGTATATGGGGGCACACTGGCTGCATTTGGGGGGAACTGGCTGAATATGGGGGCACACTGGCTGTGTATATGGGGGCACACTGGCTGCATTTGGGGGGAACTGGCTGTATATGGGGGACAAACTGGCTGCATTTGGGGGGAACTGGCTGTATATGGGGGACAAACTGGCTGAATATGGGGGAACTGCTGTATATGGGGGACAAACTGGCTGAATATGGGGGGAACTGGCTGTATTATGGGGGACAAACTGGCTGCATTTGGGGGGAACTGGCTGTATATGGGGGCACACTGGCTGCATTTGGGGGGAACTGGCTGTATATGGGGGCACACTGGCTGTATATGTGGGCACACTGGCTGTATATGGGGGCACACTGGCTGCATTTGGGGGGAACTGGCTGCATTTGGGGGGAACTGGCTGTATATGGGGGACAAACTGGCTGAATATGGGGGGAACTGGCTGTATTATGGGGGACAAACTGGCTGCATTTGGGGGGAACTGGCTGTATATGGGGGCACACTGGCTGCATTTGGGGGGAACTGGCTGAATATGGGGGCACACTGGCTGTATATGGGGGCACACTGGCTGTATATGGAAACAAACTGGCTGTATTTGAGGGGGCAAACTGGTGGCGTTTGGGCACAGTGGCTGCGTTTTATGGGCACAGTGGCGGCAATTGATTTTTTTTTTTCAGTTTGTTTGCGCCCCCCCAAAAATTTTGAGCACCAGCCGCCACTGACCGCAATATGTCATAAGTTAGTCAACCAAGAAAATGGCTGCCACCATAAAGGAGACATATACTCTGACAAAATGGCCACCGGGCCACATCTGACTTTTCCAGATAAAAGACAGCGTAATCCGACACCTCTGATGAAGTCACGTGATGTGACGTAACATGTAAGGGCCGGATATACCCGAAAAGACGGAAGTGACGTGTAACGCAGAGATAGATGTACGTATCGTGTTGTTGTTTTTATCCATTCCTTTGCTTGATGTTGAGCATCTTATTTTTTGAATAAATTCCCATATTTTATAACTTTACTACGCTATGGGAGGCTTTTTTTGTTTATCTTCACTCTCATGTTGAGACATTCACCCACGGAACCCCAGGGACACCGCAGTGATTTACAGAACTATTTATACCATTGAGGAGAGCAGTGGAAAAGGAGGACAACCAGGACCAGATCCCTGAGGAGTCAGGACACCCATTAAGGCAATATTTCATCAGAATTGAGGTAAGCGCTCTGAGAGCACTAAGATCTGGGAAAATCTGTCTGATAAGAAGACTCATGGAAGATCATTTGTTTGAAAACACCCCTTTACATTTTATATAAGAACTTTTTTGCACATATATTTGCACATGAACTTTTGCTATTCATTGGCACTTTTGCACATCCTTAGTGCATTGGATTTGGTTTATTGTGTTTGCACATTTGCACAGTTTATATATTTTATGTAGGTAGTTGCGCTCATCACTTTTTATTCTAATTTATCTTGGTGCACTTGTTTTACACTATAGATTGAGCTGCAGTCTCCTAATACACATATTCATTGAGAGTTCACGTGGTAGTGCGAGAGACCCCACATTTACTTTAGCCTTTAATTATAGAAGTCCAAGCATGGTTATTCTTCAAAGGCAAACACATTGTTGTTTGTGTCAATGCTGAAAATTACCCCCTCTCCATTTGTCCAGGTGACTATCGTCCGAGGGCTGAAAGTAGTGGGAAATCAAACTTTTGAGCTGTCACTAGAACAAGGATAAGAGGGGAAATGTTTTTTTTAATGGAGACACTTGTTGTGGTGACAAATGTCTAAGGTAGGCCATAGAACGGACAGACAGTGCTGACAGGGGAATCCCTACCTCCCTGAAATTATATTCTCCCGGCAGGGGGGAAGCCATCCTGCTTTAGCAGCCACTGGAGATAGTCGCAAGTGTAGCGGGGTCTCCTTTAAGGCCCCGGAACTACGTTACCCAGAACCTAATCCGGCCTCAGGGTGAAAGTTTCCACCGCAGAGACTCATGGGAGGGGCTATTTAAGGAAGAGGGGAGGCGGAGCTCGGCCTCTTTGGACACCGCGCTGCAAGCAACCAGTCTTCCTGTGCGGATCTGCTGCGGTGCCTTGCATGACTTCCGAAGAGCCTTCCACCCCACTGCGGAGCCTGGGTGGATCCTGTCTTGTCGAGTGAGGACATCAGTTGGATCGGGGACCCGATCGTAGCAGACGCTGTGAGCGGATACACAGCAGGTGGAAGTCCCGAACTGGGATCGCGTCCTGAGTGGTGAGCGGGCACCTGCCCAGACCAATAGACTGTGTCGTGTTCAGGCCTATAGAACTGCATAGGCCCACAGTTCGTTTATCTGCTGTTCCACGGGGGGACCGGTAGCAGGACAGAGTTGAAGTGTCCCCCCCCCCCCAGTATAGTTGTTCCAAGTTACTGCCTGTTGTGGATTACAAACTAGAATTTCATCAAGTGCACCACCGAAAGCTGGCATGTGAAGAAATCCTTATAGGAAGTGACTGAGATTTACTCCATGTCAGGCCTGACTCGAGTGGGGAGATAGTATATTGTTTAGTGCGCCATAGGGCGCACACCATAATAGCTACGCGTGGTGTAGTACCGCGCAGTGCCATTATAGTGTGCTGAATTGATGGCTGCAGGGCTCTGCAAGGCAGTTGCATGTGTGATGTTATACCTATGCTATTTACTATAAGAGGAAAACCGTTATAATCAATCTCTCGCCTTAGTGTGTTGTCTTACTGCTTAGAGATTAATTCATGCAATACAACTGAATGTGGTATAAGTATAGCACTAGACTAACTGTGCCAGCGGGGGTCGAGTAAGATTGCCGGGGGTTGGCAACACTGCACACAGGGCCCGAAAACAAACCAGCGGCTCTCTTAACTGGGGGTAGCGCTACACGTGGGGGCTCTCGAGTCCGGGATCCTGGTGCAGCAAGTAACGCGCCAAAAAGTACCAGCATGGACCCATCGGAAGTATTCAAGTGGTGCAAGGTGGTCAGCACAGATCCAGGAGGGGTAGTAGTTAATAGAACTCCCAGGGATCTGGCAAGAAGAAGCGGTGAAACAGCTAGTGACGTCGCTGTCCCCGCTCCAGAAGGCATGGATAGTGGATGTCAGGTCGAATTCTTCGCTGACGCACGCATTGATAGAGTGGAAGGATGGAGTCCCGGAGGACTTCAAGAATCCAAGTATAAAAGCGACAGATGATCAAACCTATAGCCTAATACACGCATTGCCACTCACCCCAAAAACAGTAAAAAGGGAGAAGAAAGAGAGTCCCGGGTCGCCGCAGGGCACCCTCAGCACCGAACTATGCGCGGTCCTAGAGGAAATTATAGCCCAGTGTAAGAAAGACCCTCCAGATTACCAAATGTCAGGATACCGAAAACTCAGAATGTTTTCAGGGAGGAAACCTGTACCTTCGGGTGAAGAGGGGTTTGAGGAGTGGCTAGATGGTGCCACTCAGGCCTTAGAAGAATGGGAAGTCCCAGACCACAGAAAGAAGCAGAGAATTGCTGAGAGCTTGAAGGGGCCTGCTCTAGAGGCCACGCGCAACCTTAAAATGAGCAAGACAGAGTCAGACTGTGATGCGCAGGACTATCTGGACATTCTGCAGAATGTGTTTGGTGGAACAGAGAAAATCACTGAGCTCACATACCAGCTGGAGCACTGCTACCAAAAGGCAGGAGAAAAGCTGTCAGATTTCATGAAGCGCCTGGATAAGATACTGCACAAGATGATCCTTAAGAAGGGGATTGATCCGCGGAAGGTGGATGAGGCCCGTGTTCAACAGGTGATGAGAGGATCTCAGCCCCTGGACCCCATCGCACTGGCGCTACATACAAGACAGGACGAGAAGAGCCTGGAGTACCCTGACTTGATCCGAGTAGTCAGAGAAGAAGAAGCTATGCTGGAGGAGAAGAAGAGGAGCCAACCAGTTGAGACGGTGAATCCTCTTCCCGTGATGGTCAGGACGGCCATGTCCCTGGAAAGAGACGCAGAGGTGGATATCTTGAAGTCGCAGATGTCCGAAGTGTTGGGGATGCTGACCTCCCTGATGGAAAAGAAGTCAAGGGAGCCAGAGAGGGAAAGTCCGAGGAGGGAGCTGTTTCCCAACTCCTCAGCGCCTGCATCCCTGGAAGATTGGGGGGATGTGATTTGTTTCAATTGTGGAGGAGCTGGCCATTTCACCAAAGTGTGTGCCAGCCCAAAGAAAAAAAAGATGAATAACCGCAAGCCGCCGGAAAACTTCAGCGGGCCCCGGTGAAGGAGTCAACCGGGTGCCCATCATCTCCAGTGAGCTCCAAACTGAATAAGAAGCACATGAGAGGAGTGGACAAGACCCCTCAGAAGAAACACAAGGTTCCTCAGAGGGAACGCACTCCAAAGAAAGACAGTAATGTCCCTCAGCGGGTAGCTACACCCCTAAAAAGGGGGAGATCAATGCATACCAGGCCCAAGAGAGACTTAAGTCCAGAGACAAATGGAAGAAAGAAAGTCAAAAAGGAAATACAAAGATCAAAAGAAAGAAACCCCTTCGAAGCGGTATCCAGAGAAGCTGGTGGGCCCCTCCCCAATAGTATCTATTCAAGTGGAGGGAGTTTACACAAGAGCCATATTGGATACTGGGGCGCAAGTGACCCTGTTTTACCGGGACTTTTATGACAAGCATTTAAGTCACCTACCCATCCAGAAGATTGAAGAGTTGGAGATATGGGGGATTGGGACAGAGAGTTTCCCTTATGATGGCTATCTGCCTATAAAACTGACTTTTGACCCGTCCATAGCCGGAAAGGCTGAAGTGTTCGACACCTTGGCTGTGGTGTGCCCCCGACCGCCTGGAGCTAGCAAGAGTACCCTGATAATAGGGACGAACACGGATCTGGTCCGAAGACTCTTGGCCCCTCTGACAAGAAGGAAAGACCCCACAGCCACTGAGATCCACCCAATGTTAAAGACAGCCTACCAACGGCTGATCCTGGAACAGAAGGCCCCAGAAGAGGGGGTAGGGAAGGTCTGGAGGCTGGTAAGAAGGGGAATAGTGCTACAGCCCGGTGAAGTAACCTGCTTGAAAGCCACAGTGAAACTCACTTGGGAGCAGCCTGGTCCTTTTGTCATGTTGGAACCCGACCCAAGGGAAGAACATTCGGGCCTAGAAGTAGTCCCAGAAGTGGTCCCAGTGAGGGCCCTGAAGAAGGCGCATTGTAAAGTGCCTGTGAGCGTCAGAAATACCACGGATGGTCCCATGGAAATCCCGGCTAGGCTGTTACTGGGCCGAGTGAGCCCAGCTACCCCAGTTGCTTCGCCAGATGTGGAGAAGACAGATGGAGAAAGTACTGTATGGGAGAAAATTTCCATGGAGAATCCAAATCTGCCCAGGGCTTGGAAGGAGAGAGCCAAGGCCCAGTTGGCCAGGTGGGAAAGGATCTTTTCCCAAGACAAATTCGATGTGGGGTGTGCTAGGAGTGCCACCCATCGGGTCCGCCTCCAGGAAGACAAACTCTTCAGGGAAAGGGTTAGGCGGGTTCCATTAGCAGACCTCGAAGACTTGAGGGAACAGCTCGCCGAGCTCAAGCGAACAGGGGGTGATTCAAGAATCTAGAAGTCCCTATGCCTCCCCTATAGTGGTGGTCCGGAAGAAGAATGGATCACTGAGGCTGTGCATAGACTATAGGACCCTCAACAGGAGAACCATACCGGACCAGTATACCACTCCAAGGATAGAGGATGCCCTTCAGAGCTTGTCTGGAGCCAAGTGGTTCAGTGTTATGGACCTCAAGAGCGGGTACTATCAGATCCCTATGCATCCAGAAGACAAAGAGAAGACGGCTTTCATAACCCCAGTGGGGTTCTTTGAATTTAACCGGATGCCTCAAGGTCTGTCTGGAGCTCCAGCCACCTTCCAACGTCTCATGGAGAAGACTGTGGGAGACATGAACCTCATCGAAGTCCTCGTATACTTGGATGACATCATTGTCTGCGGAAGAACCTTGGAAGAGCATGAGGAGAGACTGGAGAAAGTTTTGAAGAGACTGAGTGAGGAAGGACTCAAGCTCTCACCTGAAAAGTGCCAATTCTATCAGTCATCAGTCAACT
The DNA here is from genome assembly GCA_029206835.1 of Rana muscosa. Classification (NCBI taxonomy): domain Eukaryota; kingdom Metazoa; phylum Chordata; class Amphibia; order Anura; family Ranidae; genus Rana; species Rana muscosa. Next base: position 29,480,905 of record JARGYO010000162.1, on the reverse strand, counting down.
ATCTGGGGCATATAGTGTCTGAAGATGGGGTAGCCACAGACCCCGAAAAATTGGAGGCAGTCACCTCCTGTCCCAGGCCCACCACGGTGACAGAGCTCAGATCCTTTCTGGGGTTCTGTTCCTATTACAGGAGGTTTGTGGAGGGGTTTGCTTGGATAGCCAGGCCTCTGAATGAGCTGCTAAAGACGGAGGGGGAAGAAGATGACACAGGCCCCAGAAAGCCAGGGGAGTCAGTCAAGGACCAGTGGAACGAGAAGTGTAAGAATGCCTTTCAGATGTTGAAGAAGACATTAACCACTGCCCCTGTCCTGGCCTACGCAGACCCTAAGAAGCCTTACGAACTTCATGTAGATGCCAGTCATGATGGTTTGGGAGGAGTGCTGTACCAGGAGCATGAAGAGCAACTGAGGCCTGTTGCGTAAGTGAGCAGAAGTCTGACTCCCTCCGAAAAGAACTATCCTACCCATAAGTTAGAGTTCCTGGCCCTTAAGTGGGCGGTAGTTGACAAACTCAGAGACTATTTATATGGGGCGGAATTCACAGTGAAAACAGACAACAACCCCCTCACCTATCTCTTCACCACAGCAAAGTTGGATGCCACAGGACATAGGTGGCTGGCGGCGCTGTCCGCCTTCGACTTCGGCCTAAAGTACAGACCTGGGGCTGGAAACCGAGATGCAGACGCTTTGTCTAGAAGATCTCACGTCCCCACTTGCAGTACAGAAGACTGGGCCCAAGTGGCACCCGAGTGGGCCCTCTGTCAAGGGGCTGAACTTCAAGCCAGTGGCGGCTCAAGAGCAGAAGAGATAGGGGTTACCATAGTAGGAGTTCCCAAGCAATACTGTGGAGTAACCCAACTGGGGGAAGATAACTTACCAAGACTGTCTAAGAAGGAGCTGAGATCCGACCAGTTGGAAGACCCTATGGGGAGATTGGTCCTAGAGGCCCTGGAGAATCAGGACCCGAATAGGCTCTCACGCCACCCTTCAAAGGAAGCTCGCCTGTTGAGGAAAGAGTGGGACAAGTTACAGGTGCATCAGGGAGTGGTCTACCGAAGGGGCCCCTCTGATGACCTAGAAGACAAATGGCAGCTGTTCTTGCCGGAGAAGTACAGAGAGACAGTCCTGGTTGCCCTGCACGACAACCATGGCCACCTAGGGGCGGAAAGGACTTTCCAACTCGTTAGGGACCGTTTCTATTGGCCCTGCATGAGGGCTGAAGTTGAAGAATACTGCCACTCATGTGCACGATGCATCCAGAGGAAGACGTTACCTCATCAAGCTGCCCCAATGGGCCATCTGCAAAGCCAAAGCCCACTTGACCTGGTATGCATTGATTTCCTCTGCCTCGAACCCGACCTGAGTGGACTAGGAAATGTTCTGGTAGTAACCGACCATTTCACCCGGTATGCCCAGGCCTTTCCAACCAAGGACCAGAAGGCTTCCACCGTGGCCAAAGTGCAGATGGAGAAATACTTTGTACATTATGGGCTACCACAACGGCTCCATTCAGATCAGGGAAGGGATTTTGAAAGTCGATTGATCCGGAAACTCCTGGATGCTTTGGGGATCAAGAAGACAAGGACTACCCCCTATCATCCCCAAGGTGATGCTCAGCCGGAGAGGTTCAACCGAACCCTGCTCAACATGCTGGGGACCCTAAGTAGTGAAAAGAAGCAGCATTGGAGCAACCACATAGCGGCAGTTGTGCATGCATACAATAGCACCACCAGTGATGCTACAGGATACTCACCCTATAGACTCATGTTCGGGAGAGAAGCAAGACTACCCGTAGATCTGGCCTTTGGCACTTCCATAGACCATTGTTCTTCTGCTTCCCACAAGGGATATGTCGATAGGCTTAGACGCAATTTGAAATTGGCCTATGAACAGGCCCAGGCGGCCTCCGAGCAAAGGGGGGCCCGCAACAAGAAAAATTTTGACTTAAAGGTTAGGATCCAAGATCTACAACCTGCAGATAGAGTGTTGTTGCGAAATTTGGGGATCCCTGGAAAACACAAGCTTGCAGACAGATGGAGACCTGAACCTTATGTTGTTTGCAAAAGACTGCCGGGCCTACCCGTCTACAGACTTAAACCAGAAGTAAAGGTGGGGCCACTGAAGACCTGGCACCGGAACCACCTACTCCCACTAGCTGAGGCGGTTCGGATACCCCCTATGATGGATTCCCCTGAACCAACGTCCATTATGGACACTCCTAGACCAAACACTCGGTCTCAGACACCTCAAACCGAGGATACAGAAGACTCGGAGATAAGTGAAGATGAGGGAGAAGAACTTGGTTGGCTTTGGCCTTCCCAGGCCCCAGCAACTTCAGCTATTGATCTTCCACCTGACGAAGATACCGAAGATCAAACACTGAATGCAGAAGCTACGGAGTTCATCCCGTCCAGTCCTTGGTCAGATGCTTGGGAGAGTGCCTGTGAGTTACTCCCAGAGGAAGATCCAAGGGAAGCCATGTACCTCCCTGCTTGGGAATCCAGGGCTCCCGACCCAGAGGAAATTCCTAAGTCAGTTACAGAAGAAGAACCTGTTTCAACAGAAAGTCCAAGAGGACAGAGGAAGCGAAGAGCCATAAAACCTCCCAGGAGATTAACCTACCCACAAATGGGGAGGAGTGCTGAAGACACTGTGGTCACTGCCAGAAGGAGTATGGAAAACCCTGACCCTCCCACTGTTCATTTGGTGTGAGACAACCCCAACTCACTCTCTGGCACAGTTAGACAGGATACTGATGATAGTGTGTCCTGTGGGCAGGGGAGTTCACTACCTTGGTTTTGGTGGGAATTTCCTCTGCCGACATCATATGAAACTTTGATTGATGTTGTACGTTCTGTAATTTAAGGTTATGTTATCTTTGGGGACCAAAGAGTTTAAGTGGGGGGGTGTGTAGCGGGGTCTCCTTTAAGGCCCTGGAACTACGTTACCCAGAACCCCATCCGGCCTCAGGGCGAAAGTTTCCACCGCAGAGACTCATGGGAGGGGCTATTTAAGGAAGAGGGGAGGCGGAGCTCGGCCTCTTTGGACACCGCGCTGCAAGCAACCAGTCTTCCTGTGCGGATCTGCTGCGGTGCAAGGCCCGAAGCCTGGGGCCTTGCGTGACTTCCGAAGAGCCTTCCACCCCACTGCGGAGCCTGGGTGGATCCTGTCTTGTCGAGTGAGGACATCAGTTGGATCGGGGACCCGATCGTGGCAGACGCTGTGTGCGGATACACAGCAGGTGGAAGTCCCGGACTGGGATCGCGTCTGGAGTGGTGAGCGGGCACCTGCCCAGACCAATAGACTGTGTCATGTTCAGGCCTATAGAACTGCATAGGCCCACAGTTCGTTTATCTGCTCTTCCACGGGGGGACCAGTAGCAGGACAGACTTGAAGTGTCCCCCCCCAGTATAGTTGTTCCAAGTTACTGCCTGTTGTGGATTACAAACTAGAATTTCATCAAGTGCACCACCGAAAGCTGGCATGCGAAGAAATCCTTATAGGAAGTGACTGAGATTTACTCCATGTCAGGCCTGACTCGAGTGGGGAGATAGTATATTGTTTAGTGCGCCATAGGGCGCGCACACCATAATAGCTACGCGTGGTGTAGTACCGCGCAGTGCCATTATAGTGTGCTGAATTGATGGCTGCAGGGCTCTGCAAGCCAGTTGCATGTGTGATGTTATACCTATGCTATTTACTATAAGAGTAAAACCGTTATAATCAATCTCTCGCCTTAGTGTGTTGTCTTACTGCTTAGAGAATAATTCATGCAATACAATTGAATGTGGTATAAGTATAGCCCTAGACTAACTGTGCCAGAGGGGGTCGAGTAAGATTGCCGGGGGTTGGCGGTACTGCACACAGGGCCCAAAAACAAACCAGCGGCTCTCTTAACTGGGGGTAGCGCTACACAAGTAAAATTCGACAGGCTGGTTGTACCCAAGTTGATCATCCGATCAACTTGGTTCATTCAGCCTGCCCATACAGGAACCTGACGAGGCAGGAACCTGACGAGATTCGAACCGAGATTCGAACCATGTATGGCCGGCCTAAGAGAGAATTTCCCTAGTTTTGGAGAGATTCCCCCCCCCCCTATTTTCTGTTTTCCTTTCATTTCCTGTCTGCACAGACAACAATGTAAAAACAGCAGTGCAGCGCAAAAACATAAATGACAATTCTAAAGTAGTAATAATGATAGAAAGAAGTCCATGAAAAGGAGAATCTTCAAAGGTTAGATGAACAAGCACCACCAAGTGTCCAAAGTGAAGTAGATATTCGGGTGACTCTGTAGCCCTGTACACACGATCGGATAACCTATGGATTTTCGTCCGATGGATTTGACCATCGGAAATCCGATGAAGCTGTTTTTCATCAGTCTTGGCCACATACCATCAGTTAAAAAACCAACGGCAAGAAAACGACGGCACGTACAAAACGTACGACGCGCTATAAAAGGGCCGAACAAATCTAATGGCGCCACCCCTTGGGCTGCTTTTGCTGATTTCGTGTTACCGCGTGTTAGTAAAAGTTTGGTGAGAGCCGATTCGCGCTTTTCAGTCTCCGTGCTTTGCAGATCGTTTCCTGGTGTTCAGTTTGTGCTTGTGGGTTTGTATTTGTGAATCAGTGCGTGCAGTCAGGTCGGTACTGCCTTGCAGTGCCTTCTTGGCCGTTCGTTTACTGTTTTTCAGGTCGTTTTTCTCAGGCCTTGCTGTTCCACGGTGCGTTCTGTTTGAGTGCGTTCTGACCAGCCGTCCGGTTTAAAACCATGTTTGAAGTGCGTTCTCGTTCTCGAGCTCGTGCTGGCTTTGGGCTTGGTGTTGCAGTTAACACTGTAACCCGAGTTTAGTCTGTGAACAGGGTGAGGAGGAGTTCATGGACTAAGAATTGGTTGCTCCAGCGGGACCAATTCTCTCATATGCCTCTGCTGCGGGAAATCCATGAGAATAATCCTGATGATTTCAGGAATTATCTTAGGATGACGGACCCCGTATTTCACCATCTGTTGGATTTGCTGTCCCCCTATATCACGAGGCAGGACACTGTGATGTGCCAGGCCATCACTGCCGAGCAGAGGCTTATTGCCACGTTGAGATACCTGGCGACTGGGAGAAGCTTGCAGGACCTCAAGTTCTCAACAGGCATCTCCCCCCAGGCTCTCGGGATCATTATCCCTGAGACGTGTTCGGCCATCATTCAGGTCCTGCAGAAGGACTATATGAAGGTCATTTTGCTCCTTTAACCTCACATTATATGTTTTGATTGTTTTAGAATCTTCTTTTTTTTTTCCTCCTAACCCAAATTTGCCTGTTTGTAATATCCTGGTAATGTCCCCATTTTCCCCATGCATTTTTTTACCTGTAAAGGCCTTTTTGGGCCCTACATGCCTATTTCCCTTCACTAACCTCTCCAGCATGCTATCGTGGGCGCAAACCCAGCTAGCCTTCTATTTTCCTTTTCCTTTTTTTGGGGTCATTGTCCGCGTAGTTTGACAACCCTCCCTCCCCCCCCCCTAAAGATGTTAAAACATTTTTAGTTCTCAATCAAGCTCAGCAGAGTGGTAGAGCCTTTTTTTGGATCCCCCACAATTACTTTAGGCCCCCCCCCTTACATTATTTTAGAATGTCCACTCAGCGGGGGTGAGGCATCTGCTAAGTGGGCCTTTGTTTATTGGTAGGAAAAACTCCCTTAAATAATAATGTTAGAATGATGTTGGTCAACACTGTTTTTGTGTGTAATCTGCTTGCACTGTAAACATAAACCGTACTAATGTCTTCTTTTTGTTTGACTGCACAGTTCCCTAGCACACCACAGGAATGGCTGACTGTGGCCTCCCAATTTGCCCAGCGGTGGGATTTCCCCAACTGCGGAGGGGCAATTGATGGGAAGCACGTCCACATAGTGCCGCCACCCCGTTCGGGGTCATACTATTTTAACTATAACGGTTTTAATAGCATAGTGTTAATGGCGGTGGTGTCGGCACGGTACGAGTTCCTGTATGTGGACGTGGGGAAGAACGGCCAGATGTCCGATGGCGGAGTATTCGCAGAGACGGAGTTCGCTCACCGTCTGCAGGCTGGGGGTCTTGCACTGCCTCCAGATGCAGAGAACGTGGAAGGGCTACCGTTCGTTTTCATTGCAGATGAAGCTTTTGGACTAGGACCACACCTCATGCGGCCGTTTCCCCAACGCACCCTCACCCCGGAGAGGAGGGTTTTTAATTACCGGCTGGCCCGAGCCCGGAGAGTTGTGGAGAATGCCTTCGGGATAATGGCCAGCCGGTTCCGCCTGTTCCAGACAGCTATAAATTTGGCGGATTATAAACTCAACAACATTGTCTACTGCTGCTGCTTGTTGCACAATTTTTTAAGGAAATTCTCCACAAATTATGTGTCATCAGTTGGGCCTGAGGCCGGTCCCTCTGAACTGATAAATCTGACCGGCCTCAGCACTGCCCGTACTGGCTTGGCCCCCCAAAGTGCCCGTGAAGTACGTCAGAAATACGTAGAGTACTTCACGGGTAGGGGGGCCATCGCAATGCCAGACCACATCTGACCTTTGCTTTTACCATTTTAAAATAAACAAAAATATTTGATTTACTACAAACTTGTGTTGTCATTCTTGTATTTGGGGTTTGTGTCTCCCAGGTTCTAGTAGTGCCAAGTGTATTTCTCCTTAGTAAATAGCCTCCAATCTCAGAGGTAAAAACACTCATTTTGCATCTTCAGAACTGCTATTGAGCATAGAAAGAACAAGGCACACCTTTTTTTGACTTCCAAAATGTTTTTATTGATTGCACCACAGTTTTTTTTTTTTTTCAAAATATTTTTTTGGGGGGTTTTGTGCGGCTTTTTTAGCAGAAACATGCATGGGTCAAAAGCCACATTTTTTTTAAAGAAAAAGTAATAAAATAACACAGTGAAAAATACAAACAGGAGATGGGGTGATGTTACCCCTGATCCATCCCAAATGTGAAGAACCACACTTTCTTTTTGGGGCTCAAATGGGTATCTTCAACATGATCCCATGGCTAGGGTAAACATGTGCTATCTGCCATCATGGGGGATCAATGGACGTGCTTTGGGGGTGAAAACCCTTCCTCTCCCCTACTTGAGGAGGGAGGAAGAGGTTGCACCCCCAAAACAGGGACATAGATATCCTGTGACGGCAGATAGCACATGTTGAGTCTTCAGTGTGTGCATCCTCACATTTGGGCTGGTGGAAATCTCATAGAAAAATTCTGACACATAACAAAACACACAAAAAGGGGGGGGGGTTCACACTATTCTCCCCAAAATATCTATCATGTTTTTATATTTTTGCTCAATCACAATCATTCTCTTTCTCATAATGTCCATTTAGCTACTGCATTCCATGATTTCCTGAATGATTATTTTGGCGCTGGCACTCGAGAATGGAGGATTTGGACTTCCTGACACACCCCCACGTTCAGTCCCTAAAAAGAAACAAATATTTTAAAACTATGCAGGCCTACATCAGGATTTACCTTGAAGTTGTGGTGACAGACACTGACCTGTTGTGCTGATAAGCTCCACCTCTCCTTCCTCCACCTCCCCTTCCTCAGCCTCCACTTTCTCCCCCTCCGCTTCCTGAACCTGCTGAACTTGGTCTGCTTTGGGATCTTCGGGGAGTTTCTGTGGTGTTGGGTTCCTCGTCTCATGAGCATGGTGTCCTCCCACTCTCCTCTCCCCTATGGGAATAGCAAAAAAAAAGTAGCCTTTAGCACACAGACTTTTTAGGCCTGAAAATGGATTCTCAAAGTTTTAAAGTGGGGTCCAATTGATATTTGGCCCTGAGTTTCAAGATGAACATATGAGATCTTGCAAACTCAACAAAGCAACATGTTATTTTGGAGGACACTCACAAATACACGTGGATAACCACCAAGGTATCCACTGGACCACCTGTGTGTGACACCGTCAAGAAATTTGGTCATGGGGCCCAGAGTATAGTATCTTGATGAAGAACAAAAAAGAGTACACAACTGCTGGAGTGTCATCTCCTTTACCCAGAATACAGTTTATCCTTTCATTCACATTCTACATTTCCTTACAACACATCATCTAGCCAACAATGTGTAGATAAACATTGTTGAAGTAAAATGAGGCATGCCCACATGTAGTTTACGTGGATATGTGCCAAACATGTTTGGGGGAAGAGCAGCAATTATTTTTACAACACATTTAGCAAATAAGTGGACTCTCCACTTAACATAAAAGTTGAGATTTTAAAATGTGAAACCAGTCAAGCCAAGCACATGGTGCAAAACATGGAAGAATACATATTACAATGTGAAAGAACACAGTAAAATATACTTACTTTTTTCAATGCTTTTTATAAGCTTCCTATACTGCTCCGGCTCCCTGAGTTTCAGGTCTGACCACCTTTTACGGAGTTGTTCCTTGGATCTCCTGACCCCATATTTTTTATAGAGAGTCTTCGCCACTTTGTCCATAATTTGTGACTTCTGGAGATTAGGGGTGTCGTATGGGCCATGCTTGCCGTCGTAATCCTTCCTCCGCAGAATGTCCACCATCTCCACCATCTCAGAAAAAGACATATTAGTCGCCTTGTATCTTTTTTTACAGGATCGGGACGTTTCCGCCTCCGGGCTTTCCTCGTCGGTAATTTCTAATAAAGAAGCCACCTGTGTCTGCGACATGTCGCCGTCTCACACTGTGCGCCGATCGTTAAGGGGCGGGGAAATGCTGAAAAAGTCAGTCATAGGCGGGCGACGAGGGCGGAGTTACACGCATGCGCAGGGTATAAAAAGGGGAAAGAAGTTATTAGGGATGCGCGGAGTAAGGACGACCGGAAGTGAACCAACGAAGTGAACTAAGGTAAGAAGGGAACTCGGGCCTGCAGTGGCCTATAATAGTTCATGATTGTAAAGGGCAATATTGTGATAAGTTGAGGAGAATCAATTCTGATCCTTTTCTTTTTTTTACTTTTTTTTTTACTTGATGATCCAAAAAGATGCATAAACTACGAGAGCCGGAGGTGATGCTGACTTTTATTGAAAAATATAAGGAACGGTGCAACCTGTGGGAACTGAAACACCCTGCGTACCACAAAAGTGATGTACGTTGGGCAACTATTACCAAATTAGCAGAGGATATGAAGCCATGGATCCCAGATGCAGACTACACTATGATCAATAATAAAATCAACAACCTGCGTAATTCGTATAAAAAAAAATACAAGGAAGTGCGCCAGTCAAAGAGATCAGGAGCAGCAGCCGACGATGTAGTAAAGCCCAAGCTGTGGTACTACAGACATCTTCAATTTCTGGATGACCAGATCGAGGCCAGGGAATCTATTTCCAGCCTTCCCTCAACCCTTCCTTCCACCCTTCCCTCCAGCGTTCCTTCCACCCTTCCCTCCACCCCTGCAGAGGAGGAGGAGGAGCCTCCCGAGCTAGAAGAGCCAGATCTTCGCATCTTCAGCCAGGTATAGTATTTTTGATCATAATTATTGTCCACTAAGTAATATTTTGTTGAACTGTTTGGATTAGCCATAAATGATATCATCCCCCCCCAAAAAAAAAAAAACAGTAATGAGATCAAAATTGTGTGTGATAGATTCCCCAAATAATACAATTTTTCATTTAATTTTAAAAACAGGATGAGGCAAGCCAGGAGGAAGAGGGTCAGGAGTGTGGCAGGCAGGAGGAGGCAGGGCCAAGTGGGACTCAGCAGGTCCCCAGGCCTAGTGGCAGCACCGTCTCCCAAGTGGCTCCCTTCCACGTCAGACCGCCAAAACAACGGCGGATGACACAAGTGGAGGAGGAGTCACTAAAGATGATTCAGGAGGCTGCTGCCATTATGAGGGCCCCCCTCAACCCTACGGAGGGCTTTAGCACCTATCTGGCGGATAAGTTGCTCAGAATGGAGGCGGGACAACGGGCCCTTTGTGAGCACCTCATATATATGGCCGTACACATGGGGGCGAGGGGGCTGCTGACTGAGGCCACCCATATCTCGCAGCAGGCCAATCCCTCTCCTCCTTCTCCTCCTCCTCCTGCCACATCACCACCCACAGTGGCCCAGCCTGCAAGGGTGCGTGGATGGGGCCGTGGAGAGAACGCTGCAGAGAGGCGTGGAAGGAAGGCTACAGGGAAGAGCAGGAGGTGATTCCCTGGCCTCAAGCTGCTCATCCAGAAATTCAAGGTTGATGGAGTACCACAGCTTGGGATGATGTACTGTATGTCTTTGGCTGCTGCTCCTGATTTCATGCTGTTGTTGATTTTATTATTGATCATAGTCAAGTCTGCATTTGGGATCTAATGACTTCATATTCTCTGCTAATTTCTGAATAGTTGCCCTTCGTTTTTTTTGTTTTTTTTTTAAATAAAGGGAAATTTGATTTCAGCCAACATACATGCCTGATGTGTTTTTTTTTGATAAATATGACGTCCTCAGGATTTTGAGCCGCTGCGCGCCCCCCGACGGTGACTCTTTACCACGTGATCAGCAGTGTCCAATCACGGCTGATCACAGTGTAAACAAGAAAAGCCGGTCATCGGCTTTTCCTCACTCGCGTCTGTCAGACGCGAGTAGAGGAGAGCCGATCGGCTGCTCCTCTGACAGGGGGGTTTGTGCTGATCGATTATCAGCACAGCCCCCCCCGAGGATGCCCACTGGACCACCAGGGATGCCACTGGACCACCAGGGAAGCACACCATGTAAGGTATGCCACCCTAGACCACCAGGGATAATGGATGCCAATCAGTGCCACAATGGATGCCAATCAGTGCCCACAATGGGCACCACTGATTGGCAGGCATTATTGTTTGGCACTGATGGCATCCATTAGTACAGTACAGTGCCCGCCTATCTGTGCCCACCCGTGCCGCCTATCTGTGCCCACCCGTGCCGCCGATCGTTGCCCACCCGTGCCACCGATCGTTGCCCATCCGTGCCGCCGATCGTTGCCCATCCGTGCCGCCGATCGTTGCCCATCCGTGCCACCTCATCGGTGCCCATCCGTGCCGCCTTATCCGTGCCCGTCAGTGCAGCCCCATCAGTACCCATCAGTGAAGGATAAAACTAACTTATTTACAAAGTTTTGTAACTGAAACCAAAAAAAAACTTTTTTTTTTTCAAAATTTTCGGTCTTTTTTTTTTTTTTTAGCAGAAAATAAAAATCGCAGAGGTGATCAAATACCACCAAAAGAAAGCTCTATTTGTGGGAACAAAATTATAAAAATTTAGTTTGGGTACAGTGTACCATGACCGCGCAATTGTCATTCAAAGTGCAACTTCGCAGAAAGCTGAAAATTGGTCTGGGCAGGAAGGTGTTTAAGTGCCCAGTATGGAAGTGGTTAAAGACCGTTCTAAAGCAAAAAAACATGCGCTGCATTAAACAAAGCAATAACTTGCAGAATGACGAATGTGCTCTCTCCATTAGGAACGCTAGTTTTACCAGAACGAGCGCTCCCGTCTCCTAATTCAGTCTGAGCATGCGTGGGTTTTTTAACCGATGGACTTGCCCATAGACGATCGGAAATTCCCATCGGTTTTTTATCCATCGGAAAATTTTAAAACAAGTTCTATTTTTTCCAACCGATGGAAAAAAGACCGATGGGTACCATACACGATCGGTTGGTCTGATGAAAACCATCCATCGGACGGTTTTCATCAGTCAAACCGATCGTGTGTACGGGGCTTGTGACAACCTCCACCTATGGTAGCAATGGCAGCTCACCTTATATAATGGACCCCTGAGTGAATCAGTCAGGTCAATCAAACGGTTCCCCACTGGGGAGATTGCAGCCAAATGCTCCAGATCAGTAATAGCCAGTAACTTGTTTTAGATAGGATGAACCTCATCAATCATCTCCCATACGATGTGTACATGAAAAAGTAAAGCAAAATCTAGTGCTCTCCGTATGTATGAAAATTTATTTAGAAAAATGCAGAAATCCACTTACAATTTCAAGCACTGTTCCACAGTGCAAGGGATCCACAGCATGTAACCAGCATAAACTGCACGAGACAATGTGTATGGACGCGGGTGACGTCACGATCCTCGATCACGTTACGTACGTGTTACGTCCCAAAGGGGGCATGGTTGATTTCTTTTACATTAGTCTCTGCTTCAATTTATCACAACTTTAGCTGCATTTATGGATGTTTTCCAGTATCTGGAAACGGGAGGTGAAGTTGGGGGAAGTGTTCTCCCATAGCTCACCCACTGGACAGGCTAATGATTTGGATTATTTGTTCAGGAAGTTAGGTCATATTTTCGAAAAAAAAGTCAAAACATGGTGGGATATCACATCATTTCAACAGTACTTAAATGCTAAACTTGTCTCCTGTCGTCTCAGGTGGGATGTACCACCCAATGATGGCCTCATGCATGAGGAATTCATGAATGAGTGGAGGGATTTCTTTGTTAAAAAGGGTTTAGAACTACTGGAATTCCTACTTCTAAGAAAGCAGAGGAAAATGGCTATCTTAGAAACCCAAATCCCTGATATTAAGAACCTCATAGAGCCGCAAAAGGAGAGTGAGGAATTCTTGAGATTGTCCATTGAGCTAAAAAACAAACTTAGCAAATGGAATTTGGAAGTACAAAATAAGAAAAAGAAATACATTAGGGATTATGATGATTTTAGTAATGGAATTATATTCAAATGGCAAAATCTGAACACTCCCAGCCTGACGGTTTTAGAACCTATTCCTAATCAAGAATTTCCTAATTCTGTTTCGGTGGAGACACCACTACCTACTCAAAGGAGAAATTCCACCTATGGTTATGATTGTATTGAACATGATTCTTATACTCAAAGAGGTGCCCAAGTACAGAGAGGCCATAACCAAAAGGGTAAACGAGAAAAGGGTAGGAGAGGTGGTCCCCATACCCCTATGAGAAATAATTACCAACAACAATATCAACAACAATATGAATCACCACGGAGATATGATAACCAAAGACAGGATAGAGGTCCTGAATATGGTAATTACAGTAGAGGGGGGTTACAAGCCCCACGTGGGGGCCAATTGCCCGTATCAAACAGATTTGCTCCCTTACAATATCATTCAGCAAGGGACGGAGGGGATTTTTCGGGGGCTCAGAGTGGCCCCGGGAGGGGTCCACCAATTTACCAACCGAATCCGGGAGATTGGTGGAGACATCAGCCCCAACAATCACCAGCAACGAATGGGCACCCCCGAAAGAGAAAAGAACGAGAGAAAGGAGAGGGGGTAGGAGAACACAAAAAATCAAAACCCCAATAGGTGCTGGTATATTCAGTTTGAGTAAATGTACATTAAATGAGGATGAATTAAAGGTACTGGACAGAGAATTAAAATTTGCACCTATCCGCAATCTTGATAAATTTCATACCTATGAAAACATTCACAAATTTGTTAGGAATCTCAATATGAGAAAATATTTTTTGTCTAACTCTAACAGACCATTGACAGTAGAGGTGGGTGTTCACTCTAATCTACGTAATAAGTCTACTTTTAACCCTTTAAATGCGGACAATAAATTTCTTGAGGTGTTTAAACACAACGTTTTTAATGACCTTGATAAAATGAAAATACGCAGAGTTGCTGACCCTCAATATATTAAAAAAGGTATGGAATCCTTAGAAAAACGAAAGGAGATTATCATACGTCCTGCAGATAAGGGAGGGGGTCTTGTTATCTTGAACAAAGTTGATTATTTGGCTGCGATGGATCGTCTGTTAAGTGATCATGATACTTATCAGATCCTTAACAGAGATCCAATGTTGACATATAAAGATGAATTGCATCTGTTAATAGAGGAGGGCAAAACTAAAAATGTATTGAACAAAAAGGAAGCTTTATACTTGGATCCGCTATTCTGCAGGACTCCGATTATATACTGTCTCCCTAAGATTCACAAAGATAGTGCCAAACCGCCAGGTAGGCCTATCGTTAATGGAATCGATTCCATCTCCTCCAGATTAGGTCAGTACATTGACAGTTTCCTACAGCCCTTAGTGTCCAAAACGGACGCATATCTTAAAGACACAAAACATGTCATTCAAATTATTGAATCAGTCACATGTTCTTCCTCTAGTATTTTGGTTACTGCGGACGTGAGCTCATTGTATACTATTATAGCGACCTCACCGTTTTCCTCCCGGCTCTTTGGCTCACTCATGAGAGGAAAAGGCGCAAGGTGCCACCATGCCCGTACCCTCTGGTTTGCAGAGGTTAAGCACACTTGTTTCACCTACGGGTCTTGCAGCGAAGTTCTCCTCAAAGTTGGTTTCTGTCCTCAGTGTGCAAGGACAGAGACTCTATACCCCAAGTAACTCCAAGGTCCACACAAGTATATCACTCCAACGCAGAGCTTTATTTTCTTTGCACCAAGAGAGAAAGGTGTTAGAAGGATAGACAGCATTCAGGCACTTCTGGCTTCGTTGCCACTCGGTCCCGAGTGGGTATAGCTCACCCGGATAGCCACCAATGGTGCTAGCAGCCGGCGTGCAGCTCGAACAGTCAATCTAGATCCCTAATAGATGCGTCTAGGAGATCCTCTACCACAGGATCTATAGTGTCCCAAACCTCCCGATGGTCCAGATTGTTAGGCCCCTGGGTTCCGGATGGATGACATCCCCCTGGAGAGTTACTGGGCCCCTTCCTTCACTGTGATGGCTCACCAGTCCTTCGGAACGGTCCTCCCCCAGCCTCCTCATCCAGTAATGGGTCTCCTCGCAAGGCAGAACCCTGAGATTCTTCCTTCCGAAGCGGGCTCCAGCTAAAGGTGCTGGGCCCAGGGCTGAAGTTGCAGTCCCAGGACTAAAGGTGCCTGGGACTGAGGCGTACGTGGCCTCATGGCCTAGAAGGCCACGCACTCGACTCCCAAACCCGCAGGTTCCATCGGGTACAGGTCCCCGGATCACTCTCCCTACAACAATGGCGTCCGCCCCTTTTGTATCCTCTCCCAGCATGCACAGCAGGCCGACCCCGCCCACCGCACGGCTGCCGAGAGAGGACACCAAATTGCCACTCCAACACTTGTGGTTCAACCCCGAGTACAAGTGACAGCGCCACCCATACTACCCAGGGGAACTGCAAGCCATGTGAAGCAGGAGCAAGGCAGAGTCCAGTAATTGAAAGACTTGAGCCAACTATCACTCAAGTCACCCCTAAATTTGGCATAACATAACCTCAATTTAGGACTCCCACTACACTATCATCGGACATGAGGATGCAGTATCCTCTGTACGATGGGCTCTGTCGTCCTCTGATCTACCTAGAAAAAAACAAAGGTTTCTTCTTAAAAGCTTTGATTTTTGTCTTTCTAGAAATTATTTTTGGTACCAACGTCAATTCTTCTTACAAACTAGGGGTGTTGTGATGGGGGCCCGTTTCGCTCCCAGTGTGACCAACTTGTTTATGGCCCACTGGGAGGAAGAGGTGGTGTTCAGAAATCGCCCTCCCCAGTTGGTTTGTTACAAACGATTCATAGACGATCTCATCATGATATGGGAGGGAGATCGTGGTAGTTTGGATTTGTTTATGCATACTATGAACAACAATAGTAAAAATATAGAACTCACTTGGAACATCAGTACTGAAAGTGTTGTCTTTCTGGATCTGGAAATTGCCATGAGTAATGGTTATTTTCGTTTATGCAACCATCTTAAACCAACCGATCGAAACTCCTATATACCCCTGGAGAGTTGCCATCATAGATCATGGCTATGTAATATACCCAGGGGTCAATTTGTTAGATTGAGATGGAATTGTACACAAGAAGAGGACTTCATCTCAAAGTCCCAACTATTATGCCGCGTACACACGACCGTTTTTAATGTCATTGAAAAAAAGGCCTTTTTCTCGACGTGATTCTTCTCAAGCCTGCCTTGCCTACACACTATCGTGGAAAAAAATGCTCGAGCAAAGCGCGGTGACGTACAACACGTAAGACAACACGTAAAACGGCACTACAAAGGTGAAGTTCCATTTGCATGGCGCCTCCCTTTGGGCTGCTTTTGCTGATCTCGTGTTAGTAAAGTTTGGTGAAAGACGATTCGCGCTTTTCTGCCTCGTGCTTTTCAGTCCGTTACAGCGTGACGAATGTGCTATCTCTATTACGAACGCTAGTTTTACCAGAACGAGCGCTCCCGTCTCATACTTGATTCTGAGCATGCCCATTTTTTTCACGTCGTTAAAGCCTACACACGGCCGTTTTTCATGACGAGAAAAACGACGAGAAAAATTAGAGCATGTTCCAATTTTTTCATGGCCATTTTTCACGTCGTGAAAAATGCTCTGAAGCCCACACACGATCATTTTTAATGACCATTTTAAAAAATGGCATTTTTCTCGTCATTAAAAACGGTTGTGTGTACGCGGCATTAGCCTCCAGATTCCAAGAAAAAGGATATAATAAGGAGTCTCTTAATAGAGAAATTGAGAAAGTGCGCAACTATGATAGATCTGTGTTAATCGCGGATAAAGTTAAGGAAGCAAGTTTAAGTGTCTCTAATTTTAGGATGATTTTGGATTACAATGTGCATCATAAAAACTTTGAAAAGATTGTATCCAATAACTGGTCCATTTTAAAACAAGATAAGACACTTGGCCCTCTGTTACCTGACCGTCCCTCCTTTATATATAAAAAAGCACCTTCACTACGCGACAGACTGGCTCCGGGGGTGGTAGATCCTCCAGTGCAGTCTGAAAACAGACTTTTCTCCTTCCTCTCAGAGTTCTATGCCTGTGGTCGCTGTGCGGCATGCAAACGCTCTAAATGCAATGTTAAGAAACGTAAGGATTTTACGGCGTCAGCCACTAATAAGCAGTTTAAAATAGATCAACTTATCACTTGTGACACAATTGGCGTGGTCTACATGCTTGAATGTGAGTGCGGCCTTCAGTATATAGGCAGGATCTCACGACCCTTACATGTAAGATTAGGCGAGCATGTAAACAATATTAAGAAAGGGTTAAAAACGCATAATGTGTCAAAGCATTTCAAATTGGTTCATAACCAAAATCCCAGAGGTTTAAAATTTTGGGGTATCAAGAGGGTGATTAACCACTTCCCGCCCCGTCAATAGCATATTGACGTCCGGGAAGTGGTTGTGTTATCCACACTGGACGTCATATGACGTCCTGCGGGATAACAGCCGCCGCGTGCCTGGGGGGGCGCGCATCGCGGTGATCGGTGGAGCGGTGGGTCAGTCTGACCCACCGCTACACTGATCTCTGTAAAAAGCCTCCGGCGGAGGCTTTTTACCACGTGATCAGCCGTGTCCAATCACGGCTGATCACAATGTAAACAGGAAGAGCCGTTGATCGGCTCTTCCCCACTTGCGTCTGACAGACGCGAGTAGAGGAGAGCCGATCGGCGGCTCTCCTGACAGGGGGGGTTCGCGCTGATTGTTTATCAGCGCAGCCCCCCCTCGGATACCCACACTGGACCACCAGGGAAGCCCCCCAGGACCACCAGGGAACCCCAAGCATGTGGATGGCCAGGTAAGTCCCCCAAGGCCATCCACATGCACAAAGAGATAAAAAATATATGCCAATCAGTGCCCACAAATGGGCACTGATTGGCACCATCATGGCACAAAAAAAAATGCATGATGCCCAGCAATGCCAGCCACCAGTCATCAGTGCCACCTACCAGTGTCTATTAGTGCCACCTATCAGTGCCCATACGTGCCCATCTGTGCCCATAAGTGCCCGCCTATCAGTGCCCGTCCGTGCCACCTATCAGTGCCACCCATAAGTATCCATCAGTGCTGCCTATAAGTGCCCATCAGTGCCGCCTATGAGTGCCCATCAGTGCCGCCTATGAGTGCCCATCAGTGCCGCCTATGAGTGCCCATCAGTGGCGCATACCAGTGCCACATATCAGCGCCCATCAGTGCCGCCTATCAGTGCCCATCAGTGCCGCCTATCAGTGCCCATCAGTGCCCATCATCAGTGCCACCTCATTGGTGCCACCTCATTGGTGCCACCTCATCGGTGCCCATCAGTGTCGCCTTATCAGTGCCCGTTAGTGCCGCCTTATCAGTGCCCGTCATTGAAGTAGAAAAAGTTCTTATTTACAAAAAAAATAAACAGAAACAAAGAAAAACTTAGTTTTTTTCTAAATTTTCACTCTTTTTTATTTGTTATGTAAAAAATAAAAATCGCAGAGGCGATCAAATACCACCAAAAGAGAGCTCTATTTGTGGGAACAAAATGATAAAAAAATTGTTTGGGTACAGTGTTGCATGACCGCGCAATTGTCATTCAAATTGCGACAGCGCTGAAAGCTCAAAATTGGCTTGGGCAGGAAGCGGTATAAGTGCATGGTATTGAAGTGGTTAAACATTGGAGAGGTGGGAATTTTTTGAGGCAGCTTAGCCGGAGGGAATCCCATTGAATTCATTTAACGAAGGTTATGGTGCCAGGAGGCCTCAATTTTGAATTTGACATCAACTGCTTCATCTCAGATCGATAATCACTTTTCTTTCTCGTACATCACGGGACACAGAGCGACATAGTCATTACTAATGGGTTATATAGTTACCGTCAGGTGCTGGCACTGGCAACTTCCAAAACCGGAAGTACCCTCCCCTATATAAGCCCCTCCCATCCGGGAGCACCTCAGTTTTTTGCCAGTGTCTAAGGTGTTGGCCAAGAAGAAACATGTGTTTTTCACTGAGCTTGCGTACAGGTTCTTTTGGGCCTCAGTAAGCTATTCCGGATCCGACCAAAAAAGCTTCATAGCTAAACGGTCGGTACCCGGGCCTTGCAAAGAGAAGAGCAAGGTTCTGCCTGTAATGCTTCTCTTAGGAGAGCTGGACCCTGGGATCCAGAGCTCTGGTCATACCCACGACCAAGATGTTTTCTGTGCAGGGTGCTATACAGGTCCAGGGGAGTGGAATCCTTGGGAACCCGGTCCCTGAAGGTTTGATTACAATGCCTGCCGTGATAGGTGAAGTTTGGGCTTTTGTGGACCAAACAAAGTCCTGCGGCGAGGAACAGGTAAGTGGGGGCCCCCAGGAACTTGGTTCTATTGGGGGACCCCCAAGCCTAATTTGTCTTTCTGTCTGTTACCTAATGGTATTCCCGCAAGATTCTGTGCATGCCTGTAACTACTAAAAAAAAATTAATAATTTTTAATGGTGGTCAAGAAAAAAAAAAAAAAAAAATGTTTTTTTATATATATTTAGTATATTAGACTGCGGTACCTGTGTTTGTCCACTAGAGGCCGCTGTGGAATGTTTTCTTGTCATGTGGACTAGTTTCTTCTCAGAGAGCAAAGTCCAGGCAGTTGGTGAGTTCTCCTATAGGAAACTGCTTCCTCTGCCATGTTGCAGTGCTCGTCCATCCCCCGGCCTGCGGCAAAGAGGGGCCCTGGCTCCTGTCCCTGGTTTCCATGTTTGAAATTAGCGCCGAGGGCGCACGTGGCCGCGCGCGTGCGCGTGCACGCGCCTCTATATATAGAGGTGAGCCGGGAAAGGGGGCGGAGCCTGGGGGATGATGCTCTGTGCGCGCCGCAGCGCTTCTGCGCATGTGCGGGCGTCCCAGCAGGTTTTAAAAAGCCACAATATTGTAGTAAGCTGGCTATGAAGTACAGAGACAGAGCTGGCAACATTTAAAGGCATACAGCAAGCGGTTGATACAGGCATCCCCTAGAAAGGCACATTAGTAGACACCAACTGTTTATTATAGCAGCATTTATGCTAGACTATTATCAGTAACTGGTGTATTTCGGCTGGAATACCTCAGCTTTGTGGCTTAGGAATATGCCGTCTAAAAACTCCGGGACTAGAAATTCCAGGAGGAATAGGGGGTCTCCATCGGGCTCTGAGGATCTTGGGCATGCTTTGGCTGCACCAGTCTCCCCTGAAGAATCAGAGGTTAGTGACCGTAGGGCACCCCCAGGAGTACCTGGTACTGTGGCTGTCCTCAGTTCACCTGCTCCTGTGTATGTAACAGAGGAGGTTTTTTCCTCAGCTCTGGGAGGACTGGAAGAGAGATTGTCAGCATTAATCGCTGCTTCCCTGTCACAGGAGAAAAGCGCTCGATCTCCGTCTCCTCCCTCAGAGTGCCTGTTAACAGAGCAACAGTCCCATACAGAGGTCGACCTACCTGAGGGGGATCAGGATGAGGTTGATTCGGTTGTAGAGGAATCAACAGTGGAAGAGCCGTTCTCAGCATCACATGCTGAGAGGTTATGGGTTCAGTCCCTGACTAATATGGTCCGATCAGCATTTAAAATGCCACTTGCGGAGCCATCCTCCACTTCTGTCTCCTCGTTGGGGTCGCTAAAAGCTCCCCAGACTGTTTGTTCCTTTCCGATCCATCCTTTACTGGAGGGGCTCATTTACCAGGATTGGGAGCATCCTGACAAAATATTTACTCCCCCCAAGAGATTTCCGGTGGTCTATCCCATGGAGGATAGGTTCATCGGAAAATGGAAGGTCCCTACAGTGGACGCAGCCATCTCTTGTGTGAATAAATCACTGACATGTCCGGTGGAAAATGTCCAAATGTTCAAGGACCCAATAGATAAAAAATTGGAGTCATTATTGAAATCTGCTTTTTCTACAGCAGGATTGGTGACACAACCAGCAGTGGCAGCTATAGGGGTCTGCCAAGCAGTGAAGGATCAGTTGAAACAGGTCTTAAGAGACTTGCCGGATCAGCAGGCTCTTGCCCTAGCTGATCTACCTAGAGCCTTATGCTTTGCGGTGGACGCTATAAAGGATTCAATCCATCAGGCCTCCCGCCTTACGCTGTCTGTAGTACATATGCGCAGGCTTCTATGGCTCAAAAACTGGTCTGCTGAAGCTCCCTGTAAAAAATTGCTGGTCAGCTTCCCATTTCATGGGGAGCGCTTATTCGGGGAAGACCTGGACAAGTATATCCAGAGAATTTCCAGCGGTAAAAGTACACTTTTGCCGGTTAAAAATAGAGTTAGAGGTCCCTCCTTTAAGAGGCCGGCTTCTCCAGTCCCTAGGACATCGGCTGTGAAACAGTTCCGACGGCCTCCCCGGTCAAATCCCGGAGGTAAAAATCAGGGACAGTTGCAGGGTAACAAGAAGCCCTGGAGCAGGAGAGGTACAAAACCTCCCCCAAAGTCAAATGCATGAA
Source organism: Rana muscosa (assembly GCA_029206835.1). Lineage (NCBI taxonomy): Eukaryota > Metazoa > Chordata > Amphibia > Anura > Ranidae > Rana > Rana muscosa. Next base: position 29,459,799 of record JARGYO010000162.1, on the reverse strand, counting down.
GGGTTGCCCCCACCCAATCGGGTGGGGGGAAGACTTCAGTTGTTCACAGAAACCTGGCGGGACACGATCCGAGACAGATGGGTGCTCTCCGCAGTAAATCTGGGATACAAATTGGAGTTAAAAAACTCCCCTCCTTCCCGTTTTATAAGGTCAAACGTGCCAAGGGATCCCCAGAAGAGAGGATCCCTCCTGTTGGCACTGGAACAATTATTGCTTCAAGCAGTAATTATAGAGGTTCCCCTGGAAGAATGGGGGTTCGGGTTTTACTCAAACCTCTTTACAGTTCCGAAGCCAAACGGGGACGTGAGGCCCATATTAAATCTAAAAGGGCTAAACAAATTCCTACATATCAGGACTTTCCGGATGGAGTCGATCCGATCGGTAGCCACTGCCCTACAAGGGGAGGAATGGTTAGCCTCGATCGACATCAAAGATGCTTATTTGCACATCCCCATCTTTCCAGCCCACCAAAAATTTCTACGCTTTGCGGTAGAAGGGCGCCATTTTCAGTTCAGAGCCTTACCCTTCGGTCTGGCCACAGCACCAAGAGTGTTCACAAAAATTCTGGCCCCATTATTGGCCAATCTAAGAACACGAGGTGTAACGATAATGGCATATCTAGACGACTTGTTGCTGATAGACCACTCAGTGGAAAAACTAGAAGTGGTTGTTCACGAGACAATCAAGTATCTGGAATATCACGGTTGGATTATCAACCAAGACAAGTCAGCCCTAAAACCAGTCAAAAGTCTGGAATACTTGGGGCTAAGGCTGGATTCAGACCAGATAAAGATTTTCTTGCCTCAAGAAAAGGGGTCGTCTTTGAGAGATTTGATCCACTTAGTGGGTTCAAAAAGACAGCCATCCATACGCCTGTGCATGAGGCTGCTGGGAAAAATGGTGGCATCATTCGAAGCAGTACCCTACGGTCAATTCCATTCAAGGAAGTTGCAAAGGGCCATACTGTCAGCCTGGAACAAAAAAGTTCAGGCTCTGGACTTACCAATGTCCTTGTCCCCTTCTGTTCGCAGGAGCCTCCGCTGGTGGTTGGTTCCCCAGAATCTGGAAAGAGGGAAATCCTTCAGTCCGATTTCCTGGAAGGTGGTCACTACAGATGCCAGCCTTATAGGCTGGGGAGCAGTACTGGAGCAATGGTCTCTCCAGGGCAGATGGTCGGATGCGGAAAAGGCCCTGCCCATCAATCTCTTAGAGATACGAGCAGCCCGGTATGCCCTAGTAGCATGGACATCCAAACTCCAAGGGTCCCCTGTCAGAGTTCAGTCAGACAATGCCACAGCAGTGGCATATATCAATCGTCAGGGGGGCACCAGGAGTCGTGCAGCCCAAAGGGAAGTAAATTACATCCTGAGATGGGCAGAAAGATATGTCCCAGCCATATCTGCGGTATTCATTCCAGGGGTGGAGAATTGGAAGGCGGACTTTCTAAGTCGCCAACAATTATGCCCAGGGGAATGGTCCCTTCATCCCGAGGTTTTCCGGACAATATGTCAGCGGTGGGGAACACCGGATGTAGATCTGCTAGCATCCAGATTCAACACAAAAGTGGACAGGTTTGTCTCTTGGGCAAGGGATCCCCTAGCGTGCGGCTCGGATGCCCTAGTGTTCCCTTGGGATCAGTTCAAGCTGATATATGCATTCCCACCGCCACAATTGTTACCTCGATTACTCCGCAGAATCAGGGTAGAAAAGAAACCAGTGATTCTGGTGGCTCCAGCATGGCCCCGAAGAGCATGGTACGCGGAGATTGTAAAAATGTCTGTGGGGAGTCCTTGGACCCTCCCACATCGTCCGGACCTGCTTTCGCAGGGACCGATATACCACCCTTCCTTACCAGCCCTAGGTTTGACGGCCTGGCTATTGAAGCCCACATTCTAAAAAAGAGAGGGCTCTCTAATGCTGTGGTATCTACCATGATCAATGCCAGGAAGCCGGTATCCAGGCAGATCTACTATAGAATCTGGAAGGCGTACATCGCCTGGTGTGAAGCCAAGAAATGGCATCCACGTAAATACGTAATAGGTAGGATTCTGGACTTCCTACAATGGGCTGTAGATAGGAAGCTTGCCTTGAGTACTATCAAGGGTCAGATTTCGGCCTTGTCAATATTTTTTCAAAGGCCCTTGGCTTCGCATTCACTAGTCAAAGCCTTTATACAAGGAGTGATGCGTATTAGTCCTCCGGTTAATATTCCCATATGTCCATGGGATCTAAACTTGGTTCTGTCGGTTCTACAGAAACAACCATTTGAACCATTACAGCATATTTCCTTAGTGCTTCTCACCAGGAAATTGATTTTTCTAGTAGCCATTTGTTCGGCTAAAAGAGTATCGGAATTAGCAGCTATGTCCTGTAAGGAGCCATATCTGGTTATCCATAAGGACAGAGTAGTGTTACGTCCTCATCCAGCCTTTCTTCCTAAGGTGGTATCGAGTTTTCATTTGAACCAAGATGTGGTTCTTCCTTCTTTTTTCCCCAAGCCTACTTCGGTAGAGGAAAAGTTATTGCATTCTTTGGATGTAGTAAGAGCAGTTAAAGCTTATCTAAAAGCCACTGCTCAGATTCGCAGAACGGATACTTTGTTTATTCTGCCGGAAGGCCCCAGAAAGGGTCAGGCAGCGTCAAAATCTACTTTAGCCAAGTGGATTCGACAGGTCATAATACAAGCCTATAGCTTGAGAAGTAGACCGCCTCCGTTCAAAGTTAGGGCGCACTCCACGAGAGCAGTTGGAACTTCATGGGCAGTGCATCACCAGGCCTCCCTGGCTCAAATCTGTAAGGCCGCAACATGGTCTTCGGTACACACGTTTACTAGGTTCTACCAGGTGGACGTTAGAAGTCAGGAGGATGTCGCCTTTGGGCGCAGTGTGTTGCAGGCCGCAAAAGATCCTCATGTCTGATAGCGCTCAGCTTATATATGGTGTATCCCCCCCCTCATTTGGCATTGCTTTAGGACATCCCATTAGTAATGACTATGTCGCTCTGTGTCCCGTGATGTACGAGAAAGAAAATAGGATTTTTATAACAGCTTACCTGTAAAATCCTTTTCTTGGAGTACATCACGGGACACAGAGCTCCCGCCCCTCTTTGGGGACACTTATTGCTTTGCTACAAAACTGAGGTGCTCCCGGATGGGAGGGGCTTATATAGGGGAGGGTACTTCCGGTTTTGGAAGTTGCCAGTGCCAGCACCTGACGGTAACTATATAACCCATTAGTAATGACTATGTCGCTCTGTGTCCCGTGATGTACTCCAAGAAAAGGATTTTACAGGTAAGCTGTTATAAAAATCCTATTTTCTCATTCCTTTATTTTTATTTTCATTTGCTCTCTTTTTTAATTGTTGTTCTTTTTTAATTGTTGTTGTTGGATTTTATATTGTATATTGAGACCTAGTATGGACGCGGGATGACTAATTTAATATGATCACTCTCTTCTTTTTTTATTATGAAATATGCTTTTTTATTCTGGAACAAGCTATTTTCTAGTCAGCATAGCTTTTTATCAATTAAATAGTGTTGTTTTAACAAAATAGCAATGTTCGCATAGTAATTATATACGCTCTTCAGCTTGATCTGGCCACTCCGCAGGGTTGCTAAGGCAACGTCTTTGGTTCTGGCCTTATCGTCTTACGCTGACGAGACGGAGGATTTGTGTATATAAGCGGGTACCCCACGTTACTCCGTCACCGCTGATGAAGTCCCGCCCCCTTTGGGACGTAACGCGTACGGAACGTGATCGAGGATCGTGACGTCACCCGCGTCCATACACATTGTCTCGTGCAGTTTATGCTGGTTACATGCTGTGGATCCCTTGCACTGTGGAACAGTGCTTGAAATTGTAAGTGGATTTCTGCATTTTTCTAAATACATTTTTATACATATGGAGAGCACTAGATTTTGCTTTACTTTTTCATGTACACATCGTATGGGAGATGATTGATGAGGTTCATCCTATCTAAAACAGGTTACTGGCTATTACTGATCCGGAGCATTTGGCTGCAATCTCCCCAGTGGGGAACCGTTTGATTGACCTGACTGATTCACTCAGGGGTCCATTATATAAGGTGAGCTGCCATTGCTACCATAGGTGGAGGTTGTCACAGAGTCACCCGAATATCTACTTCACTTTGGACCCTTGGTGGTGCTTGTTCATCTAACCTTTGAAGATTCTCCTTTTCATGTACTTCTTTCTATCATTATTACTACTTTAGAATTGTCATTTATGTTTTTGCGCTGCACTGCTGTTTTTACATTACTATTTTTGGGATTTAATAATTTGACCCTCAGTGTCCTAGCTGCTGTTTCAGGTTTATTTGCGCTGGTTGATTTCTTTTACATTAGTCTCTGCACAGACAACAGACAATAAATGTATTCAGATCAGGAAAGCTGTTAAAGCTTTCTCACAGTTATCAGTGAGTGTATATATAGATATATGATTTAGGAATATTTGATCTTTTTAACTGGATCGTTTACCATTATAACAAGACTTTTTCTCCGCCCCCCCAAACCCCCCTTGCCCCCACCCCCCTCTTACTCATTCAATTTTTTATTTTATTTTTATTTTAGGGTATGTTCACACCACTTGTGTTGGGTGATTATTCCAGTGCAGTCTCACCACAAAGATAAGGCAAAATGCCTTGTCTCCTATGTGCCCAGTTTACACCACTGTGTTGCAGTGGTGTGCTGAAAAAAAGGACTGCATGCAGTAATCAGCTCAGCAAAGCAAAGCAATTCACTGCCTTGAACTGCATGGCCGGCTATTGAACTTTGAGATGTCTGTGTGACGTCCCTATAAGCATCATTTAAAAAAAGAAAAAGAAAGAAATTATGTGATGCGCCCAAACTCAAGCGCATCATCACTGCGCTGTTCTCAGCCCCACCGTACTGCTCACCGGCACTGAAATGCAGTGGCTGGTGTAAACAAACCCTAAATGCCTTATTTTTGCTGCATTTCCCCAGCTTCTTCTTTACATCTTAACTGTGATGTAAATATCATACCCTCAGCTGTCCACACCCTCCTGGGATAACCATGTAGCACATGATGGCAGGCTGCTAGATTTTGCCTCTGCATAGATCTCTGTCCTGACTGTACAGGAGCCATACAGCCTGCAGAGCCTGCAAAATCACTCTCCAGGAACCAGCGACTGCCTTGTATCACTGCAAATTTTGATGTGTTAGAAGATGCAGCTGTACGCAGTAGTACATCGGAGGCTGCGTGCTTGCTTTACGCAACTCCTGCCACATAACCGTGTACAGCCACATTTTCTAATTTATCGCAATGGACAGCTCTATGCGGTAGCTGCAGGTCCTGAGAGAGTAAGGCCTGTAAGGCCACATGCAGTAAACCTACGTGATATTGTGTTTGCCTTTGTAGCGGGGTGCTATATTTAAGGGAAGTATCTGAGTGGTAATAAGGCTCAGATACACAAATTGTTAGGGTTCATGGATCATTTCTGTCCTTGGGAGATAGTACTGATGTGCAGTTCCCTGGGGCCTATAGGTGTCGCTGTTGCCATAGGCCCGGGTTGAACCACGGTACAGGGTTGTGCCTTTTCTTGTCCCCTCTTGACAGCAGTGCGGCGGGGCGGGGAACCTGCTGTGCCTGTCGGGAGAGGGTATAAAAAGGGGCGGCCATCTTCCAGAGGGGGTCGGTGGTTGTCGTCGTTCCGCACCCACCCAGGCCCGGAGGCCTGGGTGTGCTGCCTCCGGGTGCCCTAGGCCCGGAGGCGGAGTTGCTGTTCCATCCCAGACACCTTCAGTCTGGGGTGAGGTACTAAATAGGAGTCCCGGAGCCCAGCAACCTTCGGCTGGGGTCCGCTAAGGATTGAGAGCTCCCAGGGTACCCCCTTGCGAGGGGACCCGTATCTTGGATCGAGGAGGCCAGGGAGGTGACACTTTCTGAAGACCCAGCACATAGTCGTGGTGACAGTGAGGGCCTCTGGTAACTCTCCGGAGGGATGTTTTTCTCTTTGACACGGGCCAAGTTCTCCAAGAAGGCAGTGCATGTTCTGTATGTCATAGTGGCAGTGACTCTACGCACACCAGGTCAGTGACAGTGACCATCTTCAACAAGTCAGTGGCAGTGACTTTCATATTCATTAGGTCTGTGATAAAGATTGCACGCCAAACCTGTTCGTGTATATCAGAACAGTAAAGAGAACCAAGATTTGAGTTTGTGCCTGGACCTCCCTTCCACCTTATCTGACCTGTGTCTCGTCTCAACCTGTCTGCTCTTAAAGGGACTATTTATTATCCATGTGAAATAAATACAGAAGTTGGACTTTCAGTTAATGTGGACAGTGGCTTTACTGGGGAGGATTAAGGACTTGTTTCTGGCCAGGCCAGAAGTGAGATCAGCTCGGGAGGATTCAAACACCAGCCGCAGGCAGGCCCGAGAAAACTAACACCGCTCAACATCCCCATCCAGGAGGGTACGGGCTAGTAGTGCGTTGTGCCTCAGTCTTTCCTGCGGAGGAGCCAAATTAAGGAAAGCAGGTAAAGTCTGGGGTGGGTGCGCTATACCTTTGACACCAGCTGCTGTCCGATTAGATCCTCTCTGTGAAATCCAGACGGATGGAGACCCTATTTTTCATCCGTCGATCGGATCGGATGAAAACAGACAGGCGGTCAGTTTTCATCAGATCTCCCCATAGAGGAGAACGGGACTCTGAAAGGTTCGTCTCAGCACAGTGAGTGGACACGGGCCTGTCATCTGTCTTATCAGAGGGGATCCGCCTTATCAGAGGGGATTTAGTTGAAGTGATTTGAGCACTATATTTCGCAATGGCCCAAAGCAGTATGGACCTTATAGGTTAGGGTGGGTTTGTCCATTATTATTTTATCAGACAGAAAATATCAAGATATGAGCATTAGTACAGGAAAGCCCTGTACACACGATCGGATATCCTATGGATTCTAATCCGATGGATTTTTCCATCGGAAATCCGATTAAACTGTCTTCCATCAGTCTTGCCCACACACCATCAGTCAAAAAACCGACCGCACCAAAACGACGTGACATACACCACGTACGACGGCACTATAAAGGGGAAGTTCAAATCTAATGGTGCCACCCTTTGGGCTGCTTTTGCTGATTTCGTGTTACCGCGTGTTAGTAAAAGTTTGGTGAGAGCCGATTCGTGCTTTTCAGTCTCCGTGCTTTTCAGATCGTTTTCGGGTGTTCAGTTTGTGCTTGTGGGTTCGTATTTGTCATTCAGTGCATGCAGTCAGGTCGTTACTGTTTTGCAGTGCCTTCTTGGCCGTTCGTTACTGTTTTTCAGGTCGTTCTTCTCAGGCCTTGCTGTTCCTCGTTGCATTCTGTTTGAGTTCGTTCTGACCAGCCGACCGGTTTAAAGCCATGTTTGAAGTACGTTCTCGTTGTAGAGCTCGTGCTGGCTATGGACTTGGTGTTGCGGTTAACACTGTAACCCGAGTTCAGTTCATGAACAGGGTGAGGAGGAGTTCATGAACCAAGAATTGGTTGCTCCAGCGGGACCAATTCTCTCATACGCCTCTGCTGCGGGAAATCCAGGAGAATAATCCTGATGATTTCAGGAATTATCTCCGGATGACGGACCCCGTTTTTCACCGTCTGTTGGATTTGCTGTCCCCCTATATCACGAGGCAGGACACTGTGATGCGCCAGGTGATCACTGCCGAGCAGAGGCTTATTGCCACGTTGAGATAGGCATCTCCCCCCAGGCTCTTGGGATCATTATCCCTGAAACGTGTTCTGCCATCATACAAGTCATGCAGAAGGACTATATTAAGGTAATTTTTATCCTTTAACATCACATTATATGTTTTGATGGTTTGCTAAAGTATTGTATTTCTTTCATCCTTCCCAAATTGCCATGATTATAAGATTCTGGGAATGTCCCCTTTCTCCCCATGCATGTTTTTTCTTTTATATTTTGTGTTTTTTGGCCTACATGCCTATTTCCCTTCACTAACCTCTCCTGCATGCTATCCTGGGCCCATATACACCTAGCCTAGTCTGTTCTTCAATGATCTTTTTCTCTGCGCCATTGTACTTTTGAACCCCCCCCCCCCCTTAAAATGTGTCATAACGTTTTTTTGCACATTCAAGTTCAGCAGAGTGGTAGAGCCTTTTGTTGCGGGCAGTGGCGTATCTAGGGTATGGCACATATGGCAAGTGCCATGGGCGCCATATGAAGGGCGCGCATGATGGAGAAAAGCGAGAATGTCAAAACTGGTGCATTTCACAGAAAAGCTGCGCCCCAGGTGTCGCCCTTGCGCAGGCTGAGTGTGGGTGATGCGCCTGGTGTGCGGTGATTACTGTAAGGTGGAACGGCCTGTTGAGGTCCCTGGTGGTGTCAGGTGATCAGTGCTGTGCTGTGTGTACGGAGAAGATGCACGATGGCCCGCTGGCAATGTGACGGGCTGCTGGGCTCTGTATTCCCCCCCCCGCTCCTCCCAGGATCCATTGATTGATTGCCGAGCTCCAGCACGTGTACATCTCCGGAGCCATGGGCCTCTGCTACAGCCTCTGACCGTGGCTGTTCGGTGATCCCAGCGGCTCCATCTCCAACGCCCCCACCAACTCGGACACCGAGCAGCCCCTGGAGCCGTCACTGCCTATGATAGCCGGGACCTGAGGCACTGGGATCTGCACCGGACTGGGACCCCTGCCGGATCACAGCAGCAGCTCAGGGATGAACAACCTTGCGGGGAGGGGAGCTCTGCAAACCGACCAAAGAGGGGAAAGTTCCCGACGGGCTGCTTCTACTACTGCAGAACGGGTGTGGCAGCACCAGCATCACCGGGGACAGCAATACGCAGCAGCACAAGCCCAGCAAGGGCCAGGCCAGCAGGTGCACCATCAAAAGCAACAATCTCTGCAGAAGGGATGGGACAAACTCTGACTGGAGGAGAAGGAGGCCAAGAAAGTCAGCAAGAGCATAGATCGGGTACTGAAGGGGCAGAAGAGAGAGTACAAGCAGACCCATAGACTGCTCGTCCAAGGTAAGTGCCTCTCCTTCCATTTCTACACTTACATGGGGGATAGGTTGCCGGCCATGCCTGCTGACACTACCTGTCTGCTTTATGTTGTCCTTGACGTTTTATGGTTGGCCTGCATCCTGGGCATGCCTCTGGACTCTACATGCTGGAGGGTGCCAGCTGCGAGAGGACCCCCCCACGGCCCCACCCATAGTGGGCAGCGGGGGCAAGGTGAGCATGGAGAAGCAGGTACCCCCTCACCAATGTCTAGCCATATATGTGTGTGTGTGTGTGTGTGTGTGTGTGTTTGTATATACCGTATGTATATATATGTGTGTGTGTGTGTGTATGTGTGTGTGTGTGTGTATGTATATATATGTAGCGGGCACATACTTTTAAATCTGGTGAGGATATCAGTGATGTCTAGTTCCCTGCGGCCCAGCAGGTGGCGCTGTCACTTTGGGCTGGGGTTGAAGGGGTTGAACCATCACTGCAGTGCCGTACCCTTTGTGACCTCTCGCAGCGGTTGTACGGTGGGGCGGGGAACCCGCTGTGCTTGCTGGGAGAGGGTATAAAGGAGGGCGGACATCTTCGCCATGAGGGTCGAGTCCCAGGCACCTTCAGCCTGAGGGCTGCCGTTGCGGTCGGTGTCCAGGCGGCCTAGGCCTGGACACTTGGAGTTCGTGTTCCATCCCAGACACCTTCAGTCTGGGTTGAGGTACTCAGCCGGAGGCCTGGGGCCCAGTACCTTCCGCTGGGTCCCGTGAGGGAGGGATTGTCCTAGGGGGCCCCGGGAGTGGGGCACCCGAATCCAGAGGCAAAAGGGACCGGAGGAGGGACTCACCCGAAGATCTGGTGCAGCATATTGCCAGTGCCGGGTGAACCTCTGGAGACCGCCCGGAGGGATATCTTTCCCGAACAGGGGCCAAGTTCAGAGAGCAAGGTAGTCCACGTTCTATGACCGGTGGCAGCGGTCCAACTATTCAACTCAGGTCAGTGGCAGAGACCTGCTATTAGGCCTGTGGCAGGGGCCTCAACGGTTCATCCGGTCGGTGGCAGCGACCAAAACTCACTGTCGGTGGCAGAGACCGTGCACCAGGCCTATTCGATAGCAAAGGAATAGGAGAGTTAATTTGTGCCTGGGCCTACTCGTACCCACACCCATGTTTGTCTGTTACTAAAATTTCAACTGATTGTGTTTAACCTGAAGCACAGAAATATAAGGAGTGTTGGACTTTTGATTGGTGTGGGACTCTATTATTGGCAGACACATCTCCATGGAACAACTGAGGCTTCGTACGCAGTGAACAGACCCGGAGGTAATTCAACTAACTTTGCTCAACCCTCATACACATACGAGGGGAGAGCTTGGTGTAGTGTTCCTATACTCTCGTCTCCCAGGTACCCCTAGACACCAGCCGCTCAAACGAGAAGAAACCAAGAGGGAGATTGAGGGGCATAGGCGCTACATATCTATTAGGCTTCACTCCTGCCCAGGACACTAGCTGCATGGAGTTTGTATGTTCTCCCTGTGGGGTGCCTCTCCCACTCCAAACACATGCAGATAGAGGAATTGTACCCTGTGTACAGACTGGCAGTGTACATGGCTGATCACATTCTACACTGACCCTACAATCATAGAGGACCCTACACATATCTATGTATACTTCCATTCAGTCCTGTCCAGCTCTTGGTGGATTTTGGGCCAGCGTTCATCTTAAATAATTTTTCGGACATGGGGGGTGGCATGCAGAATGTGATCGGCCATGTACATTTCCACTTCATACAGACAGGGGACCATCACCTACCAACCTGGCTTTGGAGTGTGCCAGGAAACTGAAGTACCTGGAGGAAGCCCACACCAAGAGAACATGCAAACTCCATGCAGATAGCTTCCTGGCCCAGATTTAAACCAAGTGAGGCAAGTGCCAACCACTAACCGTCTGTTCTCCATATATAACTGTATATACTGACAGTATTATCTGAAAGTTGGGTTTCAAATGTTTTGACAGGGGCGCAGTTTCAGTGCTTGCCATAGGCACCATTGTCACTAGATACGCCTCTGGTTGCGGGGCACAAAATCTGCTTAAACAACATCCCCCCCTTATAATTGTTCCAATGGCCCATCAGCAGGGGTGAGTCATCTGATAAGTGGGCCTTCTATTTTTGTGTTTAAATACTCCTAATAAATGCTATACTGACGTTGGCCAAGAATGTATTTGGCTAATCTGCTTGCAATGTAATGTGCAAAAGTACTAATTTCTTCTTTTTGTTTGACTCCACAGTTCCCTTCATCGCCACAGGAATGGCAGACTGTGGCCTCCCAATTTGCCCAGCGGTGGGACTTCCCCAACTGCGGAGGGGCAATTGATGGGAAGCACGTCCACATAGTGCCGCCACCCCGTTTGGGGTCGTACTATTATAACTATAAAGGTTTTAATCGTATAGTGTTAATGGCGGTGGTGTCGGCACGCTATGAGTTCCTGTATGTGGACGTGGGGAAGAATGGCCGGATGTCCGATGGCGGAGTGTTCGCTCAGACGGAGTTCGCTCACCGTCTGCAGTCTGGGGGCCTGGCACTGCCTCCAGATGCAGACAACATGGATGGACTTCCCTTTGTTTTTATAGCGGATGAAGCCTTTAGTCTTGGACCACACCTGATGCAGCCGTTCCCACAGAGGACCCTCACCCCAGAGAGGAGGGTATTTAATTACCGGCTGCCGGTTCCGCCTGTTTCTGACAGCCATGTATATGGCGGAATACAAACTGAACCACATCATCCTATCCTGCTGCATATTGCATAATTTTATGAGACAAAACTCTCCTACATATATGTCTACTGTTGGGCCAGAGGCCGGTGGATCTGACATGGACAATCTGACTGGCCTGGACACTGGCCGTACTGGCTTGGCCCCCCAAAGAGCCTGTGAAGTACGTGATAAATACGTTGAGTACTTCACGGGTAGGAGGGCCATCGCAATGCCAGACCACATTTGATGCCTCTTTAAAAAAATTAAAAATTCTCCAAAATTTGGAGGCCAAAATGTCAAGATTGTATTTTGAATAAAAAATGACCGCACATGTTGTGCACAGAGTAAAAAAAAATTGGTACACTCAACAATGTGTGGCTTGTTCTTTCAATCTTGACATTTTGGCCTCCAAATTTTGGAGAATTTTTTTTTATTTTTGGGTTTGCAGAAACATGCATGGGTCAAAAAAAAAAGGAACTTACAAAGTTCAACCTTAAAAATGTAAACATGAGATGGGGTGATGTCACCCCTGAACCATCCCAAATTAGAAGATGCACACAGTTTTGGATGTGCAAAATGTTTTTTTTTTTTATCCTGATCCCATAGCTAAAGTCAACATGTGCTATCTGCCATCATAGGGGATCAATGGACGTGTTTTGGGGGTGCAAACCCTTCCTCTCACCCACTTGAGTAGCAAGGAAAAGGTTGGGGCATAGATATCCTGTGACGGCAGATAGCACATGTTGACACACTGGGGTTGATTTACTAAAGGAAAATCCACTTTGCACTTGAAAGTGCACATGGAAGTGCAGTCGCTGTAGATCGCTGTAAATCGGAGGGGAAGCTCTGAAATTAGGGGAAGCTCTGCTGATTTTATCATCCAATCATGTGCAAGCTAAAATGCTGTTTTTTTTTTTTCCTTGCATGTCCCCCTCAGATCTACAGCATCTGCACGTCCATGTGCACTTTCAGTGCACTTTCAAGTGCAAAGTGGATTTTCCTTTAGTAAATCAACCCCACTGTGTGCATCTTGTAATTTGGGCTCATGTTAAAACAAATGTCAATTTTGGAAAACATAAGAACACTAAAAAGGGGGGGGGTGTGGTTCAGACTATTCGCCCCATAATATCAATGATGTTTTTATATTTTTGCTCAATCACATTCATCCTTTTCCTCATAATGTCCATTTCGCTACTACATTCCATTATTTCTTGAATGACGATTTGGGCACTAGCACTAGAGAATGGAGTTGTCTTAGTTTCTGACACACCACCATGTTCATCCCCTAAAAAAATTAAGGGATTAGAAATATGCAGGCCTACATCTCTTTTGACCAGAAGCTGTGGTGACAGACACTGACCTGTTGTGGTGATAAGCTCCACCTCTGCTTCCTCCACCTCTCCTTCCTCCACCTCTGCTTCCTCCACCTCTGCTTCCTCCACATGCTGATCTTGGGGTTCTTTTGGATCTTGGTTTTCTTTATGTGGTCTGTGCTTCCTAGGCTCCTCACATTGGTGCCCTCCCTGTCTCCTCTCCCCTATGAGAATGAAACAATCAAAAGGTATCCTTTAGCATACATAGATTTGAGGGCATAATTTTATAAGTTTGCCTGGAAGTGGGGTACAATTGTTGGTTTTGCCAGAGTTCCAAGATGAACATATGATATTTTGGTAATTCAACAAAGCAAGAATACTTTCATTCTTGGTCCTCAAAAATAAAAAGGAGACACCCCAAGGTATCCACTGGAGCACCTGTGTCTGACACCCTAAAAAGGTTGTTCGGGTGGCCCACACTATAGTGCTCCTGAGTCAAGATGTGTAACCAGCTGCTTCAGTGTCCTCTCCTTTACCCAGAATCTAGTTTACCATTTAACATTCTACTTAACTTACAACACATCATCTAGACAACAATGTATATATAAACTAGGGTTGTCCCGATACCGATACTAGTATCGGTATCGGGACCGATACCAAGCATTTGCGCGAGTACTTGTACTCGCGCAAATGCTCCCGATGCTTCACCCGATACTTTTTTTTTTTTTGTGGCCGGAGAGGGCGGGAGGAGTCAGTGGCTGGGGAGGGCAGGAGAGAGGGCGGGGGAGTGCGGGCGGAGTCTGGCCGGAGAGGGCGGGAGGAGTCAGTGGCTGGGGAGGGTGGGAGAGGAAAGTGCGGGCGGAGTCTGGCTGAAGAGGGCGGGCACAGTCGGTGGACGGAGTCCGTGGGCGGAGAGCGAGTCCCTCACCTGCAGTTGAACCTGGTAAGCTGGCAGGGGTTCAGGGTGCAGCCGCATCAGGATCGGTGACCGGTGCTGTCACATTCGGTCGCCGTCAGCGGCTGAACGTCCCCACGCCCATCTTGGTACACCCTGCACTCGGCTGCAGTAAGCAGCAGCAGACATCTTGTTACACCCAGCCCGAGCTATATGGGCTGGGTGTAACAAGATGTCTGCTGTTGCTTACTGCAGCCGAGTGCAGGGTGTACCAAGATGGGCGTTGCAGCAGTTTTTTTTTTTTCTTAAATCCTGTGTCATTTCCCCCCCCACCCCCCGCAGCATTTCAGTGCCAGCCACCTATCAGTACCCACAAGTGCTACCTATCAGTGGAATCAGTGCCATCTACCAGTGCCACCTATCAGGTGGCACTGGTAGATGCCACTGATTGCACTGATAGGTGGCACTTATGGGCACTGATAGGTGGCACTTGTGGGCACTGATAGATGGCACTGATAGTGCAATCAGTGCCATCTATCAGTGCCCACAAGTGCCACCTATCAGTGCAATCAGTGCCCACAAATGCCACCTTTCAGTGCAATCAGTGCCATCTATCAGTGCCCACAAGTTCCACCTATCAGTGCCACCTATCACTGCCCACAAGTGCCACCTGTCAGTGCCCATAAGTGCCATCTATCAGTGCCATAAGTGCCACCTATCAGTGCCCATAAGTGCCACCTATCAGTGCCCACAAGTGCCACCTATCAGTGCCCACAAGTGCCACCTTTCAGTGCAATCAGTGCCACCTATCAGTGCCCACAAGTGCCACCTATCAGTGCCCCCAAGTGTCATCTATCAGTGCCCATAAATGCCACCTATCAGTGCCCCCAAGTGCCACCTATCAGTGCCCATAAGTGCCACCTATCAGTGCCCACAAGTGCCACCTATCACTGCCCACAAGTGCCACCTATCAGTGCCCATAAGTGCCATCTATCAGTGCCATAAGTGCCACCTATCAGTGCCCATAAGTGCCACCTATCAGTGCCCATAAGTGCCCACAAGTGCCACCTTTCAGTGCAATCAGTGCCACCTATCAGTGCCCACAAGTGCCACCTATCACTGCCCACAAGTGCCATCTATCAGTGCCCATAAATGCCACCTATCAGTGCCCCAAGTGCCACCTATCAGTGCCACCTATCAGTGCCCACAAGTGCCACCTATCACTGCCCATAAGTGCCATCTATCAGTGCCATAAGTGCCACCTATCAGTGCCCATAAGTGCCACCTATCAGTGCCCATAAGTGCCCACAAGTGCCACCTTTCAGTGCAATCAGTGCCACCTATCAGTGCCACCTATCAGTGCCCACAAGTGCCACCTATCACTGCCCACAAGTGCCATCTATCAGTGCCCATAAATGCCACCTATCAGTGCCCCCAAGTGCCACCTATCAGTGCCACCTATCAGTGCCCACAAGTGCCACCTATCACTGCCCACAAGTGCCACCTATCAGTGCCCACAAGTGCCATCTATCAGTGCCATAAGTGCCACCTATCAGTGCCCATAAGTGCCACCTATCAGTGCCCATAAGTGCCCACAAGTGCCACCTTTCAGTGCAATTAGTGCCACCTATCAGTGCCCACAAGTGCCACCTATCACTGCCCACAAGTGCCATCTATCAGTGCCCATAAATGCCACCTATCAGTGCCCCCAAGTGCCACCTATCAGTGCCACCTATCACTGCCCACAAGTGCCACCTATCAGTGCCCATAAGTGCCATCGATCCGTGCCCATAAGTGCCACCTATCAGTCCCCATCTTTCAAACTGTCACATGACATTGAAAAAAAAGTATCGGTAATCGGTATCGGCGATTACTTGAAAAAAAGTATCGGTACTTGTACTCGGTCTTAAAAAAGTGGTATCGGGACAACCCTAATATAAACGTTGTTTTACGCCAAATAGGCATGACCACATGTGGTTTACGTGTATATGTTATTTTTTGCATGTTCGCTGTTTACTAGGAAACATTCCTAAAAATGAGTCCACTCAACGTCACATGAAAGTTGCCATTCTACAATATGAAACCAGACAATCCAAGCACATGGAGCAAAACATGCAAGAATACATATTCCAATTAGATTAAAGACAGTAAAACAAAAAACTTACTTTTGTCCAGGAATTTTTTAAGCTTCCTATACTGGTCCGGCTCCCTCAGCTTCAGGTCAGACCACCTTTTACGGAGCTGCTCCTTGGATCTCCTGACCCCAAATTTATTATAGAGACTCGTCGCCACTTTGTCCAGTATTTTAGACTTCCTGAGATTAGGGGTGTCGTATGGCCCATGCTTCCCATCGTAATCCTTCCTCCGCAGGATGTCCACCATCTCAGCAATTGACATATTAGTCGCCTTGAATCTTTTATTCCTGGATAGGGACGTTTCCGCCTCCGGGCTTTCCTCGTCGGTACTTATTAATAAAGCACGCACCTGTGTCACCGCCATGTCGTCGTCTCCCACTGTGCGCCGAACGAGAAGGGGCGGGGAAAGTCTGAAAAAGACCGTCATGGGCGGGCGACGCGGCCGGAGTTTCACGCATGCGCAGGGTATATAAAGGGTAAACAAGGTTGTGGTTGCGCGGAGTAAGGACGACCGGAAGTGCCGAACGAATCCTACGAAGGTAAGAAATTTACTTGGGGCAGTGGCCTATACTGGTTAATGATTGTAGAGGCCTATATTGGGTTATGATTAGGACAATTGAAGCTGACCTCCTGTTTTTGTCTTGTGTTTTATCTTGTAGACTGAACTATGCATAAATTGCGTGAGCCAGACATCATGTTAATTTTTATAGAAAAGTATAAGGAAATGCGCAACCTCTGGGAGCTAAAAAATAGCTCCTACTATAATAGCCAAGTACGCAAGGCAACAATTGTTAAATTAGCGGAAAATATGAAGACCTGGATCCCAGAGGCAGACTATACTATGATGAATAGTAAAATCAACAACATGAGGAATGCGTACAAAAAAATATATAAAGAAGTGCGTGCTTCTATGAGATCAGGAGCAGCAGCAGACAAAGTAGTTAAGCCCAAGCTGTGGTACTACAAGCATCTGCAATTTCTGGATGACCAGATTGAGGCCAGGGAATCACATTCCACCCTTCCCTCAACCCTTCCTTCCACCCTTCCCTCCAGCGTTCCTTCCACCCTTCCCTCCAGCGTTCCTTCCACCCTTCCCTTCACCCCTGCAGAGGGGGAGGAGGAGCCACCTGAGCTTGAAGAGCCGGATCTGCGCATCTTGAGCCAGGTATATTATTTTCTATGATATTTATTGTCCTTAATTGATTTTTGAGAACTAGATGTTATTATTCACAAATGACAAAATTTTAATGTTAAAAAAAAAAAAAAAAAAAAAGGATTGGTACAGTATATCAAAAAGCAGGGGTCACAATGAGAGTCTTTTATATTTTTTACGATTCAAATTACAACAGTCATGAGATGAAAATTGTGTGTGATTGATTCAACAAAAACAAAAACTATGTCCCTTTTTTCACACAGGATGAGCTCAGCCAGGAGGAAGAGGCTCCGGAATGTGGCAGGCAGGAGGAGGCAGGGGTGAGTGGCAGCCAGGAGGAGGCCAGCCCAAGTGGCACTCACCAGGTCCCCAGGCCTAGTGGCAGCACACACTCCCAAGTGGCTCCCCTCCACGTCAGACCCCCAAAACATCGGCGGATGTCAAAGGTGGAGGAGGAGTCACTTAAGATGATAAGGGACGCTGCTGCCATAATGAGGGCACCCCTCAACCCAGTTGAGGGCTTTAGTAACTATCTGTCCGAAAAGCTGATGAAACTGGAGGAGGGACAACGTGCCCTCTGTGAGCACCTGGTTTATACGGCCATTCACATGGCGGGGATGGGGCAGTTGACAGAGGCCACTCATCTCTGCATCTGCCCCATCCTTCTCCTCCTCCTCCTGCCACATTACCACCAACAGAGCCACAGCCTGGAAGTGTGCGTGGACGGGGCCGTGGAACAAATGCTGGAGGGAAGCGTGGAGGGAAGGCTACCAAGAAGAGCAGAAGGTGATTCCCTGGCTTAAAGCTGCTCTTCCAGAAGTTGCAGTTTGTAGGAGTACCACAGCTTGGGATGATGTATGTCTTCGGCTGCTGCTCCTGATTTCCTCATGTTGTTGATTTTATTGTTCATCATAGTAATGTCTGCCTTTGGGGTCCAAAGTCTTCATAAATTCCACTAATTTAACAATTGTTGCCCTTCCTGTTTATTTATTTTTTGCCAGAATAAATGTTTTTTTGCAGCAGACTAATGACATCTCAGATAATGCAAAGCCACTTGAGAGGAGTTCAAGGATTATCTTGTAGGATCCATTTACACTGTTGTGCTGGGGAAATTCATTACTGTTCTCTGCAGTGTGTTATATTGCCAACATGAAGCAATTATTCATGCAGACCTGAACATTTACTGAAAGATCCATTTTACTACACTTATCATTGCACCTGAGTTGTGCGACCCCCCCAAAGATTAGTAATTCTGGAAGGCAGCACAAAACTGTCCCGGCGGTGGAAAATGATTACCATTTGGGTCCTGCTAATTTTTCTTTTTTCCTTTTTTTTTTATAAAAAAATTAATAAAAATGACTATTTATCGGCGTATAACTTTAATGCCGTGTACACACGATTGGTTTTACCGATGAAAACAGTCTGATGGACTTTTCTCATCGGACAAACCGATCGTGTGTGTGCCCCATCTGTCTTTTTTCCATCGGTGAGAAAAAATAGAACATGTTTTAAATTTATCCGATGGGAAAAAAAACGATAGCAAATTCCGATCGTCTGTGTGGAGCTCCATCGGACAAAAAACCCACGCATGCTCAGAATCAAGTTGACGCATGCTCAGAAGCATTGAACTTCATTTTTCTCGGCTTGTCGGAGTGTTTTACGTCACGGTGTTTGGGACGGTCGGATTTTTGACTGATGGTGTGTAGGCAAGACTGATGGAAGTCAGCTTCATTGGATTTCTGATGGAAAAATCCATCGGATTAGAATCCATAGGAAATCCGATCGTGTGTACAGGGCTTAAGAGGGAAGTCCTACCCCCTCTCTCTCTCTCCCCCCCTTCCCCGTCCATCTGTCCTGGACTTAAACATTCCTATCTCAACCCACGCTCTGGTTTCCCCCAGGGCCCTGTCCTTCCGCCTTCTACCCTTTAACCATCCATCATCAACACATTCTCATGATTTTTTAAACTCTGCCCACTTCCCCCATATATTATTGTATACTTCTAGAGAGTCTTCCATTCTATGTATTGTTTCTTCTATTGAGCTCAATCAGTCTATTTTTGCTACCCATTCGTTCATAGTGGGGGCTTCGGGAGTTCTCCACAGTCTTGGGATCAGACTTTTAGCGGCGTTCAGAAGATGGGGGACTAAAGTATTCCTGTATTGAACTATCTTTCTATCTGTATCGTGGAACAGACATTTCCACAAATCTTTCTGAATCTGTTCCCCTGTTATTTGATGAATGTTATCTATTACTCTGTCCCAAAACGGCTGAATCTTCTCGCACTCCCACTATAAATGTGCAAAAGTCCCAAGAGCACCGCAGCCCCTCCAACAAGTTGGGGGGGGGGGTCTCTATGTTCACTTTGTGTGCTCTATGTGGAGTGATGTACCATCTTGCCATGAATTTGTAGCACATTTCTACTGTCCTAACATCACTGGAAGCACAACAGGCTATCTTCAAAATCGTATTCCTATGTTTATCTCCCTGTAAGGGACCTATTTCCTCCTCCCATTTACCCAAGTACAGGGGGTATTTGGGTCCTGTTTCTTCTATCATTATTTTATAGATTTTAGACACAGTTTGTCCCAGACTCCGCGGGGAGGAGAGAAGTTTCTCCATTGAGTTCATATCGCCCTTTCCCCACAGTGGTTGGGGTAGAGTCTGTGTGAAATGTTGTCTTTGTGCATATCTCCATCTATCTAATGGTTTACTACCCCATTTCTGTGTTAAGTCTGTGAATGCGCATATCCTATTTCCTATCATCACGTCGTGTAATAATATTTCATATTTTTTTGACCATCTAATAAAATATATGTACTCATCTTTTCCAGGTTTAAAGTAATTTGTGTCTAATAAAGAAATTAAAGGTGAATTGTATTGCCAGTGGTGTACTTTACCCAGTACATCCCATACCCCAAGCATATGTTTAGTTAATGGGTTTGTGTTTTTTGACAGTTCACGATACTGTCGTGGAATCCACACACTCTTCCCCAAGTTTACTTTACTTTGTGCTTTTTCAATTTTCACCCATCCTTTCCCCTCTTTGTTGTGTGTCCAACCTATTATCCTGGAAATAACGATTGCCTGATAGTACTTCTTATAGTCTGGTACTGCTTCCCTACCTGACTTTTTCCCCTTTACCAAAGTTGTATACGAAATTCTAGGATGTTTACCCATCCAAATGTATTTCGATGTTAGATCCCTTAGCTTCGAAAAAAATTCCTGTGGGACTCTTATTGGGATCATTTGAAATATATATGTTAATTTGGGCAAAATAATAATTTTTAAAACATTTATCCTCAGAGGCGGCTCTAGGCTTTGTGAGGCCTTAGGCAAGACTTGGACATGGGGCCCCACTAACTCCCATAAAACCCCTTTCACACTGAGGCGCCCATAGCGTCGGCGGTGAAACTCCGCTATTTTTACCACCAACGCCATGGGCGGATTTGCGGCGCATTTCGGCCGCTAGCGGGGCAGTTTTAACGCTATAGCGCCTGCAATACGCTCCAGTGTGAAAGGGGTCTAATGGGAAAAATAATTCAAGTGATAAAAATTACCTGTATAAATTGCATATATTAAGAGTCTTAAATCCTTTGAACTATGAATTCAGTTTCTAGATTTTTCTCTAACAAATTCTTCTTCAATCAAAGATCATTAAACATAGGGTCGGTATGTGTAAAAATGTGTGTATATATAGATATATAATGCACGCACACAAATATAGATAAAATGCGTGCAGCTGCAACTAGCAAAAAAAGTCAAAAACAATATTTCTCCATTTACATGAAGGTCAGGATACTATAACCCAACCAGCACAGAGTTCCCCCTTGCATCAGAGTCTGCAGGATTCCCCCTACAGTGCAAGGGAACCTTTGATGTACAGGGGAATGCAGCAGACTTTCTTGTAAAGGGAAACTCTGATGTAAGGGGGGGCTCTGGTGACCAGAGATCACCTTATATCGGAGTGCACAGCATTCCCCTTTACATTAGAGTTCCCCTTTACATCAGGGCCCACAAAGTACCAACGGGAACTATGATGTGGGGGGACTCTGGTGACCACAGACCATATTCCGCAGAGTTAATGCACTAAGCTAAGGAGGGGTTACTGAGGGGGAACCTTTAATATTAGTGCTTCCTTACCTTACTTTATTCACTCCCCCCTTACATAACTGATCCCCCCTCAGACTGGCCTTGCAGCGCTGTCACTGTCCTCCTCTCAGGTGCACCATGCTGGGCTCAATCAGATGGCCCGCTCTGGGCTCCAGCTTGGTGGCTCATCCTTTATTCTCCTCTCCACAGTCCACACACGTCTAACTCCTCCCGTGACCCCTGTCCTGGCAGCGCTTCCACTCTTGACTCCTCTGTAGGCTCCCCCCTGAGACTGCAGACATCATACAGGAGATGGTCAGGGAGTGTGCGGACATGATACAAGAGATGGTCAGAGACTGCAGACATGATACAAGAGGTGGCCAGAGACTGCAGACATGATACCGATTACCCCGCCACCCACTACACCGATTGCCCCGCCACCCACTACACCGATTACCCGCCACCCACTACACCGATTACCCCGCCACCCACTACACTACAATAATTACCCCACCACCCACTACACTACACTGATTACCCCGCCACCCACTACACTACACTGATTGCCCCGCCACCCACTACACTACACTGATTACCCCGCCACCCACTACACTACACTGATTACCCCGCCACACTAATTTCTACACTACACTGCAATAGTACGGTACCTGCGGTGCGTGAGGATGTGCTGGTGGTCCGAGGGGTCTGCCAAATGGAGTGAGCCAGGAGGACCCAGCCAGCGGAGCCCCGGGCCTTCCATCAGTGTCCCCACTCGTCCCACTCGTCGGAGACACGGGGGCGGGGCGGAGGGTTGTTGGCAGCGGCGGGTGCTGATGGGCGTCAGTGTCCCCCAGCCAGCGGAGCCCCAGTCCTTCCATCAGTGTCCCCGCTCCTCGTCGGACACACGGGGCCGGGCGGAGCCGGAGGGTAGTTAGCGGCGGCGGCGGCAGGTGCAGCAGGCTTCCTTGTGTTCAGTGGAGAGCGGGGAGGAGTCGCCAATCCCTGCAGCCAATAGCCTTCAGTGTACAATAGAATATTTCTATTTGTACACAGAAGAGAGAAGCCGATTGGCTGCCCCAGGTTTTGCACTGAACACAAGGGGAAACTGTAAACAATCATGGCGGCGGCAGCGGCCATTTTTGTGTAGCCGCTGCCGTTTTAAGCCTAAAGCATTCCCGAATTTACCGGGACAAAATGGGCAAAATGGACAAAATGGGACAAAAAGAATTGGGCTTGTCCCGAATCGGGACAAGCCCAATTCGGGACTAGTGTCGTGCTTGTCCCGGGAAATTCGGGACTGTTGGTAACTATGGGTTAGTGTTTGGCTGAAGCCATTTATTATCATTCAACTGTGTTTACTATTTTTAAATCCTAATCACAACAGAAACTACCCAAATGACCCTGATCAAAATTTACATACCCCAGTTCTTAATACATGTATTGCCCCCTTTAACATCAATGACAACTTGAAGTCTTTTGTGGTATTTGTGGATGAGGCTCTTTATCTTTTCAGATGATAAAGCTGCCAATTCCTCTTGGCAAAAAGCCTCCAGTTCCTGTAAATTCTTGGGCTGTCTTGCATGAACTGTACGTTTGAGATCTCCCCAGAGTGGCTCAATGATATCGAGTTCAGGAGACTGAGATGGCCACTCCAGAACCTTCACTTTATTCTGCTGTAGCCAATGACCGGTCGACTTGGCCTTGTGTTTTGAATCATTGTCATGTTGGAATGTCCAAGTACGCAACTTGCACAACTTCCTGGCTGATGAATGCAAAATGTTCCTCCAGTATTTTTTGATAGCATATTGCATTCATCTTGCCATCAATTTTGCCCAAATTTCCTGTGCCTTTGTTGCTCACACACCCCCAAAACATAAGCGATGTTTGGATTTTGAAAATTTTGGGTTGTTAGGGAAACATGGACTGGTGATAAAGCATCAGTGGAGACACCTTTTTCTCATATTAACTTTTATGCCTTGTGCCTTTGGCCAATTAAGGCTTTATCAGCAGAGCGTGCTGTAATTGGCCAAAGCAAGCAGGTCAGGTGCATGCTTTGGCCAATCATCATACAGCAATGCACTGCAGATCGCAGATCGCAGTGCATTATGGGGCGTTCCGCGGCACTCGAATTTCCCACGAACGCCCCATAATGTTCGCTGTTCGGCGAACGGGCTAACACCCGATGTTCGAGTGGAACTTACGTAAGACTCGAACATCGAGCTCCTCCCTACTCCGTGGCAGAGGAGTACCACAAATTTAACAATGTCTTTGACAAAGGTCAAGCCAGTAGTTTGCCTCCGCAGCGGTCATATGATTGCGCAATTGACCTTCAACCTGGTGCAAGGCCCCTTCGTGGCCGGGTTTACCCTTTGTCTGTCTTGGAGGATAAAGCCATGGCGGACTATGTTGCCGACGCACTTTCTCGAGGGTTCATCCGCAAATCCTCCTCTCCTGCTGGTGCTGGCTTCTTCTTTGTGAAAAAGAAGAGTGGTGAACTGAGACCTTGTATCGATTATAGGGATCTCAATCAGATCACGATTAAGACCGTGTATCCGATTCCATTGTTTATGGAATTATTTGACCTCCTCAAGGGAACGGTTTTCACAAAGCTCGATCTGAGAGAGGCATACAATCTTGTGAGGATCAAGGAGGGCGACAAATGGAAAACTGCGTTTAATACCAGGACAGGACATGATGAACACCTCGTAATGCTGTTTTGTCTTTGCAATGCTCCTGCAGTTTTTTAGGAATTCATCAACGATGTCCTCCGAGATATGTTGCAGCAATGTGTGGTGGTTTATCTTGACGATAATCTCATATATTCTAAATCCCTAGAGTGCCACCACACAGATGTCTCCTGTGTGCTACAGAGGCTGAGAGATAATAACCTGTATTGTAAATTGGAAAAGTGTGAGTTCCATGGTGAACAGGTTAAATTTCTACTGCCGGTTTTTTGATGGACCCAGAGAAACCATCTGCAGTTCTCAGAAAATTTGTAATAGTAAACCAAAGTTCAGTATAACTCCCTCAGCGCACACGGAAAGTATCAAGAGACAAAAAGCAGCTACTACATTGGTCTAAAATATTTAAAAAAATATGTCCAAGTAAAACTATGACATTAGCAGCGCTAGTAAAGGTTAATAAGGTGCATGTGTAGTAGACAATCAATGATAATTAATTGCCCGTCTGGGTTTAGAACATGAGGAGAGTCCACATATAAATATCATATAATGATAAAAAAATATAATAAAGTTAGGATGATATCCACAGAAACAGTCCACTAAATAAATAGAAAAAGTCTGTTGTAGCAGAAGGTAAGTGCAAAAGAGTCCATTCATATAGAAGCAGCAGAAGAGGTTGGAATCCAAATCTGTAGTAAAACTCCTTCACCACATGTGTTATCACCCTCTAGGTCAGTGATGGCGAACCTTGGCACTCCAGATGTTTTGGAACTACATTTCCCATGATGCTCAACTACACTGAAGAGTGCATGAGCATCATGGGAAATGTAGTTCCAAAACATCTGGGGTGCCAAGGTTCGCCATCACTGCTCTAGGTATTCCACTTACCAGATTGCTCTGGGTAAAAAGCCTGTCAGTCAGGGGCGTACCTAGAGCATTTGGCACCCGGGGCAGATCCTATACCTTGAAATGTAAAAACACCCCACTGTGCCCCCTGCATACCTCTGTATCCTTCAATATCTCTTTGTCACTACTGTGTACCCCTCTCCACAACTGCACCTCTGGACCCCATTACATTACACAGCACCTTGCACCTCTGGACCCTTTTACATTACACTGCACCCTACACCACTGGACCCCTTTACATTACACAGCACTCTGGACCCCTTTACATTACACAGCACCCTGCACCTCTGGACCCCTTTACATTACACAGCACCTTGCACCTCTGGACCCCTTTACATTACACTGCACCTTGCACCGCTGGACCCCTTTACATTACACTGCACCTTGCACCTCTGGACCCCTTTACATTACACTGCACCTTGGACCTCTGGACCCCTTTACATTACACTGCACCCTGACCCTCTGGACCCTTTACATTACACAGCACCCTGCACCTCTGGACCCCTTTACTTTACACTGCACCTTGCACCTCTGGACCCCTTTACATTACACTGCACCTTGCACCTCTGGACCCCTTTACATTACACTGCACCCTGCACCTCTGGACCCTTTACATAACACAGCACCCTGCACCCTTTACATTGCACAGCACCTTGCACCTCTGGACCCTTTACATTACACTGCACCTTGCACCTCTGGACCCCTTTACATTACACAGCACCTTGTACCTCTGGACCCCTTTACATTACACAGCACCGTGTACTTCTGGACCCCTTTACATTACACAGCACCCTGCACCCTTTACATTACACAGCACCCTGCATCTCTGGACCCCTTTACATTACACAGCACTCTAGACCCCTTTACATTACACAGTACTCTAGACCCCTTTACATTACACAGCACCCTACACCTCTGGACCCCTTTTCATTACACAGCCCTTGCACCTCTGGACCCCTTTACATTACACAGCACCTTGCACCTAAGGACCTCTTTACATTTCACAGCACCCTGCACCTCTGGACCCTTTACATTACACAGCCCCTTGCACCTAAGGACCTCTTTACATTACACAACACCCTACACCTCTGGACCCCTTTACATTACACTGCACCCTACACCACCAGACCCCTTTTCATTACACAGCACCATGCACCTCTGGACCCCTTTACATTACACAGTACTCTGCACCTCTGGACTCCTTTACATTACACAGCACCTTGCACCTAAGGACCTCTTTACATTACACATCACCCTACACCTCTGGACCCCTTTACATTACACAGTACTCTGGACCCCTTTAAATTACACAGCACCCTACACCTCTGGACCCCTTTATGTTACACAGCCCTTGCACCTCTGGACCCCTTTACATTACACAGCACCCTACACCTCTGGACCCCTTTACATTGCACAGCACCTTGCACCTAAGGACCTCTTTACATTACACAGCACCCTACACCTCTGGACCCCTTTACATTACACAGCACCCTGCACCTCTGGACCCCTTTACATTACACAGCACCCTGCACCTCTTGACCCCTTTACATTACACAGCCCCCCACAGACACCCCCCTACAGTGTAGACCCCCCCACAGTGCAGACCCCCCCCAGTACAGACCCCCACAGTACAGACACCCCTACAGTGCAGACCCCCACCCCCCCAGAGTACAGACACCTACAGTGCAGACCCCCATCCCCCCCACAGTACAGACACCCCTACAGTGCAGACCCCCCACAGTACAGACACCCCTACAGTGCAGACCCCCACCCCCCACAGTACAGACACCTACAGTGCAGACCCCCAACCCCCACAGTACAGACACCTACAGTGCAGACCCCCACCCCCCTCCACAGTACAGACACCCCTACAGTGCAGACCCCCCCCACAGTACAGACACCTACAGTGCAGACCCCCACCCCCCCACAGTACAGACACCCCTACAGTGCAGACCCATAGGGGGTGATTTACTAAAGACCTGCGCCTGTGGTGCAGTGGAGAAATTGGAGCAATTGCACAAAAAACGTGACTTAAAACATTTATCAAAAATGATGGTGCACTTATATGCACCAAACCCTACCATTAGCAAGCGCAGCCAATGTAATCTTCAACATTTTTGTCTGAATACTGTAGATAACTTTACTAGTTTACCATCTTCTGTTACCAGGCTAAAAATTATGTATATAATATTGTTTAAATGCACAAATTCTGACCAGAACATGTAGATTTGTCTTACAACTAATCAAGCCTTTTTACACCCTTCTTTCAGCTTACTCAACTGCACATGTGCATTGACAAACCACACCATTTTTTGCTCGCCTGACAGGGCGCACATGCTTTAGTTTGTTAAATATGTGTGTTGCACACGGGCGCATCTGCGTTCTCCAGAGTGCACAACTGCTTATACATTGAGCTTGTGCTCATTGTAATGCTGATCATGTTAATGAGCTTTTGATCAGCATTACAATGAGCAAGTGTCCGATGTCTGTTTCATATTTAAGAATGTGTATGCGCCCGTACGCGCAACGATTCCGCGAATCCGACACATGTCGACAGCATGCGCCACGTCGCAATAATTATTCCTGCCAGTGCAAATGCGCCAACATTTTCTTAAATCAGCCCCATAATGTACCTCAGTCAGATGATAAGTGCAGGACATGCACAGAACTAGTCAGGTGACGGGTCCCCTCCCCCTGTGTAGGGAGGAGGGGGAGGCGGCTTCACTCTGCTCGGCTGAGACAGCCGAGACTGAACAGAGCCGCGGCGCGGTCACGAGAGAAGGGGATCGCTGCAGGTCCCGGGTGTCACTCGGCTCGCACCTCCCCCCCTCCTCCTTGCAAAGCCACTACAGGCTTGTGTTCTTC
Source organism: Rana muscosa (assembly GCA_029206835.1). Classification (NCBI taxonomy): domain Eukaryota; kingdom Metazoa; phylum Chordata; class Amphibia; order Anura; family Ranidae; genus Rana; species Rana muscosa. Next base: position 29,432,029 of record JARGYO010000162.1, on the reverse strand, counting down.
CTGTCACCGCCGCGGCTTAAACACGCCCACCCCGCTGTCTTCACTTCAGCCGCGGAGGGGGGTGCCGGCCTGACACCCCCCCAGTGTGTGTCACCCGTGGCGGCCCGCCCCCAATTAGTACCCCTCTGCTGTCAGTAGTGAGATGTGATCACAAGCGCTGATTAATAGCCATCTAAATGTTGCTCATGATAAGCAAAACAGAAGAAAAATGTACATAGCATAATCCAATATGACGCAATTTTATTCGTTGGAAATCTTATGATCATATACATACAAACATAAAAAACAATAGGGCATGTAGTAATCAATGATAAAAGCTGCGCTTTCAAGTCTGACCTTAGCACTGCTCCTGCAGTGATTCCCGGGTAGGAAGACGAGAGTAAGCTGGCACTGTGAATAGCTGCGTAGCGACACCCTGACGCGTTTCCGTCATCACTTTCGTCAGAGAGCATGGCTACACAGCGCAGCTCTGAACAATAAACGCACCAGACCAACCAAGAGGCACTCCCCTGGGGGCGGCGTTTATGTAGATATATTAGCAGCGTGTATCGCCACTAAAACAGATCTTAAATACACAGATATGCACATTCACTATAGTAAAAATAAAAATAGAAGGGGGCGCTAGTTGCTGTATAAAATATACAACTGCCAAATACATATACTAATCAACCCCAATGTAAGATGAATAAGTACAAATAAATGTTATAAAAACATAAATTATAGTTAGATGACTAATAACATCACAGTGCTGAACAGTGATAAACCATTAAGTGTTACATGTGACATATGACATATGACAATGGATTAACCACATTTAATGAAAATCCAAAAAGGTGAAGTGAAGTGAAGCTAGCTAGTCCAATAATAAGTCCATAGAAAATTATCCAATGTAGTCTTGAAGTGACACCTTCACCAAGTAGATAAAACACCCGAAGTGCTATGGATGGATGGCCGCTTACCCCAAGATGTTGACCCCCTTAACTAAAAGGTGGTCAAATGCGCTTTGCAAGATACCACTTGCCAAAACAGGAGATGTGATCCCGGATCATTTTGACTCCCCAAGATGAACTCGATTTAGGATATGCAAATAAACGAATAGGCCAAGAATAGTGTAATCCAGTTTAATTATTTTAAAATGACATAAAAAAGAAAAGCCAAATGGCTGCTTACATTGTGTGGTGCCTTAGCCCGGCACTGAGGCTGGAAGGCATGTAGAGCCGAATGGATCCGTCCGTCCGTATAGCTGTCTGGCGTGCGTTCCACCTATTACAGCGGCTAGCCAGCAGGACCGGAAGTGAGATGGAAACGTGACCAAGTACCGCCTCGACGTACGGTTCATTTAACACGTCATCAGGAAGCGTACTGGGTCACTAGAAGGGCGGTCATTTAAATGCTTGTCAATCAAGCCAGAAAATTAAACCAATTGAGTCAGCCTCAGTGCCAGATCATAGGCGCCACCGCAAGACACAATAGTACAATATTAGCATTTAAAAGAGGACCGAAATAGCACAATAAAAGGAGGGTGGCAAATCAATTACCTTTTAAACCCTAAACATTAAAAGATTGCCGGGAAATGAAGCACATAAACTAATAATAGCTAAATATATAAAACTAAAAATTAATACTAATACACCATAGGGGACATAATATAAAATACAATGAAACCACTGACCTCAAAAAAGCTATTTCCCAAAATGAAACCCAATGGCTATATCGCCTCCAAACAATGCAGCCACAGGGACTTAATATAGACCTAGATTTAAATTGCTTCCTAACCAACGATTAAAATTTCCCCCTGGTTTTGTCCAAATAAATACCAATAGTATTTATCACCAATGGTTTCATTGTATTTTATAGTATGTCCCCTATGGTGTATTAGTATTAATTTTTAGTTTTATATATTTAGCTATTATTAGTTTATGTGCTTAATTTTCCGGCAATCTTTTAATGTTTAGGGTTTAAAAGGTAATTGATTTGCCACCCTCCTTTTATTGTCCTATTTCGGTCCTCTTTTAAATGCTAATATTGTACTATTGTGTCTTGCGGTGGCGCCTATGATCTGGCACTGAGGCTGACTCAATTGGTTTCATTTTCTGGCTTGATTGACAAGCATTTAAATGACGCCCTTCTAGTGACCCAGTACGCTTCCTGATGACGTGTTAAACGAACCGTACGTCGAGGCGGTACTTGGTCACGTTTCCATCTCACTTCCGGTCCTGCTGGCTAGCCGCTGTAAAAGGTGGAACGCACGCCAGACAGCTATAAGGACGGACGGATCCATTCGGCTCTACATGCCTTCCAGCCTCAGTGCCGGGGTAAGGCACCACACAATGTAAGCAGCCATTTGGCTTTTCTTTTTTATGTCATTTTAAAATAATTAAACGGGATTACACTATTCTTGGCCTATTCGTTTATTTGCATATCCTAATTCGAGTTCATCTTGGGGAGTCAGACTGATCCGGGATCACATCTCCTGTTTTGGCAAGTGGTATCTTGCAAAGCGCATTTGACCACCTTTTAGTTAAGGGGGTCAACATCTTGGGGTAAGCGGCCATCCATCCATAGCACTTCGGGTGTTTTATCTACTTGGTGAAGGTGTCACTTCAAGACTACATTGGATAATTTTCTATGGACTTATTATTGGACTAGCTAGCTTCACTTCACTTCACCTTTTTGGATTTTAATTTTTATGTGGTTAATCCATTGTCATATGTCACATGTAACACTTAATGGTTTATCACTGTTCAGCACTGTGATGTTATTAGTCATCTAACTATAATTTATGTTTTTATATCATTTATTTGTACTTATTCATCTTACATTGGGGTTGATTAGTATATGTATTTGGCAGTTGTATATTTTATACAGCAACTAGCGCCCCCTTCTATTTTTATTTTTACTTTTCACTTAATGGTATATCCATTTAGTTACAGGGGTGCAGCTTTAATTAAAGAATTCATTATTATTACTAAGTTTTTTTGGCGCAAGTTTTTTTTATAATTTTCACATTCACTATAGTGGTTACAAAAATAGCATAACTGTCATATGTGTGTCTGTAAAGAATAAAAAGCGCATACTCTGCTTAAAACAGATAATGATTGCTGCCAATCTGAACCAGCAGATTGTGTCAATGCACAATCATGCAAAACCAATTGGGTCGTTCAGTGTATTTTGCTTATGAAGCTGCTGAGCCAATTAAAGATCTGCAATTTCAAAAAAACTGCACATCAGGTGGCCGCAAAACCACAAAATATGTTGTATTTAACTGAGCAACACGATGTGTGTCTACAGGGCACTCGCTCCCTCATAAACAATTTTAATCGCATTCTGCGATTTTTTACGTTAGCATATTGGGATTACACAATAGCGGTAATAAGCAGATGCACTAAAAATTGGCCAGAGATGTATAAACCCGGAATAATTATTAAGTGTGAGTGACATAGTGCTATGAAACCTCAAAGCGACTCGGACCCAATCTAAGTCGCATACCCGGCATTTATATCCAAACTGCCCAAGCATCTGCAGTTCTACAGTGGCCTCGACCCATAGGTCTACGTTCGCTACAACGTTTTCTTGGCTTTGGCAATTATTATCGGAAATTAATTCGTAACTTCTCTTCTCTGGTCACACCTCTGACTGACATGACCGGAAAGGACGGTAACCCCCAGAATTGGTCTCTGGATTCCATTAAAGCCTTTGAGTCTCTCAAGGCTGCATTTGTTTAAGCTCATGTGCTGGTACATCCTGGTCCTACGTTACTCTTCATTCTTGAGGTTGATGCATCCGAGACTGGAGTAGGCGCCTTTCTGTCTCAACGTCCTACCTCTGAGAGCACTATGCATCCTTACGGCTACTTTTCTAAGAAATTGACTGTCCCCAATTACAAGATTGGGGACAGAGAATTTTTAACTATCATTTTACCTCTTAAAGAATGACAACATCTTCTCGAAGGTGCCACTGTGCTGGTCCTCATTTTGACTGACCGTAAGAATTTTACATTCTTAATACAAATGATATCCGCGCTAAGTGATAAAGGCTGCTGCCCCCCTGGAGAATCCTAAAAGGAAACTGAATATGGGCAAATTGTATAGGGGTGGTGGCGCTGCCTATTTAAACCAGTGAGTTGTGCAATTTATAAACAATATGAGGCTATATGCAGTTTATTGTGATTGTAATAAAAAGTGGATAATGTGAAAAATATCAGGTGTGGCTGATCAGTGCATTAAAGGTGAATCAAAAACAATAATAAATGATTAGACGTGGCAAGAAAAACCAATCCCAAAAGGTGGGTAGTGTCCTCACTGAAGTGAGGGTAATATTAATCCTGGGGCCTTCCTTAGTCCCAGGATGTGATAATAAATGGTTGTCTGTGTATTATTGAACCTCCTCCCCAGTAAAGGCTAATATATGTAGTAGTGATTAGGTTATTCCTATTAGGCATGGGGCTTCAAAACGCTGGCTGTTGTTTCAACTAGCCACCTAAGGGATATACCTCTAACATGAATCACACCGCTAACAACAGAAAGGCTAAAAATTGACCTATTAATAAATAAACAGATAATTATCAGTTTGGTTCAGGTCTGAAGTCAGGTGTATTTTTCATTCACTGGATGGTCCCTGAACCCCACAAATTATCCTGGGGTCAGAGTCAACTCCCTGTTATGTTCAGACAGCTGTTTTGTTTCAAAAGTAACAAACTACAGTTCAAGAAAGCAGATTATTTGCAAAGGTGACTTGGTGCGATTGCTGTCCATGCGATCCTGCACTCACCAAAAGGTTGCACCCCTACAGGGGTAATAGGCGTCTCGGGGGGTGTCTGGATATTCCTCTGGTGTTGTCCGGGCTGTGCGGCCTGTGCGGCTCACTGCTCTCCCGCTGTGCTCCTTTAAGGACAGGTGACTCTCCTTCCTCTGGTTCCCACACCGGCTCCTCCAGAGATGTTAATAGGAAAAAAACATGGAGTGGGCTCCCATAGTGTAAATCGGTGGTTTATTAAAAAGGTATAACATAGACAAAAGATAAAAAATCTATATAAATAAAACTTCAGGCAAACCAGGACCCTTGTGCAGCAAACAGACTTCACTGCATGCGATCCGGTTGCCATAAAATCAATGCGCGGAGGTGACTCGCGTTGTTGGGTAGCAGGGTAGTGGAGTCCAGGAATTGTCCGTAAGTTTCCACTGTGTCCCTGAACCTGGAAATAACGTAGGCGTCCGCAGCAGCCAATCAACTGACGCGTTTCAACGTCAGTCGTTTTCAAAGGTGAGGTCACTGCGCTGCGTGTCAAGCCTATTTGTATTCAGCATCTGGGCTCCTCCCACGGTTTGTCAGAATAGGGGCGGTTGAACTACACTACGAACCCCCCCCCCCTTCACTCCTCCTAATCCCTCCGAATGGGAAAAAACCTGTGGTAACGTAGCCCGGATGCTCTCCGCTATATACATAAAATAGTACACGTCATACACGCTCATTTAAAGGCTAAAGATTGGATCAGTAACGTGAATGTATAAAAATGAAATTAAAATTATAAGATTACATTGAGGGTCAGTGTCAGTCCGGGATTGGATGGTAAATATCTTATACTACTAGTATAACCCCAAAGAGAGGGAAGATAATAGTGAGCTTCCTATGGTGAAAGTTACCTGTTAAATCAGGGTTTTGGCCTGGAAGGGGAAAGAATATTTGTTATATGTGCAACAGCATGTGCTTTTGTTCCGCATAGTAGATTATTGGGTGTATATAAATGTGTCTACTACAGAGGTAGATCAGTCGTATTTCATACCTCCATATGCAAAGCTGTGAAAAACTGGAGGGTTGGATGACACAATTATGTACCTTAAACCAGTGTCTGTATATAATCATCAAATCTTGTGCCAACACATGTAAATATATTTCAGAACACTCAGTTTTATGTTAGTAAGGGGTGGCATCCTCCTTCCTGGGATAACTAAAGGGCCAATGTTAAGCCCCCTTCTCCCTTCTAATGTATACTTCCCAGGGGGGGGGTTTGTACATCCCATTCTCCATTTAAGGGGTGGGCAGGGTGACCCATCCCACGTGCATGGTGATTCCCCAAACCACATGGGTAACAAGGGAGGATTGGTATATGATGGAGGCTTAAAAGTTGGACAAGAAACAATTGAGATCTATGTCCAAATTTAACCCTTTAGGGGCTAAAGACCCCAACCTGTGGATCCATCTTGTTTCGTTTTGCGAAACCAAGATGGTTTTGTTGCTGCCCCTCCAATGGTATTTAATCATGTCCACACCATAAAAGATCAGGCCAGAGGTATCTCTGTGGTGTACTTCATCTCTTTCAGGATAGGCCAATACTTTTTAAAGATATGCTCTAACTGCATGTATTGGTTGCTATACCCTGTAATAAAGGCTACATCCTTATAGTTGCTGTTCTGGTCTCTACTTTTCTTGGTGAGTAAAGTTCTTCTTTCAATATTCTTTACCTGGTCCTTAAGTTTTAGTAGGGTTTGTTCCTGGTACCCTTTTTCCTTAAACCTTGCGATAAGGATGTCAGCTTGTTTGTCATAGTCTTCTAACCGATCGCAGTTACGTCTCATTCTGAGCAGTTGCCCTTTCGGAATGTTGGACTTCCACTTCAGATGGTGGCAACTGGAAGTAGGTATATAACCGTTCCTATAAAAACAAAAAACAAAGAAGGGACATAAGAATGTATGGAAGATCATTAAACAGATTAGTAAGAACAAAGAAGTGGTGGTCAGGCCTGCCGATAAGGGGGGGGGGGGCTGGTCATACTGAACAAGAAAGACTATGAGGAAGAGATGGAAAACCTCCTAAGGGTCGACTAACACCTATAAAAAACTAAAGGGTAACCCTAGAACAAGTCTTGACAAGAAACTCAAAGCATATGTACAAAAGGGCAGGGACATGCAGATTCTCAACCAAAAGGAGGCAGAATATCTAGTATCCACCTCTACTAAGACCCCAGTGATCTACCAGGTCCCAAAGATACACAAAAGATTGAACAAAGGGAGACCGATTATAAGCGGGATCAACTCCGTGTTCTCTAGATTGGGCGAGTACCTAGACAAAGTCTTGAAACCATTAGTCATTAAAGGTACCTCTCATCTTAGAGATAGCACCCAGCTCATCACAGAACTACAGGAACTAACGGAGGTAAAGGATTGCCTGCTGGCCACCATTGACGTAAACTCCTTATATACGAGTATTGTACAACATGATGGATTAACAGGAGTGGAAAAAACCCTACACACGCACACAAGCATGAAACAAGAACAGATAGCCTTTATCCTAGAAGGTTTACAACTAGCAATGCAGAACAACCACTTCTGGTATAAAAAACAATACTATATTCAAAATGAAAGGGGTTGCAATGGGGGCTTGCTACGCACTCAGTGTAGCGAATCTATTCATGGACATGTGGGAGGAGGAGTATGTCTACCGAAGAAATATACCCCAGATAAGGCTGTACAGACGCTATATTGACGATCTGATAATCCTGTGGGATGGTACAGCAGATTCCTTCTTAATAACAACAGATACGGAATCTCCTTTACGGGTAAATGGCATGAGGAGCGTATTGAGTACTTGGATCTTGAAATTTTCAAGATAGGTGATAAACTACATACCCAAACGTTCTTCAAAAAGACTGATAGGAACGGTTATATACCTACTTCCAGTTGCCACCATCCGAAGTGGAAGTCCGAAGGGGCAACTGCTCAGAATGAGACGTAACTGTGATCGGTTAGAAGACTATGACAAACAAGCTGACATCCTTATCGCAAGGTTTAAGGAAAAAAGGTACCAGGAACAAACCCTACTAAAACTCAAGGACCAGGTAAAGAATATTGAAAGAAGAACTTTACTCACCAAGAAAAGTAGAGACTAGAACAGCAACTATAAGGATGTAGCCTTTATTACAGGGTATAGCAACCAATACATGCAGTTAGAGCATATCTTTAAAAAGTATTGGCCTATCCTGAAAGAGGACCGAACCCTGGCGAAATTACTACCACAGAAACCCAGGTTTATATACAGAAGGGCCCCTACTTTAAAAAGTCACCTGGTACATAATGTCATAGATCCTCCTGCCCAAGTCCAAATCTGCCCCAACCTAAAAGGCTTTTTTAGATGCCAAAGATGTTTGCCTTGTAGAAAGAGTAAGAAGCAACCTAGGAAGAAGACCTCCTTTAAATCAAATGTGTACAATCAGGAGTTTCAGATCATAGAGCTTATAACGTGCAATAGCACACACGTCACATACGTGGTGGAGTGCCCCTGTCGCTTACAATACGTGGGACGGACCACCAGACCCCTGCGAGTAAGGATAAGGGAGCACATTAACAACATCTGTAAGGGATTCCCCAAGCACAGCCTGTCAAGGCATTTCGATGAAGTACACCACAGAAATACCTCTGGCCTGATCTTTTATGGTGTGGACATGATTAAAGACCATTGGAGGGGCAGCAACAAAACCATCTTGGTTTCGCAAAAACGAAACGAGATGGATCCACAAGTTGGGGTCTTTAGCCTCTAAAGGGTTACATTTGGACATAGATCTCAATTGTTTCTTGTCCAACTTTTAAGCCTCCATCATATACCAGTCCTTCCTTGTTACCCATGTGGTTTGGGGAATCACCATGCATGTGGGATGGGTCACCCTGCCCACCCCTTAAATGGAGAATGGGATGTACAAACCCCCCCCCCCCCCCGGGAAGTATACATTAGAAGGGAGAAGGGGGCTTAACATTGGCCCTTTAGTTATCCCAGGAAGGAGGATGCCACCCCTTACTAACATAAAACTGAGTGTTCTGAAATATATTTACATGTGTTGGCACAAGATTTGATGATGATATACAGACACTGGTTTAAAGGAGCACTATACCTTTTTTTTTTTTGCTTTAAAATAACAAACATGTTATACTTACCTCCACTGTGCAGCTCGTTTTGCACACAGTGGCCCCGATCCTGGTCTTCTGGGGTCCCTCGGCGGCTGTCTTGGCTCCTCCCCGCAAGGACTCCACACCTTAATGCGAGTGAGCTCGAATGGTGTGGAGTGATTGCGGGCGCGCTCCCGTGATACAGCGGCGGCCATAGCCGCCGACTGTATCACTCGGCCCCGCCCCCCGGCGTGCCGCGTCATTGGATGTGATTGACAGCAGCGCCAGCCAATGGCTGCGCTGCTTTCAATCTATCCAGTGTAGCCAATCGGCGGCCAGGCAGAAAAACGAAGAGGATGACGGGGACGAGCATGGGACTTTCGAGGGGCCAGGTAAGAAAAACGGGGGCTCGGGGGGGGGGGCGGTATTGTCGAATGTTTTTTCACCTTAATGCATAGGATGCATTAAGGTGAAAAAACATGTAACTTTACTACTCCTTTAAGGTACATAATTGTGTCATCCAACCCTCCAGTTTTTCACAGCTTTGCATATGGAGGTATGAAATACGACTGATCTACCACTGTAGTAGACACATTTATATACACCCCATAATCTACTATGCGGAACAAAAGCACATGCTGTTGCACACATAACAAATATTCTTTCCCCTTCCAAGCCAAAACCCTGATTTAACAGGTAACTTTCACCATAGGAAGCTTATTATTATCTTCCCTCTCTTTGGGGTTAATTATGTTATATACTAGTAGTATAAGATATTTACCATCCAATCCCGGACTGACACTGACCCTCGATGTAATCTTATAATTTGAATTTCATTTTTATACATTCACGTTACTGATCCAATCTTTAGCCTTTAAATGAGCATGTATGATGTGTACTGTTTTATGTATATAGCGGAGAGCATCCGGGCTACGTTACCACAGGTTTTTTCCCATTCGGAGGAATTAGGAGGAGTGAAGGGGGGGGGGTTTGTAGTGTAGTTCAACCGCCTCTATTCTGACAAACAGTGGGAGGAGCCCAGATGCTGAATACAAATAGGCTTGACACGCAGTGCAGTGACATCACCTTTGAAAACGACTGACGTTGAAACGCATCAGTTGATTGGCTGCTGCGGACGCCTACGTCACTTCTGGGTTCGGGGACACAGTGGAAACTTACAGACAATTCCTGGACTCCACTACCCCGCTACCCAACAACGCGAGTCACCTCCGCGCATTGATTTTACCGCAACCGGATCGCATGCAGTGAAGTCTGTTTGCTGCACGAGGGTCCTGGTTTGCCTGAAGTTTTATTTATATCGATTTTTTATCTTTTGTCTATGTTATACCTTTTTAATAACCCACCGATTTACACTATGGGAGCCCACTCCATGTTTTTTTCCTATTAACATCTCTGGAGGAGCCCGTGTGGGAACCAGAGGAAGGAGAGTCACCTGTCCTTAAAGGAGCACAGCGGGAAAGCAGTGAGCCGCACAGGCCGCACAGCCCGGACAACACCAGAGGAATATCCGGACACCCCCTGAGACGCCTATTACCTCTGTAGGGGTGCAACCTTTTGGTGAGTGCAATCACACTCGGGGGGAGCACGACTGTCACCATAGATCGCTGCAGGATTGCATGGACAGCAATCGCACCAAGTCACCTTTGCAAATAATCTGCTTTCTTGAACTGTAGTTTGTTACTTTTGAAACAAAACAGCTGTCTGAACATAACAGGGAGTTGACTCTGACCCCAGGATAATTTGTGGGGTTCAGGGACCATCCAGTGAATGAAAAATACACCTGACTTCAGACCTGAACCAAACTGTTAATTATCTGTTCATTTATTAATAGGTCCATTTTTAGCCTTTCTGTTGTTAGCGGTGTGATTCATGTTAGAGGTATATAGTAGCTAGTTGAAACAACAGCCAGCGTTTTGAAGCCCCATGCCTAATAGGAATAACCTAATCACTACTACATATATTAGCCTTTACTGGGGAGGAGGTTCAATAATACACAGCCAACCATTTATTATCACATCCTGGGACTAAGGAAGGCCCCAGGATTAATATTACCCTCACTTCAGTGAGGACACTACCCACCTTTTGGGATTGGTTTTTCTTGCCACGTCTAATCATTTATTATTGTTTTTGATTCACCTTTAATGCACTGATCAGCCACACCTGATATTTTTCACATTATCCACTTTTTATTACAATCACAATAAACTGCATATAGCCTCATATTGTTTATAAATTGCACAACTCAGCAATTTCACATTCTTGTCTGAGGCAAAACGCTTATCTCCCAGAAGGGCGCGATGGGCTCTTTTTCTGTCAAGCTTCAATTACATAGTCTCATTCTTACCCGGTACTAAGAATATAAGGGCTGACGCATTGTCGCAACAGTTTTCCTCTGCTTCCAAGATGGAGTCGGTTCCTGCTCCTGTGATACCTCCCAATCATATTCTGGCCACTGTTTGTACTAGTCTCACTTCACCTTTGGGTGACAGAATTCTTGCCGCTCAGATCCATTCTCCTCCCGAGAAACCTTGTGACCGCTGCTTTGTCCCTGAGAATGTTCACACTGTTTTGCTCCAGACTTACCATTCTTCCAAGGCAGCTGACCACCCAGGGAAGAATCAACTAGTTTGGGCCATTTCTCAACAATTCTGGTGGCCTTGTCTCTGCGCTGATGTAGACGCCTTCCCAGCCGCTGGTTCTGCGTGAGTGCTCAGATTAAGACACCACAACAGCTTCCAGTGGGCTCCTACAACCCATACCTGGTAAAATGTTGAGTATAGCCTCAATTAAGATAAAGTAAACTTACAATAAATAGTGCCATCATCCATAGTAAGTATTGAAAGAAAAACCTAATGAGCAAAGGGTGGTGGTTGCTAATACCATCCTACCCATGATTGGTCAATTAGGAAGGAATGAGGATTGGATCTTTTGGGCACTGATACAACGACAATCAAGTCATATAAAAAGATATATTTTATTACATACAAAAGAAAAACTATACACTTAAAACGTAAGCCAAACCCCACAACAATGAAAACAGCGTATGTAGGTAACGGAGCCACCTGTTACAATCTGTTTGGGGTGGAGAAAGGCATAACCTCAACCGGTGAGCAGACTATAGGCCACGACACTGGCTGTATTGATGATACTGTAATCTGTATTTCCTGTACATGTTTTTGTATTTACATATTTTGCTAGATATTTACATTGTATATTATGTATCGTACAGACCCTCCTGAAGAAGCGGTGCTAACCGCAAAACCGGTTGAGGTTATGCCTTTCTCCACCCCAAACAGATTGTAACAGGTGGCTCCGTTACCTACATACGCTGTTTTCATTGTTGTGGGGTTTGGCTTATGTTTTAAGTGTTGTGAGGGGGTTAGCTCGGCAGCGGGTGTGTGTGACCCCCGGGATGGGCTCCCCACACAAAACAGGCCCAGCAAACGGAGGTTGTGGTTTTCAAAATCAAAAAAAGGTGCGGTTTATTTTCTATTTACAGTGACAAAACACAGCAAAGCAAAAGAAACATAACCAAAATAAATCCTGGTCAAGTTGACCTCTGACTAAACATACAGGTTTCCTAACTAACAACTGGGATCAGCCTAGTGCTGTCCTAGTCCCTAAGTCCCTGGTTTAGTAAAAGTCCAAACAAATAGCCACACAGGCTTTGCCTCACCGCACAGGGGTTCACTCTCCCTAGACAGTCCACACAGGTCTGGTTCCAGGCATGAGCTAACATCTAATGAAGCTGGGAGTTCTTATAGAGGCCTAAATGAGCTGACAAGGTTCAGCTGGTCTCCTCATCTCTGTCTGCACGACGCCCCACACTCTCCCTAGAGGTATGAGTCATCCATGAGCCCACTAGCCTTATACAACTCTCCACCTAGTTGTATAAGTCGGCGTAAAGCCTGAATCTGGGCGAAATATATCTACCCCCCTGGATGCAACCAGGTGACTTTACCTTCCTGCTGTCACATACCCCCCCCTCTTGTTTTAACCTCGGGGTTGGAACACCAGCAATCAGGCATTCATGTACTCGAGACAAAGCATCCACATTCCCCATTTGAACGCCAGGGCGATGCTTTACTGTGAAGTTGAATTCCTGGAGGGCCAGGAACCACCTATTCACTCTTCTATTTGTTTCCTTGTTTTGAGCCATCCACTTTAACGGAGCGTGATCCGTAACCATGTCAAAGTGCCTACCTAGCAGGTAGTACCGAAGGGAATCTAGAGCCCACTTCACCGCTAAACACTCCTTTTCAACGGTGGCGTAATTTACCTCATGGGACTTCAACTTCCTGCTGAGGTAAATGACTGGGTGCTCTTCCCCGTTCCAGACCTGGGACAATACTGCTCCTAACCCCACATCTGACGCATCACTTTGTACGACAAAGTCTTTAGAGAAGTCGGGTGAGTACAACACTGGCTGGCTACATAAGGCTTGTTTCAAGAATTGGAATGCTGCCTCAGCCTCGGGGGTCCATTTAATCATGACCGACCCTTTCCCCTTCGTCAGGTTGGTTAGGGGCACAGCCTTAGAAGCAAAGTGGGGAATGAATCGCCGATAATACCCAGCGATTCCCAGAAAGGCTCGTACCTGCTTCTTGCTGTTGGGACGTGGCCAACTCTGGATGGCCTCGACTTTGTTGAGTTGGGGTTTTATTACTCCCCTCCCAATGGTGTACCCAAGATATTTGGCCTCCTCCTGCCCAATGGTACACTTCTTGGGGTTAGCCGTAAACCCCGCTTCCCGAACAGAGTCCAGGACTGCTTGCACTTTTGGCAGATGTGAGGCCCAATCTGTGCTATGGACAATTACGTCATCCAGGTAAGCCGCAGCATACTTCCGATGGGGCCTCAGCATCTGGTCCATTTTCCGCTGGAATGTGGCCGGCGCATTCTGTAACCCGAACGGCATTCTTTTATATTGGAACGCCCCGTCTGGGGTTACAAATGCGGTTTTCTCTTTGGCCGACTTGGCCAGGGGGATTTGCCAATACCCTTTTGTGAGGTCAAGAGTCGTCATGTATCGGGCTGTTCCCAGCCGGTCGATCAACTCATCTATACGTGGCATGGGGTAGGTGTCAAATTTTGTAACTTTGTTCAACTGACGAAAATCGTTACAAAATCGCCAGCTCCCATCCGGTTTAGGCACCAACACGATGGGACTAGACCAATCACTTTGGGACTCCTCTATCACCCCTAAGTTCAGCATTTTCTGTACTTCCTCCCGTATTGCCTCCCGTCGAGCCTCTGGGATCCGATAGGGTTTTAACTTCACCCTTTCACCGGGCGGGGTAATGATGTCATGCTCTACCCCAGATGTTTGTCCCGGCAGCTCAGAGAATACCTCCTTGTTGCGAAGCACAAACTCCTTAACCTCCTGTTGTTGGGGTTGTGACAAGGTGGCTGCTATTCCAACCTCAGGAATCACGCAACCAGTTTGAGCTGGTGACCAAGTGTCTGCGACTAGGGACTCTCTATCCCTCCAGGCTTTCAACAGATTAACGTGATAGATCTGTTCGGGCTTTCGCCTTCCTGGTTGTCTGACCTTGTAATTCACTTCGCTCACTTTTTCCATTATCTCGTAGGGGCCTTGCCATTTGGCAAGGAATTTACTTTCAACCGTAGGGACAAGTACCAATATCCTATCCCCCGGGGAAAAGGTACGGGTCTTGGCTCCACGGTTGTACACTCTCTGCTGTGCCAACTGCGCTTGGGCCAAATGTTCCTTCACGATGGGCATTACCTGTGCAATTCGATCTTGCATCAGGGCGACATGCTCAATCACACTCCTGTGGGGAGAACTCTCACTTTCCCAAGTTTCCTTGGCAATATCCAACAGCCCTCTTGGGTGTCTCCCATACAGTAACTCAAAGGGGGAGAATCCCGTAGAGGATTGGGGCACCTCCCTAATAGCAAACATCAAATAAGGAAGTAAACAGTCCCAATCCTTTCCATCTCTATCCACCACTTTCTTCAACATTTGTTTTAGGGTTTTGTTGAATCTTTCAACCAGCCCATCGGTTTGGGGGTGATACACAGACGTACGCAATTGCGTCACTTTGAACAATTTACACAGCTCTTTCATAACCCGGGACATAAAGGGTGTACCTTGGTCCGTAAGCAGTTCTTTACAAATACCCACCCGGCTAAAAACAAGAGATAGCTCTTTGGCTATGGTTTTGGCCGAGGTATTTCGGAGAGGGATCGCTTCTGGATAACGGGTGGCATAGTCCATTATAACTAATATGTACTGGTGCCCCCTAGCGGACTTGATTATAGGACCTACCAAATCCATGGCGATCCTCTCAAACGGGACCTCAATGATGGGTAGAGGGACCAGCGGGCTACGGAAATGTGGCATCGGGGCCAACCTCTGACACACAGGGCAGGAGGAACAATAATTTTCTACGTCCTTCATCACCCCCGGCCAATAGAATCTCTGTAATACCCTCTCTCGGGTTTTCTCTGTCCCCAGATGACCTCCAAGAATGTGCCCATGGGCCAACTCCAACACCAACTTCCTGTAAGGTTTGGGCACCACAAGCTGCTCAACGGTTTCTTCTGCCCTTTTTGCCACCCGATACAGTAGGTCCTTCTCTACGCTGAAGTATGGGTAAGTGCAGGTATTATCTGGGTTCACTAACTCACCATCTATTTTCACTACGTTTTCCCGTGCCTTTATTAGGGCGGGGTCTTTCAACTGTTCTGTGGCAAAGTTTTCCCTGTGAACCTCAAGATCAGAAAACTCCACAGACGGTAGGTTTTCGTCTGAGGAGGTGGGCTCCTCTCCAGTTTCTTGAGTCTCCCCTGCCAATACTGATAAGGGAAATTCCGGAGAGTCCTCACCACTCTCAGGGGAGTTCTGGCTATCACATTCCTGGTACATAGGGGCACCAGTGAGGGGCTCAGGATCATCCCACAGTTCCCAGAACTTCGGAAAATCCCTTCCCACAATGGCGTCATGCGGTAACTGAGATACTAAGCCCACTGGATGAGAGAGGGTACCTTTGGGGGTCTCGAAACACACTGTAGTCACTGGATACTCTCGGGTGTCCCCATGCACACAAATAACAGCTACCTTGCTATTCCCAGAGACCTCTGTTTTAACTAACTCAGCCTTTATCAGGGTCACAAGGCTACCTGAATCCAGCAATACCACAACATTTCTACCATTAACACACATTTTGCATAAATGTTTCTCAGTTCCTCGAATGGCAGTGCATGCGACTGTCGCACACAGCGACTGACGTCTGCCCGTCAGAAAGTCACACTGCATGGGTTCCTCCACAACCGGGCAATTGGCTGCAATATGTCCCGCTTGCCGGCAGCGGTAGCAAACGATCCTTCTTGCCGCCTCTTGAGCCGCTGATTTCCCAGGCTGTTCTCGCCAAACTTGGGGTAGAGCTCCCACCCTCTCACTCTCTCCACCCTCACCCCTTGGAATCCTCTTATCCGCCCCTGGGGATGGTCTGGTCTTAGGGTGGAAAGTCCGAGTGTCTCTGGAAGAGGCCGTCAGGTTCTCTGTAGCCAAGTATTTCTCCACACGATCCACAAGACCATCGGCCGTCTCTGGGTCTCCATGGCTTACCCACTTTTGGATGGCAGTAGGAAGAGCTCTCAAAAACCGATCCATTACAACACGTTCCACAATCTTTGGTGCGGACAAAGTCTCTGGCTGTAGCCACTTTCTGCTCAGGTGAATGAGATCATACATTTGAGACCTGGGGGGTTTTCCAAGCTGGAAAGTCCAGTTATGCACACGCTGAGCCCGGACAGCCTGGGTGACACCCAGCCTTGCCAATATTTCAGCTTTTAGCATCACATAGTCTTTTGCTTGGTTAGGCTCTAGGTCATAGTAAGCTTTCTGCGATTCACCAGTTAACAGAGGAGCCACCAGTCCAGCCCACTGCTCCTCAGGCCACTTTTCTCTTTCAGCGGTCCTTTCAAATGTGGTCAAAAATACCTCTGGATCATCCTCTCCAGTCATTTTTGTCAATAAACGACTCACCCCAAAGGACGCGGTATTAGTGGGACGGCTTTCCTCACTGGTCTGCGGACGTTGCTGCATTACTGCTTCCATCTGTTGTTGTAGTCTCTGCTCTTGCTTCTGCAACAGGTCTATGAAGCGGGCCTCAGATTGCTGCTGGGCTCGTTGCTGAGCCTCCAGACTCTGTTGCAAAGTTGCGTTTGTCTGCTGCTGGGCTGCAAGGCTCCTTTGCAAACCTGCATTTGTCTGCTGTTGATTGGCATTTGCTAGAGCCAGCTGCTTCAGTATCTCCTCCATGCTGGCTTAAAAAAAACTGCCTGCATTCTCCACCAACTGTGAGGGGGTTAGCTCGGCAGCGGGTGTGTGTGACCCCCGGGATGGGCTCCCCACACAAAACAGGCCCAGCAAACGGAGGTTGTGGTTTTCAAAATCAAAAAAAGGTGCGGTTTATTTTCTATTTACAGTGACAAAACACAGCAAAGCAAAAGAAACATAACCAAAATAAATCCTGGTCAAGTTGACCTCTGACTAAACATACAGGTTTCCTAACTAACAACTGGGATCAGCCTAGTGCTGTCCTAGTCCCTAAGTCCCTGGTTTAGTAAAAGTCCAAACAAATAGCCACACAGGCTTTGCCTCACCGCACAGGGGTTCACTCTCCCTAGACAGTCCACACAGGTCTGGTTCCAGGCATGAGCTAACATCTAATGAAGCTGGGAGTTCTTATAGAGGCCTAAATGAGCTGACAAGGTTCAGCTGGTCTCCTCATCTCTGTCTGCACGACGCCCCACACTCTCCCTAGAGGTATGAGTCATCCATGAGCCCACTAGCCTTATACAACTCTCCACCTAGTTGTATAAGTCGGCGTAAAGCCTGAATCTGGGCGAAATATATCTACCCCCCTGGATGCAACCAGGTGACTTTACCTTCCTGCTGTCACAGTGTATAGTTTTTCTTTTGTATGTAATAAAATATATATTTTTATATGACTTGATTGTCGTTGTATCAGTGCCCAAAAAATCCAATCCTCATTCCTTCCTAATTGACCAATCATGGGTAGGATGGCATTAGCAACCACCACCCTTTGCTCATTAGGTTTTTCTTTCAATACAACCCATACCTAATGGAGAGAGGCCTTGGACCCACCTGTCTATGGATTTTATTGTGGAGTTATCCAACTCCCAGGGCAACACAGTTATTCTTATGCTTGTTGACCAGTTCTCTAAAATGTCACATTGTATTCCACTTAAAAAGTTGCTCACATCCAAAGAACTGGCATCCATGTTTGCTTGGGAGATCTTTCAGTTACATGGGCTACCCAAGGCTATTATCTCGGACAGGGGGTAGCCAGCTTGTTTCCAGGTTTTGGTGAGCCTTTTGTGCACAGTTGGGAATTCAGCTTTCCTTCTCCTCTGCATACCACCCGCACTCCAATGGGGCCACAGGACGAGCCAACCAAGCATTGGAGCAGTTTCTACGTTGCTATATTTCTGACCACCATAACAACTGGTCAGACCTCTTACCTTGGGTGGAGTTTGATCACAATAGCACTTCCTGATTGTCTCATGGCAAATTATGGTTTCCAACCATCCATGTTGCCTGACTCATTTGTTCCTCAAAGAATTCCTGCGTTAGAGGAGCATCTCCGTGATTTTCGTTCCACTTAGGTACAGGTCCAAGAGTCCTTGTGACAAGCCAGTGCAAGGTACAGACTCCATGCTGACCACAGACACCACCCTGCGCCTTCATACTAGGTTGGGGAGAGGGTCTGACTGTCATCTCGCAACCTCCGACTTCGTGTTCCCTCACTGAAACTGGCCCCACTGTTTATTGGGCCTTTCCGTATTCTCCGTAAGATCAACCCAGTGGCTTACGCATTAGACCTTCCTTCTAACATGCGTATTTCGAATGTATTCCATGTTTCCTTATTAAAACCTTTGGTGTGCAACCGCTTCACCACCTCTGTACCACGTCCTTGCCCGATGCAGGTCGAGAACCATGAGGAGTATGAGATACAATTGATTATTGACTCCCGTAGGTTCCATGGGCTCATACAGTACCTGGTTCATTGGAAAGGGTACGGTCCAGAGGAACGCTCTTGGATCTCATCCTCGGACGTACATGCTCCTGTTCTCCTCCATGCTTTCCATAAACATTTTCCCCTCAAATCTGGTAGTCCTCCGAGGGGGAGGGGTCGTTGAGGAGGGGGTACTGTCAGGGCTGGGCTCAGCCCTCCCTTCTCAGTGCTCAGGTTGCTCAGCTGCCGGTTAATTGCCAGCACTCATCGTTCCACAGTGGCTCACCTGGTGATCATTTCCTGCTCGTCAAACGGCCCCTTCTGGCTATTTAAACTGCCTGGTTCATTCCTTCCGTGCCTTCACCTTGGTCAAACATATCTGGAGTACCTCTGCTGTGTTCTTGTTGAAGACTTGCCTGGCTAACGTCCCTTCTGATTCCCTATCCTGTCTGCTGCCTCCGACTATGCTGATCTCTGGCTTCCTGATTTACTGCCTTGTTCTGACTACCCGCTTTGGCTACCGTACCCTGGCTATGTTTTGACTACGTTTACTGATTTGTACCATTTTTACCATTATATTAAAAGGTGTGATTTTTACTGCATTTTTTGTCTCCGCCTGATTCATGGTTCCTGACAATAAGCAAGGGAAAACAGAAGATATTTCCAGTGCAAAAACCACCTCAGCATGCGTGAGCCTGGACATGCCATAGCAAAAAGATGGTTGCCACACAAGGCCCTCTGCACAGTGCATGCATGGATGCCATAGCCAGCCCTTAGACAGGAAACAGCCACAAAACCTGGACCAGGTCGTGAACACACGCTGGTTACAGGAAAAGCCACAGATGAAAGGAAAAAACTGCAGACAAAAGAGAAAATCCAAATCGCTCCCACAAAGGAAAATTATGAAGTCTAGTGAAGTTAGAGGCAAGGGGAGAAAACAAAAAGAGATAGCACATACCTGTAGAAGAAAACTGAAAATTGTTATCAATACCTCCTGTAATTTTCCTTTCCTGCCCAGTCCTCACGTCAGCACACCCGGGTTTGCTCCTCCTGCGAACCCTCAAGACCACCCTTAACCTATCACATAAAATAGAGCCCTCCCATTCTCTCTTGTTCTTCTATATTTAGCGGAAACAGGCCACTTAGGGAGGGAAGCAAAGTTATGCTGACGTGAGGACTGGCCAGGAAAGGAAAATTACAGTAAGTATTGATAACACTTTTCCTTTTTCCTGGCCAGCCCCAAGTCAGCACACCTGGGATCTAACTTAGCTATTTAGGTCGGGATAATGCAATAAAAGAACAATCTGTCTGTCAGGATCAGCAGTTAAGGAGACCAGACACGTAGCTACACAAGGGAACTGAGACAAAACCAGGATATACAGTATATTGAAGCGATATTTATTTACAGTGAAAAATAGCAAACAATGAACACAGCAAACACAGCAGACAGTAAACATGAACATAAACAAACCCCAAAAGACAAATGTAGCAATACCCCCGTAGCGGGCCGCTGGTTTAATTTTGGGACTTGCACGTTACCTCACTGTTCCGAATGCTCGTCTCAGGGGTTTTCCTTGAAGAGTTGTCTAGAAGAAGTTTGCACCAACACAAATGTCTCTTTCAAGGGTTTATTTGAATAAAAGTTTCAACAGAGGGGATGAAGGGATGGGGAGGACTCAGGTACCTTAGTTGCGAATCATAAGAGTTTCTCCTAGGTCCAGAGGAACAACTAGTCTCCCCACTGGACTCAGCAAACACTGGATAGGCCCAATCTCACTGGCCTAGCAACCGATGTACAGATTGATCACGTATAGTCTCTGCCACAGACTTGATGCAAATAGAACAGTCTCTGCCACAGACTTGGTGCAAATAGAACAGTCTCTGCCACAGACTTG
Source organism: Rana muscosa (assembly GCA_029206835.1). Classification (NCBI taxonomy): domain Eukaryota; kingdom Metazoa; phylum Chordata; class Amphibia; order Anura; family Ranidae; genus Rana; species Rana muscosa. The sequence goes on along the minus strand of JARGYO010000162.1, from coordinate 29,411,227 downwards.
GTGCAAATAAAACAGTCTCTGCCACAGACTTGTGTAACCTTTACTTGGGTTACCTTCTGAATGAAAAATACAGCTCTCAGTGTTAGAATCTTTCAGCCGTTCCGGCAGCACTGTGAGGTAGACCACGATCCGGATGCATCCTCCAATTGAGTCCTCAATTGCTTGGTCCCTTCCAGCAGGTAAGGCGACACAGGATCATCCCTGGATCAGTAGGTCCCAGCAACTCCTGGGCCTACTTGTCAGTAACGGAGCCTCAGGCCAACGTGGATCCGAGGCGGAAACTGCCAACACTTCCCTGAGGCCATAAGGGCCCTCAAATGGGGACCGAAGACACGACCCTAGAATCTCTCTCTACCCTAATGATGTCTGTCACTTAAATACCCCCTCCCAGCATGCACAGTGGGTTCACCACGCCCCCTGAGCTGCTTGCTAGAAAAGAGATACCCAATACGTCCAGCCTGTAGCCTTTCCAATCCTGACCAGCGGTGGCAGCGACACCTACTGTCAGGAGGGAAATCACACAACCAGCTGAACCGAAACAGAGTGCAATTTGTAACACAATCCCTCTGAGCCAAACTATTGCTCAGACAACTATAATTTAACATATAGCGTACCCTCATTGGGAGCAGGGCGCTACACAAATAACAAATGAACCTAACTACTATCTACATACAAAACCATCTAAGGGACAAGGGTACAGGGAATGCAAGGAAGGGGGATCTCAACAGGGTACTCAAACAGAAGCAAGGCAGGGGGAGGTGGGAACAAGGCAGAGGGGTACAGACTGGATCAGGCTAGGCATCAGGAGCAGGCAAGGAAGGGACCAGAATCATGAAGGCAAGGGAGGAGAAGCCTTAAAGCAGAGGTCCACACAAAAAGTGAACCTCTGCTTTTTGGAACCCTCCCCCCCTCCGGTGTCACATTTGGCACCTTTCAGGGGGGAGGGGGGTGCAGGTATTTGCACCCACTTCCGGGAATAGATTCCCACGCAGGGTTGCCAACTTTCAGTAAATTTATGAACAGTTTGTAAAATCCATACTTTTTGCATCTGTCCATGAATGTCCATTACGGACATGTAGGCTGCAAGTCCATAACTGACATTCATTGACAGATGCAACAATTATGGATTTTACAAACTGTTTGTAAATTTACTGAAAGTTGGCAACCCTGCTCCCACGGGAGTCACGCCCCTTCGTGTCACCCCCCGCTGTCTTCTGGGAAACACACTGGTCCCAGGAGACAGCGGGGACCAGTGAGGACGTGCCGCGCTACTCGTGCATGTGCAGTAGGGAACAGGGCAGTGAAGCCGCCACTCTTCACTTCCTGATTCCCTCACCGAGGATGGCGGCGGGGGCAGCCGAGAGACGAGCGATTGTTCGGCTTTGACTGATGTCATTGCGGGCACCCTGGACAGGTAACTGTCCATTTATTAAAAGTCAGCAGCTGCAGTATTTGTAGCTGCTGGCTTTTAATATTTTTTTTTCGTGTGACCTACGCTTTAAGTAGCCCCCCGGCAGCTAAACACTAATTTGCCTGATTACACCAGCCTGCTGGCTCCTGGGAGACACCTGCTGGTGGACACTGAAGCTGCAGTAAACAGCCCAGAGCAGGATAGTGCCACCAGCAGGTGAACATAATCCTAACAGATTCCCCCCCCCCTTAAGGAGGGGCCTCTGGACACTCCATAGGGCCCCACCACCAGGGTCTGCAAGCCAACTGAGCACTCCACTGTCCATGTCTGAAGGCCTGGTAAAAACCCTGCCGCCGGGGTCCCAAAACTGGCTGGGTTCTCTGCTGGTCAGATCCCTAAGGAGGCGCAACACCAAAGGCATATTCTCAAAAGTAGCCTGTGTCCCAATCCTGGGACACCAAAGGACACCTGACCGCCCAATGCCAGAATCCCTGGTATGTGCAGGTACCCTGATGCCAGGGCATTCCTTCACGACTTGACCCTCTCTCCCTCTGTTTCTAGAGGCTGCTCTGCACTGTACCTGTCCCTCGGGTCTACCCAGCACATAGGTTACCCCACTTGGGTCCCCAAATGCACCAAGGATCGCAGAGATGACCCCTGACACTGTCCTTTCCCATGGGACCTCTACTACCGGGGCTGTAACAGTAGAAATTCAAGTTCAAAGTGGAGTTCTGGACCTCCTGACCTTGGCACAACAGGATCCGCAGGCTGCAAAAAGAACTCAGGATAAGCAAAAGTAGGGATCTTAACCCACCCAGACAACCCCTTTAGGCCACATAACACTGGAATCTTAGAAGCCTCAGACACATCAGTAGGTGGGAGTTTTACCCAGTCAGAGTCCAGCTTAACAGCAAGTAGGGATTTGGCATAGTTCAGATGGGCGGCAGCCCCTGAATCAGCATAGTCCAGAGGGGCGTAAGCCCCGGAATCAGCATGTTGGGCAGTGGGCACCAGATCAAGAGGCTGGGCAGTGGGCACCAGATCAACAGGCTGGGAAGTGGGCACATCAGACTGGGTAGCAGCCCAGGAACCAGCATAGTCAAGCTGGGCAGCGGCAGCCCGGGAACCAGCATAGTCCAGCGGGGCAGCGGCAGCCCGGGAACCTGCCGCGGCACGCTTGGCAACAGACTGCAGGTCACCTGCGGCAGGCTTGGCAACAGACGGCAGCATGGAGAAGGAATGTACACCATCAGCAAGCGGCAACATGGAAAAGGAATGGACCCCATCAGAAGGCGGCATCAGCATGGAGGAGGCAGGGACCCCATCAGAAGGCGGCATCAGCATGGAGGAGGCATGGACATCATCAGCAGGCGGCAACATGGTGTAGGCATGGACCCTAACAGCAGGCGGCAACATGGAGGAGGCATGGACCCCATCAGCAGGCGGCAACATGGAGGAGGCATGGACCCTAACAGCAGGCGGCAATATGGAGGAGGCATGGACCCCATCAGCAGGCAGCTTTAGCATGGAGGAGGCATGGACCCCATCAGCAGGCGGGATCAGCATGAAGGAGGCATGGACCCCATCAGTAGGCGGCAACATGGAGGAGGCATAGACATCATCAGCAGGCGGCAACATGGAGGAGGCATGGACATCATCAGCAGGCGGCGACATGGAAGAGGACTGGATCACATCAGCAGCAGTCAGTACATAGGACAGCTGGATTGCATCGGCAGCAGTCATTAGCATGGAGGAGGACTGGATCGCATCATCAGCAGTCGTCTGCATGGAGGAGGACTGGATCACATCAGCAGCAGTCTGCAGGGAGGAGGACTGGATTGCATCAGCAGCAGTCTGCATGGAGGAGGACTGGATCGCATCAGCAGCAGTCTGCATGGAGGAGGACTGGATCGCTTCAGCAGCAGTCGTCTGCATGGAGGAGGACTGGATCGCATGGATCGCATAGACAGCAATCAGCATCACATCAGGCTGGGTAGCAGGCATAAGTTCTGCAGACTGGGCAGCAGGCACTGGATCGGTGGGAACAGGATCAGCAGGCAACATGGAAAGAAAAGCCCGGAGCAAAAAGACAGAATGCCATAAGCGGAGGGCTGGGCATGACTGAGTGAACAGAGTATGTAATAAGAGAAGATTAACTATTGGCTAATGGAAATATAGAGGGGAGGGGTGAAGGCTAGATAAAAGGAAGACCCCGCCCCTCTGAGTTAACACAGCGCAGGGGAAAGTTTCCAGCAGCATGTCAGCTAGCAGCAGCATGTCTGCTGTAGACAAACTTCTGGCCCAGCTTCGGGGAGAGGCTGCGACACGGGGCGAGGATTGGCTCCAGGAGACCCTGGGGCCGATGCTTTCAAGTCCAGCCGGGTCACAAGGTACCGCGGGGAGAGAGGCTGGGCGAGCTCGGAGGTCTAGACCCCCGGATCGCTACTCACCGGACCCCTCCCCGAGAGCTCAGCGGCAGATTGGGAGTCCCCCTAGGGCCCCTTCGGGCCCCCCGGCTAAGCGTGCTGCATTGCCCAAGGCGGGGGGTACCGGAAGGAATCCCCCTCAAGTGCGGAGCTCAGCGGGAGGCCGCACCGGGAGTTCCGGTGTGGCCGATAGGCCCGCGCGGCGCGTGGAGTCGGATCAGGCGGGCCCGGCCCCTCGGGGGTCCCCGGCGGGTTTGGGGCTCCTGCGGGGGTCATCGGTGGCCGCGGCATCCGGGCATGCCCCCCTCGGCCGGACATCGGGTGCAGGAGGCTGCGGGAGGTGGTGTGCCAGTTAATGATGACGGCGGTGCGGGTGAGCAGAGACAGCGTGGAGGCAAGGCGGTTAAGAAATTGGCGGGCGGGTCAGGTGCGCGGAGGTGGGACCAATCGGGTCCTGACCCCTCGGCTTCCAGGGACAGGTCACCTGGTGAGTTATCGTCCGGTGGTGAGGAGCTGGCTGGTGTGCTGTCAGAGGGTGAAGTGTGCAGCTCGGAGGAGGATCGGAGACCCGGACGGTCGGAGGCAGCGGTGGATTTGAGTGGATCGGCTGGTGTGAGTTCTTCCAGGCAGCCCGGTAAGTCCCTTTCAATTGTTTCTGCTGGGGGCCAGGAGGGGAATGGTGCCCAGGTGGGTATGTCGGCTGCGGGTGTGGGTTTTGCGGTGCAAGTTCGGGGTCAAGATGATGAACAGGCAGGGGGGGGTGCGTTCCAGGATGGGGGAGGTGCACGGCCGGACGGGCTGCAGGGGTTTCTTGCGGGCATCAAATCCTTAGTCAACCAATTTGAACAGGAGGATGGCGGGCGAGTCAGTCCGGCGGCGGCGTGGGTCCCGCCAACAGGGATGGCTGGGCCCGCTGCCGTGGTGGGGTCACCGGTTACACCTGTGGGGAATATTGGGGTGGGGGATGCTGTAGGGTTGGGTTCTGCAGCTGTGGCCACAAAAGAGGGTGGTGCGCTGGAACAGGCGGCAAGGCGGGATGTCATTAGGTTGGATGATGCTGCTAAATGTGAGATGTATGTGTGTTATGAGGCATTGCTGGGATCTCACCTGAAACCCGAAGTGAAGGAAAAGATATGGAAGGGTGAGTATGTGGAGATGTTCTCACTTCTGCCATTAGAGAAGTTTCATCTGGACAGGGTAAAACCGGATGATTCAAAAAAAGAGGATGAGGAGAAGAGGAGATATAGGCTGATCCCACGGACGTTTACAAACTGGTTGCAAGCGTTCTCCATCATGGCTAGTGTTATAGGGCAGAAGAACCCGGAACATTGTTCGGCACTATTTGGTTATCAGGACTCTATAGGGGAAGCATACAGAGTGTATAGGGGCACGGGGTGGCTCAGATATGATGAACAATTCAGGCAGAGGAGAGCGGTGAGGCCTGGTCTGCGGTGGGATAATAAGGACATAAGCTTATGGATGTGGTTGATGATGGCGCCGAGGGCTTCTAGTCAGTTTTTTCAGGGGGGGGGGGCGGTGGAACCTCTTCCCCAGGACAATCGGCCGGGAAACAAAAGGGGGTGTGCTGGCAATATAATGAGGGCTCCTGCAAGTTTGGGGGGTCCTGTCGTTTCAAGCATGAGTGCTCCGGTTGCGGAGGCTCCCATACACAGGCTAGATGCTTTAAGCGAGGTAAGGGGCGGGTCGGGGACTCTGGGCAGAAAAGGGAGGACTCCGGTGATGGTGGAAAGGATGTGGCTGTTCCTCGGTAGGTATCCGGACAAGGGGGCGGCAAGGTTGTTGGAGCAAGGGTTTTCAGAGGGGTTTCGCATTCCATGTTCTTTGCAGGTTATTCCCCCGATCGCACGCAATCTGCGATCGGCCTTGCAGCAACCTGCAGTGGTCACGGAAAAGCTGCGCAAGGAGGTTGCTTTGGGTCGGATGGGGGGTCCTTTCCGGTCCCCTCCCCTTGTGAACTTGGTGGTCTCCCCGCTCGGGGTGGTACCTAAGAAGGAGCCCAACAAGTTCCGCCTCATTCACCACCTGTCTTTCCCGAAGGGCAGGTCGGTCAATGACGCTATTGATCCGGAAGCATGTACGGTCAGTTACACTTCCTTTGATGCTGTGGTGGGGTGGGTTCGCCGGTATGGCCAGGGGGCGCTGATGGCAAAAACAGACATAGAGGCGGCGTTTAGATTGTTGCCTGTTCACCCGGATAGTTTTCACCTCCTGGGTTGTAAGTGGGACAATGAGTTCTATGTGGATAAGTGCTTGCCTATGGGATGCTCCATATCGTGCGCACTGTTCGAACAGTTCAGTTCGTTTGTGGAATGGGTGGTCAGGGATGTGTCGGGGGTGAATTCAATCATTCACTACTTGGACGATTTCCTTTGCGTGGGTCCGGCCTCATCCAGAATCTGCGCTGTGCTCCTGGCCACATTGGAGCACGTTGCAGAGCGGTTTGGGATACCATTGGCACCTGACAAAACGGAGGGACCTCGCACGGTTATCACGTTTTTGGGTATTGTCCTGGATTCGGAGGCCATGGAGTGCCGCCTACGATTGGACAAATTGGAGTCGCTCAAGACTGAGCTGAAGGTCATGATGGGGGTAAGGAAAGTGCAGCTTAGGGTTTTACAGTCGCTACTGGGAAAGCTCAATTTTGCGTGCCGCATTCTGCCAATGGGCAGGGTGTTTTGCAGACGGCTGTCGGCTAGCACGGCTGGGGTACGGTCCCCCACGCACTTTGTGAGTTTGGGCAGAGAACACAAGGCGGACTTGCGGGTTTGGCATTCATTCTTAGTGTCTTTCAATGGGAGAGCGTTATGGATGTCGGGCCCTATTAGCAATTTTGATTTAGAACTATACACAGATGCGGCTGGGGGGGCAGGTTTTGGGGCTTACTTTCAGGGCAGGTGGAGTGCGGGCCCATGGCCGCAGTCCTGGATGGACGCTGGTTTCACCAAGAATTTTGTTCTGTTGGAACTGTTCCCGGTGGTGCTGGCGGTGGAGTTGTGGGGGGCGTGTTTCAGGGATCTGAAAGTGCGTTTTCATGGGGACAACCTGGGGGTAGTACAAGTCATCAACAAAGTGTCGGCATCTTCCCCCCCGGTGGTGCGTCTTCTGCGCCATCTGGTGTTGAGATGTTTGCAGCTCAAGGTGTTTGTGTATGCGGTGCACCTTCCGGGGGTGGACAATGTCATAGCTGATGCGCTGTCTCGCTTTCAGTGGGACAGGTTCCGAGAGTTGGCACCGGGGGCGGAGCAACGTGGGGTCCCTTGTCCAGGCTGGCTGTGGAAGATTCCGTTGGAATAGTGTCAATTTGGATAAAAAAATCGGTGAGTACGGGCACATGGGGGGCGTATGAGAAGGTGTGGTTGGAATGGAAAGAGATGGTTCGGGAAGCGGGAGCAGATCCTGTGGGTCCCAATGTCAGGTTATTGGTGCTATATTTCCTGGCTAGAAATATGGAGGCCCGTGTGTCCAGGTCCAGTTTGGGTAAGAAGATGGCAGGCTTGGCCTTTTTGTTCAAATGGCAAGGTTGCCCCGATTTTACAAAAGATTTTTGGGTGCGGCAGGCACTTAAGGGTTATGGGCGGGGGGGCAGAAGCCGGATGGCAGGCGACCGGTTTCGTTTGCTCTCTTGGTCAAGATCATGGGGCAGTTACAGGGCTTATGTTCATCCCCATACGAAGTTTTGTTGTTCACGGTGGCATTCTCACTGGCATTCTTTGGAGCATTCAGAATAGGTGAGTTGGTCAGCCCGTCAAAAGCAGTACACGGGGGGTTGCTTGATAGCGAGGTGGGCTGGACGGAGCAAGGGGTGTCGCTGGTGCTGAGGAGGTCTAAGACGGACCAGATGGGCAGAGGTAAGTTGGTCCAGGTTTTTCCGGTCCCAGGTTCACTGTTGTGCCCGGTAAGGGCTGTAAAAGGGTACTTGGAGGTGCGACCGTCGGGGGTGGGTTCCTTTTTGGTACACGAGGACGGAATCCCACTTTCAAGGTATCAGTTCATTGCAGTGTTCAGGAAGTCCCTTCGGGCTTTGGGACTCAAGGAAAATGAATTTTCCTCGCATTCTTTTAGGATCGGGGCAGCTACAGAGGCGGCCAGATGTGGGATGGATGAGGAGGCAGTTAAGAAGATAGGCCGCTGGGAATCCAGGAGGTTCCGGTTATACGTACGCCCACAGCTACTGGTGGGACTGGAATAATGTGGGGGTACAAGTCATGGGGCGTTGTTTATGTTTTGGTTTGGGTTTCTGTTCGGATTGCTGGGAATATATAAGGGTGATGGGAGATTCTCATGGGGAATGTCTTCTTGCAATTACAGGTCAAATACAGGCGTTGGTCTGGATACTGGGCCATTCGTTTGTTTTCTGGGGGGCTAAGAGAGCCGATGTTGGTCATGAGGGTCGGCAGCTGGGGTTCCCAAGACCGGAGGCGTGTGTCCGCTGGCTGGGAATTCCAGGAATGTTGTGGAGTAAGATGGTTCCGGAGGTGCACCGTTTTGCGCGTTTGGACAGGCCACCTGACGTTCTGGTACTGCACGTAGGTGGCAACGACTTGGGTTTCAGGTCCATGCTAGAAGTGACTCGGGATATGAAGTCTGATTTCCTGAGGCTAAGAATGTCATTCCCGGACATGATTATCATCTGGTCAGACATGGTGGCACGGGTAGAGTGGAGGGGGGCTAGGTCCGTGGCTGGAATCAACAGGGCCCGGAGGAAAATTAACCGAGACATGGGCAAGTTTGTGGTACGGAATGGTGGGTTGGTGGTCCGACATTTCGAATTGGAGGTGGATACATGGCGGTATCTACGAAGGGATGGGGTCCATCTGAACGATGTGGGGACTGATTTTTGGTCTTTGGGTTTGCAGGATGGGATTCAGCGTCAGCGAGCCCTTAAAGTTTGGAGGGGCACCAAAGGGTAAAGGTGTTTTCCCTTCGGTGCGGTGGCGGGTGTTTGGTCTTTGCGGGAGAAGGAAGTACCTCGAATAAGCAAGTGGTCAGGAACCATCGGTGGTATGGGTTCTGAGGATGGTTTCCAGCTAACAGGAGTTTAGCTGGATGAGTTGGATAATGGGGGCACTGCGGTCAGTGGTCGTCTCTGAGTAGCTGATCGTCTTGAGGCCTATGACCATTGGTAAGGTACCGCAGTGTCCCGGGATAATAAGAATTTAATATGATGAGGAATATCGGGTTAATATGATTATGGCGAATTTGAGGTTCCTGCAAAGACCAACACTAGGGGGCAATATTTCTGTTATGTTTCTGGGTTTATGTGTTTTGATGGTTAAAGTTTTTGATAACTGATGGAACAGTTAAAAAAAATAAAGGAGGCTGCTACGGCCATGTTTTACTCCAAAACAGCAATGTGTGGTCTCTTTGATTAAGATAAGTAAGGTATGGGGTATAATGTGGTGGGCAGTACTGGAATACATCGGTTTTACAATAGTCAAGTGGCAGAGTTATAAGAGCAGGAGAAAACTTGTGTTTGTTTTTCTTTGGCTTAGATACTGGAGTCCTGCACGTAGTTGCCTTGTGCTGACCAGAGTGTGCTACAGATGGAAGAATAGAGGGACGAGTAGCAGTAATACAGGAAGAGGCCTGAGGTGTTGCTATGGGTAACTGTACCGCAGGGGGAGCTTTCGATGGATTACATACAGAGGAAGTGTGCTTGCTGGTGGCAGGGTACTGATCTTCAGAAGGTAACGAACACTCAGTAGCAGCTGTGGTTGCTAAGGGTAACAGAGGAAGAGATTCTTGATTCTTAGCAGCAGCTCTGACTTTATGTAACTTCTCTAGCACTGGGGTTATGATCTATGACCAAGCTTGTAGCAGAGGGTGAACTAAAGTCAGTTTGTCTCTCCCTTGCTCACTTTGCTCAATTAAACAGTGCACAGAAGCAATACAATTTGGGTGACCAGACATCTCAGATTTCCGGGGATAGTCACGGGATTGAGGACACTGTCCCCGGACCAAGTCTGTCCCCGGTTTTGTCCCCGGATTGGATTTTAACAGGGGCTGGGGCATTTTCAAAGACAGTCAGTGAAGAATAATAAAAAAAAAAATCAGAATTAAATACCCCAGCTCTGCCGCTCCTACTAGCTTGGGGGGTGTATTTTCTTCATTATCTATACCCCTTTCTGATGAAAATGTGCTGGTCGGAGCGGAGGGAATATTTCTTCAGTTTTGGGGTGCATGCCCATTCAGCTCCGCTTGCATGTTCTTCTGCCTTGGCTCAAGTCCCGGCCAGCCACCTGCCTATCTCCTTGCCTTCCCTGGTGGAGTGATCTTCCTCCGCTCCCCACCCAGTAGTAGCCGGGGCCCAGAGAGTAAGACTTGACAGGCTGTGAGGCGGGCGGCGGCGGCGATGGGCAGAGAGTCGCTGATTGCTGCCATTACTAGTAAAAAAAAATATGCCCCGGGATTTCATTTTAAAAATCTGTTCACCTTAAATACAATCCAGCACCACCTGTTGTGAATAAGCTGAATACTGCTGGAAAAAAGAACCTGCACAATGTTTCAGCAACCATCCCAAAAATCCAGCCTGGTACATAATAAATGGAGGAGTGAAAACATTATGGCCCCAAGAGGTAAACTGAAATAGTAGCTCAGAACAGACCTGGATCAAAGATTGTACCTCACTAAATGAAAATCTACCCTCAACGGCTAAAGCATGTGCTGTCAAAATGCTTTCAAGCAGCTCCTCCTCAGTGAGCTCCTGCCAAAGTGAATGACACAAATCCTTATCCTCTACTGCAAGTTGCACACGGCAAATTACCTGCACTCTGAAGCCTCGTACACACGAACGAGTTTCTCAGCAAAAACCAGCAAGAAACTTGCTGGCAGAGATTTTTTGCCGAGAAACTCGTTCGTGTGTATGGTTTCTCGTCAAGAAAAGCGACAAGTATCTCAACGAGAAAATAGAGATCCTGCTCCCTATTTTCTCGTCGAGATTCTCGTCAGCATGTTTCTCGACGAGAAAAGTGAGTGTGTGTACACTTACCTGTCCTCCCGGAAGCCCGCGCATGTTCGAAATGAATTTGACGCATGCGCGGTAGCTTCCTAGGCATACGTAGGGTATACCAAGATGGCGGCGACGGCATCGAATGTGACGAGCGCATGCTCGTCGTAGTCGATGACGTCACCGCGTACGCTCCATTCAAAGAACCGCGGGTTCTTTGAATCGAGCGTGTGTACACTCGGCCGGGACAATTTTCTTGTCCAATGTCCAATGTTTTTTTCGACGAGAATCTCGGCCGTGTGTACGAGGCCTCAGTGTAGCGCTTGGTTGCTACTAGTAACAAACATCCACCAAATCACCCTGCTGCCAGAACCCCCATACATCACTTCTGACAAAATGAGCAGTCATTTGCGTTGTTTTGTTTTTGTTTATTGGGGGATATAACTTGGTTGGGGTAAATGGGAATATGGGATGCCCGTAGAACTTGTTGAATTGCCATCACATTTAGAGAACATTGATAAGTAGATTTAGCCCTGAAGAACTGATGTACTTCTAACATTCACAGTCTCTTCCCCTTGCATATCTCCATGCAGATAATTGCTCCTCCTACTCTGCACTAGCTTCTGCAGAATATCACTCCCAGGTAGGGATGAGCTCGGTGTTCGAGTCGAACATACGTTCGACTCGAACATCGGCTGTTCGATCGTTCGCCGAACAACGAACGATTTGGGCCGTTCGCGCCTAATTCGCGGCCCACAATGCACTACGCCATCGCAGTGTCATCCAGGCGCTGTGATTGGCCAAGCATGCACTGTGACCCCGCATGCTTGGCCAATCACAGCGCCGGCAGCGAGGAGAGCAATGATTGGCCACAGGCAGGATGCCTGTGGCCAATTATTGCTGAGGGTGTTTAGTACACGCCCCACACTATAAAAGGCCGCCAGCACGGCGGCCTAGTGTAGTGTGTTTCGGAGCAGGGAAAGAGAAGCATAGGCAGGGACAGTGACATTTTTTTTTCTTGCTTAACCTGGATTCCTTTAGTTTAGGGAAAGAGAAGGATAGGTAGAGAGAGTGTCAGTGTGTTTTACTGTGCTAAACCTTGTTTGTAGGGACAGGGAAGGACAGTGAGGGAAATTCTCATTGTGCTATACTGTGCTAAAGCATTCATCATCAACCATCTTTAAAAAAACATTTTTTATAGGGACAGAAAACTATAGGTAGGGAGAGTGTCAGTGTGTTTTACTGTGCTAAACCTTGTTTGTAGGGACAGGGAAGGACAGTGAGGGAAATTCTCATTGTGCTATACTGTGCTAAAGCATTCATCATCAACCATCTTTAAAAAAAAAAATTTATAGGGACAGAAAACTATAGGTAGGGAGAGTGTCAGTGTGTTTTACTGTGCTAAACCTTGTTTGTAGGGACAGGGAAGGACAGTGAGGGAAATTCTCATTGTGCTATACTGTGCTAAAGCATTCATCATCAACCATCTTTAAAAAAACATTTTTTATAGGGACAGAAAACTATAGGTAGGGAGAGTGTCAGTGTGTTTTACTGTGCTAAACCTTGTTTGTAGGGTCAGGGAAGGACAGTGAGGGAAATTCTCATTGTGCTATACTGTGCTAAAGCATTCATCATCAACCATCTTTAAAAAAACATTTTTTATAGGGACAGAAAACTATAGGTAGGGAGAGTGTCAGTGTGTTTTACTGTGCTAAACCTTGTTTGTAGGGACAGGGAAGGACAGTGAGGGAAATTCTCATTGTGCTATACTGTGCTAAAGCATTCATCATCAACCATCTTTAAAAAAAAAATTTTATAGGGACAGAAAACTATAGGTAGGGAGAGTGTCAGTGTGTTTTACTGTGCTAAACCTTGTTTGTAGGGACAGGGAAGGACAGTGAGGGAAATTGTCATTGTGCTATACTGTGCTAAAGCATTCATCATCAACCATCTTTAAAAAAACATTTTTTATAGGGACAGAAAACTATAGGTAGGGAGAGTGTCAGTGTGTTTTACTGTGCTAAACCTTGTTTGTAGGGACAGGGAAGGACAGTGAGGGAAATTCTCATTGTGCTATACTGTGCTAAAGCATTCATCATCAACCATCTTTAAAAAAAAAAATTATAGGGACAGAAAACTATAGGTAGGGAGAGTGTCAGTGTGTTTTACTGTGCTAAACCTTGTTTGTAGGGACAGGGAAGGACAGTGAGGGAAATTCTCATTGTGCTATACTGTGCTAAAGCATTCATCATCAACCATCTTTAAAAAAACATTTTTTATAGGGACAGAAAACTATAGGTAGGGAGAGTGTCAGTGTGTTTTACTGTGCTAAACCTTGTTTGTAGGGACAGGGAAGGACAGTGAGGGAAATTCTCATTGTGCTATACTGTGCTAAAGCATTCATCATCAACCATCTTTAAAAAAACATTTTTATAGGGACAGAAAACTATAGGTAGGGAGAGTGTCAGTGTGTTTTACTGTGCTAAACCTTGTTTGTAGGGACAGGGAAGGACAGTGAGGGAAATTCTCATTGTGCTATACTGTGCTAAAGCATTCATCATCAACCATCTTTAAAAAAACATTTTTTATAGGGACAGAAAACTATAGGTAGGGAGAGTGTCAGTGTGTTTTACTGTGCTAAACCTTGTTTGTAGGGACAGGGAAGGACAGTGAGGGAAATTCTCATTGTGCTATACTGTGCTAAAGCATTCATCATCAACCATCTTTAAAAAAACATTTTTTATAGGGACAGAAAACTATAGGTAGGGAGAGTGTCAGTGTGTTTTACTGTGCTAAACCTTGTTTGTAGGGACAGGGAAGGACAGTGAGGGAAATTCTCATTGTGCTATACTGTGCTAAAGCATTCATCATCAACCATCTTTAAAAAAAAATTTTTATAGGGACAGAAAACTATAGGTAGGGAGAGTGTCAGTGTGTTTTACTGTGCTAAACCTTGTTTGTAGGGACAGGGAAGGACAGTGAGGGAAATTCTCATTGTGCTATACTGTGCTAAAGCATTCATCATCAACCATCTTTAAAAAAACATTTTTTATAGGGACAGAAAACTATAGGTAGGGAGAGTGTCAGTGTGTTTTACTGTGCTAAACCTTGTTTGTAGGGACAGGGAAGGACAGTGAGGGAAATTCTCATTGTGCTATACTGTGCTAAAGCATTCATCATCAACCATCTTTAAAAAAAAAAAATTATAGGGACAGAAAACTATAGGTACGGAGAGTGTCAGTGTGTTTTACTGTGCTAAACCTTGTTTGTAGGGACAGGGAAGGACAGTGAGGGAAATTCTCATTGTGCTATACTGTGCTAAAGCATTCATCATCAACCATCTTTAAAAAAACATTTTTTATAGGGACAGAAAACTATAGGTAGGGAGAGTGTCAGTGTGTTTTACTGTGCAAAACCTTGTTTGTAGGGACAGGGAAGGACAGTGAGGGAAATTCTCATTGTGCTATACTGTGCTAAAGCATTCATCATCAACCATCTTTAAAAAAAAAAATTTATAGGGACAGAAAACTATAGGTAGGGAGAGTGTCAGTGTGTTTTACTGTGCTAAACCTTGTTTGTAGGGACAGGGAAGGACAGTGAGGGAAATTCTCATTGTGCTATACTGTGCTAAAGCATTCATCATCAACCATCTTTAAAAAAACATTTTTTATAGGGACAGAAAACTATAGGTAGGGAGAGTGTCAGTGTGTTTTACTGTGCTAAACCTTGTTTGTAGGGACAGGGAAAGACAGTGAGGGAAATTCTCATTGTGCTATACTGTGCTAAAGCATTCATCATCAACCATCTTTAAAAAAAATTTTTTATAGGGACAGAAAACTATAGGTAGGGAGAGTGTCAGTGTGTTTTACTGTGCTAAACCTTGTTTGTAGGGACAGGGAAGGACAGTGAGGGAAATTCTCATTGTGCTATACTGTGCTAAAGCATTCATCATCAACCATCTTTAAAAAAACATTTTTTATAGGGACAGAAAACTATAGGTAGGGAGAGTGTCAGTGTGTTTTACTGTGCTAAACTTTGTTTGTAGGGACAGGGAAGGACAGTGAGGGAAATTCTCATTGTGCTATACTGTGCTAAAGCATTCATCATCAACCATCTTTAAAAAAACATTTTTTATAGGGACAGAAAACTATAGGTAGGGAGAGTGTCAGTGTGTTTTACTGTGCTAAACCTTGTTTGTAGGGACAGGGAAGGACAGTGAGGGAAATTCTCATTGTGCTATACTGTGCTAAAGCATTCATCATCAACCATCTTTAAAAAAAAAAATTATAGGGACAGAAAACTATAGGTAGGGAGAGTGTCAGTGTGTTTTACTGTGCTAAACCTTGTTTGTAGGGACAGGGAAGGACAGTGAGGGAAATTCTCATTGTGCTATACTGTGCTAAAGCATTCATCATCAACCATCTTTAAAAAAACATTTTTTATAGGGACAGAAAACTATAGGTAGGGAGAGTGTCAGTGTGTTTTACTGTGCTAAACCTTGTTTGTAGGGACAGGGAAGGACAGTGAGGGAAATTCTCATTGTGCTATACTGTGCTAAAGCATTCATCATCAACCATCTTTAAAAAAACATTTTTTATAGGGACAGAAAACTATAGGTAGGGAGAGTGTCAGTGTGTTTTACTGTGCTAAACCTTGTTTGTAGGGACAGGGAAGGACAGTGAGGGAAATTCTCATTGTGCTATACTGTGCTAAAGCATTCATCATCAACCATCTTTAAAAAAAAATTTTTATAGGGACAGAAAACTATAGGTAGGGAGAGTGTCAGTGTGTTTTACTGTGCTAAACCTTGTTTGTAGGGACAGGGAAGGACAGTGAGGGAAATTCTCATTGTGCTATACTGTGCTAAAGCATTCATCATCAACCATCTTTAAAAAAACATTTTTTATAGGGACAGAAAACTATAGGTAGGGAGAGTGTCAGTGTGTTTTACTGTGCTAAACCTTGTTTGTAGGGACAGGGAAGGACAGTGAGGGAAATTCTCATTGTGCTATACTGTGCTAAAGCATTCATCATCAACCATCTTTAAAAAAACATTTTTTATAGGGACAGAAAACTATAGGTAGGGAGAGTGTCAGTGTGTTTTACTGTGCTAAACCTTGTTTGTAGGGACAGGGAAGGACAGTGAGGGAAATTCTCATTGTGCTATACTGTGCTAAAGCATTCATCATCAACCATCTTTAAAAAAAAATTTTTATAGGGACAGAAAACTATAGGTAGGGAGAGTGTCAGTGTGTTTTACTGTGCTAAACCTTGTTTGTAGGGACAGGGAAGGACAGTGAGGGAAATTCTCATTGTGCTATACTGTGCTAAAGCATACATCATCAACCATCTTTAAAAAAAAAAAATAATAGGGACAGAAAACTATAGGTAGGGAGAGTGTCAGTGTGTTTTACTGTGCTAAACCTTGTTTGTAGGGACAGGGAAGGACAGTGAGGGAAATTCTCATTGTGCTATACTGTGCTAAAGCATTCATCATCAACCATCTTTAAAAAAACATTTTTTATAGGGACAGAAAACTATAGGTAGGGAGAGTGTCAGTGTGTTTTACTGTGCTAAACCTTGTTTGTAGGGACAGGGAAGGACAGTGAGGGAAATTCTCATTGTGCTATACTGTGCTAAAGCATTCATCATCAACCATCTTTAAAAAAAAAAAATTATAGGGACAGAAAACTATAGGTAGGGAGAGTGTCAGTGTGTTTTACTGTGCTAAACCTTGTTTGTAGGGACAGGGAAGGACAGTGAGGGAAATTCTCATTGTGCTATACTGTGCTAAAGCATTCATCATCAACCATCTTTAAAAAAACATTTTTTATAGGGACAGAAAACTATAGGTAGGGAGAGTGTCAGTGTGTTTTACTGTGCTAAACCTTGTTTGTAGGGACAGGGAAGGACAGTGAGGGAAATTCTCATTGTGCTATACTGTGCTAAAGCATTCATCATCAACCATCTTTAAAAAAAAAATTTTATAGGGACAGAAAACTATAGGTAGGGAGAGTGTCAGTGTGTTTTACTGTGCTAAACCTTGTTTGTAGGGACAGGGAAGGACAGTGAGGGAAATTCTCATTGTGCTATACTGTGCTAAAGCATTCATCATCAACCATCTTTAAAAAAACATTTTTTATAGGGACAGAAAACTATAGGTAGGGAGAGTGTCAGTGTGTTTTACTGTGCTAAACCTTGTTTGTAGGGACAGGGAAAGACAGTGAGGGAAATTCTCATTGTGCTATACTGTGCTAAAGCATTCATCATCAACCATCTTTAAAAAAAAAAATTTTATAGGGACAGAAAACTATAGGTAGGGAGAGTGTCAGTGTGTTTTACTGTGCTAAACCTTGTTTGTAGGGACAGGGAAGGACAGTGAGGGAAATTCTCATTGTGCTATACTGTGCTAAAGCATTCATCATCAACCATCTTTAAAAAAACATTTTTTATAGGGACAGAAAACTATAGGTAGGGAGAGTGTCAGTGTGTTTTACTGTGCTAAACTTTGTTTGTAGGGACAGGGAAGGACAGTGAGGGAAATTCTCATTGTGCTATACTGTGCTAAAGCATTCATCATCAACCATCTTTAAAAAAACATTTTTTATAGGGACAGAAAACTATAGGTAGGGAGAGTGTCAGTGTGTTTTACTGTGCTAAACCTTGTTTGTAGGGACAGGGAAGGACAGTGAGGGAAATTCTCATTGTGCTATACTGTGCTGAAGCATTCATCATCAACCATCTTTAAAAAAAAATTTTTATAGGGACAGAAAACTATAGGTAGGGAGAGTGTCAGTGTGTTTTACTGTGCTAAACCTTGTTTGTAGGGACAGGGAAGGACAGTGAGGGAAATTCTCATTGTGCTATACTGTGCTAAAGCATTCATCATCAACCATCTTTAAAAAAACATTTTTTATAGGGACAGAAAACTATAGGTAGGGAGAGTGTCAGTGTGTTTTACTGTGCTAAACCTTGTTTGTAGGGACAGGGAAGGACAGTGAGGGAAATTCTCATTGTGCTATACTGTGCTAAAGCATTCATCATCAACCATCTTTAAAAAAACATTTTTTATAGGGACAGAAAACTATAGGTAGGGAGAGTGTCAGTGTGTTTTACTGTGCTAAACCTTGTTTGTAGGGACAGGGAAGGACAGTGAGGGAAATTCTCATTGTGCTATACTGTGCTAAAGCATTCATCATCAACCATCTTTAAAAAAAAATTTTTATAGGGACAGAAAACTATAGGTAGGGAGAGTGTCAGTGTGTTTTACTGTGCTAAACCTTGTTTGTAGGGACAGGGAAGGACAGTGAGGGAAATTCTCATTGTGCTATACTGTGCTAAAGCATTCATCATCAACCATCTTTAAAAAAAAAAATTTATAGGGACAGAAAACTATAGGTAGGGAGAGTGTCAGTGTGTTTTACTGTGCTAAACCTTGTTTGTAGGGACAGGGAAGGACAGTGAGGGAAATTCTCATTGTGCTATACTGTGCTAAAGCATTCATCATCAACCATCTTTAAAAAAACATTTTTTATAGGGACAGAAAACTATAGGTAGGGAGAGTGTCAGTGTGTTTTACTGTGCTAAACCTTGTTTGTAGGGACAGGGAAGGACAGTGAGGGAAATTCTCATTGTGCTATACTGTGCTAAAGCATTCATCATCAACCATCTTTAAAAAAAACATTTTTTATAGGGACAGAAAACTATAGGTAGGGAGAGTGTCAGTGTGTTTTACTGTGCTAAACCTTGTTTGTAGGGACAGGGAAGGACAGTGAGGGAAATTCTCATTGTGCTATACTGTGCTAAAGCATTCATCATCAACCATCTTTAAAAAAAAAAATTATAGGGACAGAAAACTATAGGTAGGGAGAGTGTCAGTGTGTTTTACTGTGCTAAACCTTGTTTGTAGGGACAGGGAAGGACAGTGAGGGAAATTCTCATTGTGCTATACTGTGCTAAAGCATTCATCATCAACCATCTTTAAAAAAAAAAATTATAGGGACAGAAAACTATAGGTAGGGAGAGTGTCAGTGTGTTTTACTGTGCTAAACCTTGTTTGTAGGGACAGGGAAGGACAGTGAGGGAAATTCTCATTGTGCTATACTGTGCTAAAGCATTCATCATCAACCATCTTTAAAAAAACATTTTTTATAGGGACAGAAAACTATAGGTAGGGAGAGTGTCAGTGTGTTTTACTGTGCTAAACCTTGTTTGTAGGGACAGGGAAGGACAGTGAGGGAAATTATCATTGTGCTATACTGTGCTAAAGCATTCATCATCAACCATCTTTAAAAAAAAAATTTATAGGGACAGAAAACTATAGGTAGGGAGAGTGTCAGTGTGTTTTACTCTGCTAAACCTTGTTTGTAGGGACAGGGAAGGACAGTGAGGGAAATTCTCATTGTGCTATACTGTGCTAAAGCATTCATCATCAACCATCTTTAAAAAAACATTTTTTATAGGGACAGAAAACTATAGGTAGGGAGAGTGTCAGTGTGTTTTACTGTGCTAAACCTTGTTTGTAGGGACAGGGAAGGACAGTGAGGGAAATTCTCATTGTGCTATACTGTGCTAAAGCATTCATCATCAACCATCTTTAAAAAAACATTTTTTATAGGGACAGAAAACTATAGGTAGGGAGAGTGTCAGTGTGTTTTACTGTGCTAAACCTTGTTTGTAGGGACAGGGAAGGACAGTGAGGGAAATTCTCATTGTGCTATACTGTGCTAAAGCATTCATCATCAACCATCTTTAAAAAAACATTTTTTATAGGGACAGAAAACTATAGGTAGGGAGAGTGTCAGTGTGTTTTACTGTGCTAAACCTTGTTTGTAGGGACAGGGAAGGACAGTGAGGGAAATTCTCATTGTGCTATACTGTGCTAAAGCATTCATCATCAACCAATTTAAAAAAAAAAAATTTATAGGGACAGAAAACTATAGGTAGGGAGAGTGTCAGTGTGTTTTACTGTGCTAAACCTTGTTTGTAGGGACAGGGAAGGACAGTGAGGGAAATTCTCATTGTGCTATACTGTGCTAAAGCATTCATCATCAACCATCTTTAAAAAAAAAAATTTATAGGGACAGAAAACTATAGGTAGGGAGAGTGTCAGTGTGTTTTACTGTGCTAAACCTTGTTTGTAGGGACAGGGAAGGACAGTGAGGGAAATTCTCATTGTGCTATACTGTGCTAAAGCATTCATCATCAACCATCTTTAAAAAAACATTTTTTATAGGGACAGAAAACTATAGGTAGGGAGAGTGTCAGTGTGTTTTACTGTGCTAAACCTTGTTTGTAGGGACAGGGAAGGACAGTGAGGGAAATTCTCATTGTGCTATACTGTGCTAAAGCATTCATCATCAACCATCTTTAAAAAAAAAAATTTATAGGGACAGAAAACTATAGGTAGGGAGAGTGTCAGTGTGTTTTACTGTGCTAAACCTTGTTTGTAGGGACAGGGAAGGACAGTGAGGGAAATTCTCATTGTGCTATACTGTGCTAAAGCATTCATCATCAACCATCTTTAAAAAAACATTTTTTATAGGGACAGAAAACTATAGGTAGGGAGAGTGTCAGTGTGTTTTACTGTGCTAAACCTTGTTTGTAGGGACAGGGAAGGACAGTGAGGGAAATTCTCATTGTGCTATACTGTGCTAAAGCATTCATCATCAACCATCTTTAAAAAAACATTTTTTATAGGGACAGAAAACTATAGGTAGGGAGAGTGTCAGTGTGTTTTACTGTGCTAAACCTTGTTTGTAGGGACAGGGAAGGACAGTGAGGGAAATTCTCATTGTGCTATACTGTGCTAAAGCATTCATCATCAACCAATTTAAAAAAAAAAAATTTATAGGGACAGAAAACTATAGGTAGGGAGAGTGTCAGTGTGTTTTACTGTGCTAAACCTTGTTTGTAGGGACAGGGAAGGACAGTGAGGGAAATTCTCATTGTGCTATACTGTGCTAAAGCATTCATCATCAACCATCTTTAAAAAAAAAAATTTATAGGGACAGAAAACTATAGGTAGGGAGAGTGTCAGTGTGTTTTACTGTGCTAAACCTTGTTTGTATGGACAGGGAAGGACAGTGAGGGAAATTCTCATTGTGCTATACTGTGCTAAAGCATTCATCATCAACCATCTTTAAAAAAACATTTTTTATAGGGACAGAAAACTATAGGTAGGGAGAGTGTCAGTGTGTTTTACTGTGCTAAACCTTGTTTGTAGGGACAGGGAAGGACAGTGAGGGAAATTCTCATTGTGCTATACTGTGCTAAAGCATTCATCATCAACCATCTTTAAAACAATTTTTTATAGGGACAGAAAACTATAGGTAGGGAGAGTGTCAGTGTGTTTTACTGTGCTAAACCTTGTTTGTAGGGACAGGGAAGGACAGTGAGGGAAATTCTCATTGTGCTATACTGTGCTAAAGCATTCATCATCAACCATCTTTAAAAAAACATTTTTTATAGGGACAGAAAACTATAGGTAGGGAGAGTGTCAGTGTGTTTTACTGTGCTAAACCTTGTTTGTAGGGACAGGGAAGGACAGTGAGGGAAATTCTCATTGTGCTATACTGTGCTAAAGCATTCATCATCAACCATCTTTAAAAAAACATTTTTTCTGGGACAGAAAACTATAGGTAGGGAGAGTGTCAGTGTGTTTTACTGTGCTAAACCTTGTTTGTAGGGACAGGGAAGGACAGTGAGGGAAATTCTCATTGTGCTATACTGTGCTAAAGCATTCATCATCAACCATCTTTAAAAAAAAAAATTTATAGGGACAGAAAACTATAGGTAGGGAGAGTGTCAGTGTGTTTTACTGTGCTAAACCTTGTTTGTAGGGACAGGGAAGGACAGTGAGGGAAATTCTCATTGTGCTATACTGTGCTAAAGCATTCATCATCAACCATCTTTAAAAAAACATTTTTTATAGGGACAGAAAACTATAGGTAGGGAGAGTGTCAGTGTGTTTTACTGTGCTAAACCTTGTTTGTAGGGACAGGGAAGGACAGTGAGGGAAATTCTCATTGTGCTATACTGTGCTAAAGCATTCATCATCAACCATCTTTAAAAAAAAAAATTATAGGGACAGAAAACTATAGGTAGGGAGAGTGTCAGTGTGTTTTACTGTGCTAAACCTTGTTTGTAGGGACAGGGAAGGACAGTGAGGGAAATTCTCATTGTGCTATACTGTGCTAAAGCATTCATCATCAACCATCTTTAAAAAAACATTTTTTATAGGGACAGAAAACTATAGGTAGGGAGAGTGTCAGTGTGTTTTACTGTGCTAAACCTTGTTTGTAGGGACAGGGAAGGACAGTGAGGGAAATTCTCATTGTGCTATACTGTGCTAAAGCATTCATCATCAACCATCTTTAAAAAAACATTTTTTATAGGGACAGAAAACTATAGGTAGGGAGAGTGTCAGTGTGTTTTACTGTGCTAAACCTTGTTTGTAGGGACAGGGAAGGACAGTGAGGGAAATTCTCATTGTGCTATACTGTGCTAAAGCATTCATCATCAACCATCTTTAAAAAAAATTTTTTATAGGGACAGAAAACTATAGGTAGGGAGAGTGTCAGTGTGTTTTACTGTGCTAAACCTTGTTTGTAGGGACAGGGAAGGACAGTGAGGGAAATTCTCATTGTGCTATACTGTGCTAAAGCATTCATCATCAACCATCTTTAAAAAAACATTTTTTATAGGGACAGAAAACTATAGGTAGGGAGAGTGTCAGTGTGTTTTACTGTGCTAAACCTTGTTTGTAGGGACAGGGAAGGACAGTGAGGGAAATTCTCATTGTGCTATACTGTGCTAAAGCATTCATCATCAACCATCTTTAAAAAAACATTTTTTATAGGGACAGAAAACTATAGGTAGGGAGAGTGTCAGTGTGTTTTACTGTGCTAAACCTTGTTTGTAGGGACAAGGAAGGACAGTGAGGGAAATTCTCATTGTGCTATACTGTGCTAAAGCATTCATCATCAACCATCTTTAAAAAAAAATTTTTATAGGGACAGAAAACTATAGGTAGGGAGAGTGTCAGTGTGTTTTACTCTGCTAAACCTTGTTTGTAGGGACAGGGAAGGACAGTGAGGGAAATTCTCATTGTGCTATACTGTGCTAAAGCATTCATCATCAACCATCTTTAAAAAAAAAAATTAATAGGGACAGAAAACTATAGGTAGGGAGAGTGTCAGTGTGTTTTACTGTGCTAAACCTTGTTTGTAGGGACAGGGAAGGACAGTGAGGGAAATTCTCATTGTGCTATACTGTGCTAAAGCATTCATCATCAACCATCTTTTAAAAAAAAAAATTATAGGGACAGAAAACTATAGGTAGGGAGAGTGTCAGTGTGTTTTACTGTGCTAAACCTTGTTTGTAGGGACAGGGAAGGACAGTGAGGGAAATTCTCATTGTGCTATACTGTGCTAAAGCATTCATCATCAACCATCTTTAAAAAAACATTTTTTATAGGGACAGAAAACTATAGGTAGGGAGAGTGTCAGTGTGTTTTACTGTGCTAAACCTTGTTTGTAGGGACAGGGAAGGACAGTGAGGGAAATTCTCATTGTGCTATACTGTGCTAAAGCATTCATCATCAACCATCTTTAAAAAAACATTTTTTATAGGGACAGAAACTATAGGTAGGGAGAGTGTCAGTGTGTTTTACTGTGCTAAACCTTGTTTGTAGGGACAGGGAAGGACAGTGAGGGAAATTCTCATTGTGCTATACTGTGCTAAAGCATTCATCGTCAACCATCTTTAAAAAAAAAAATTATAGGGACAGAAAACTATAGGTAGGGAGAGTGTCAGTGTGTTTTACTGTGCTAAACCTTGTTTGTAGGGACAGGGAAGGACAGTGAGGGAAATTCTCATTGTGCTATACTGTGCTAAAGCATTCATCATCAACCATCTTTAAAAAAACATTTTTTATAGGGACAGAAAACTATAGGTAGGGAGAGTGTCAGTGTGTTTTACTGTGCTAAACCTTGTTTGTAGGGACAGGGAAGGACAGTGAGGGAAATTCTCATTGTGCTATACTGTGCTAAAGCATTCATCATCAACCATCTTTAAAAAAACATTTTTTATAGGGACAGAAAACTATAGGTAGGGAGAGTGTCAGTGTGTTTTACTGTGCTAAACCTTGTTTGTAGGGACAGGGAAGGACAGTGAGGGAAATTCTCATTGTGCTATACTGTGCTAAAGCATTCATCATCAACCATCTTTAAAAAAAAATTTTTATAGGGACAGAAAACTATAGGTAGGGAGAGTGTCAGTGTGTTTTACTGTGCTAAACCTTGTTTGTAGGGACAGGGAAGGACAGTGAGGGAAATTCTCATTGTGCTATACTGTGCTAAAGCATTCATCATCAACCATCTTTAAAAAAACATTTTTTATAGGGACAGAAAACTATAGGTAGGGAGAGTGTCAGTGTGTTTTACTGTGCTAAACCTTGTTTGTAGGGACAGGGAAGGACAGTGAGGGAAATTCTCATTGTGCTATACTGTGCTAAAGCATTCATCATCAACCATCTTTAAAAAAAATTTTTTATAGGGACAGAAAACTATAGGTAGGGAGAGTGTCAGTGTGTTTTACTGTGCTAAACCTTGTTTGTAGGGACAGGGAAGGACAGTGAGGGAAATTCTCATTGTGCTATACTGTGCTAAAGCATTCATCATCAACCATCTTTAAAAAAACATTTTTTATAGGGACAGAAAACTATAGGTAGGGAGAGTGTCAGTGTGTTTTACTGTGCTAAACCTTGTTTGTAGGGACAGGGAAGGACAGTGAGGGAAATTCTCATTGTGCTATACTGTGCTAAAGCATTCATCATCAACCATCTTTAAAAAAAATAATTTATAGGGACAGAAAACTATAGGTAGGGAGAGTGTCAGTGTGTTTTACTGTGCTAAACCTTGTTTGTAGGGACAGGGAAGGACAGTGAGGGAAATTCTCATTGTGCTATACTGTGCTAAAGCATTCATCATCAACCATCTTTAAAAAAACATTTTTTATAGGGACAGAAAACTATAGGTAGGGAGAGTGTCAGTGTGTTTTACTGTGCTAAACCTTGTTTGTAGGGACAGGGAAGGACAGTGAGGGAAATTCTCATTGTGCTATACTCTGCTAAAGCATTCATCATCAACCATCTTTAAAAAAACATTTTTTATAGGGACAGAAAACTATAGGTAGGGAGAGTGTCAGTGTGTTTTACTGTGCTAAACCTTGTTTGTAGGGACAGGGAAGGACAGTGAGGGAAATTCTCATTGTGCTATACTGTGCTAAAGCATTCATCATCAACCATCTTTAAAAAAAAAATTATAGGGACAGAAAACTATAGGTAGGGAGAGTGTCAGTGTGTTTTACTGTGCTAAACCTTGTTTGTAGGGACAGGGAAGGACAGTGAGGGAAATTCTCATTGTGCTATACTGTGCTAAAGCATTCATCATCAACCATCTTTAAAAAAACATTTTTTATAGGGACAGAAAACTATAGGTAGGGAGAGTGTCAGTGTGTTCTACTGTGCTAAACCTTGTTTGTAGGGACAGGGAAGGACAGTGAGGGAAATTCTCATTGTGCTATACTGTGCTAAAGCATTCATCATCAACCATC
This sequence comes from Rana muscosa, assembly GCA_029206835.1. Classification (NCBI taxonomy): domain Eukaryota; kingdom Metazoa; phylum Chordata; class Amphibia; order Anura; family Ranidae; genus Rana; species Rana muscosa. The sequence goes on along the minus strand of JARGYO010000162.1, from coordinate 29,385,807 downwards.
TTTAAAAAAAAAAATTTATAGGGACAGAAAACTATAGGTAGGGAGAGTGTCAGTGTGTTTTACTGTGCTAAACCTTGTTTGTAGGGACAGGGAAGGACAGTGAGGGAAATTCTCATTGTGCTATACTGTGCTAAAGCATTCATCATCAACCATCTTTAAAAAAACATTTTTTATAGGGACAGAAAACTATAGGTAGGGAGAGTGTCAGTGTGTTTTACTGTGCTAAACCTTGTTTGTAGGGACAGGGAAGGACAGTGAGGGAAATTCTCATTGTGCTATACTGTGCTAAAGCATTCATCATCAACCATCTTTAAAAAAAAAAAATTATAGGGACAGAAAACTATAGGTAGGGAGAGTGTCAGTGTGTTTTACTGTGCTAAACCTTGTTTGTAGGGACAGGGAAAGACAGTGAGGGAAATTCTCATTGTGCTATACTGTGCTAAAGCATTCATCATCAACCATCTTTAAAAAAAAATTTTTATAGGGACAGAAAACTATAGGTAGGGAGAGTGTCAGTGTGTTTTACTGTGCTAAACCTTGTTTGTAGGGACAGGGAAGGACAGTGAGGGAAATTCTCATTGTGCTATACTGTGCTAAAGCATTCATCATCAACCATCTTTAAAAAAAAAAATTTATAGGGACAGAAAACTATAGGTAGGGAGAGTGTCAGTGTGTTTTACTGTGCTAAACCTTGTTTGTAGGGACAGGGAAGGACAGTGAGGGAAATTCTCATTGTGCTATACTGTGCTAAAGCATTCATCATCAACCATCTTTAAAAAAACATTTTTTATAGGGACAGAAAACTATAGGTAGGGAGAGTGTCAGTGTGTTTTACTGTGCTAAACCTTGTTTGTAGGGACAGGGAAGGACAGTGAGGGAAATTCTCATTGTGCTATACTGTTCTAAAGCATTCATCATCAACCATCTTTAAAAAAAATTTTTTATAGGGACAGAAAACTATAGGTAGGGAGAGTGTCAGTGTGTTTTACTGTGCTAAACCTTGTTTGTAGGGACAGGGAAGGACAGTGAGGGAAATTCTCATTGTGCTATACTGTGCTAAAGCATTCATCATCAACCATCTTTAAAAAAACATTTTTTATAGGGACAGAAAACTATAGGTAGGGAGAGTGTCAGTGTGTTTTACTGTGCTAAACCTTGTTTGTAGGGACAGGGAAGGACAGTGAGGGAAATTCTCATTGTGCTATACTGTGCTAAAGCATTCATCATCAACCATCTTTAAAAAAAAAAAATTTATAGGGACAGAAAACTATAGGTAGGGAGAGTGTCAGTGTGTTTTACTGTGCTAAACCTTGTTTGTAGGGACAGGGAAGGACAGTGAGGGAAATTCTCATTGTGCTATACTGTGCTAAAGCATTCATCATCAACCATCTTTAAAAAAACATTTTTTATAGGGACAGAAAACTATAGGTAGGGAGAGTGTCAGTGTGTTTTACTGTGCTAAACCTTGTTTGTAGGGACAGGGAAGGACAGTGAGGGAAATTCTCATTGTGCTATACTGTGCTAAAGCATTCATCATCAACCATCTTTAAAAAAATTTTTTTAAAGGGACAGAAAACTATAGGTAGGGAGAGTGTCAGTGTGTTTTACTGTGCTAAACCTTGTTTGTAGGGACAGGGAAGGACAGTGAGGGAAATTCTCATTGTGCTATACTGTGCTAAAGCATTCATCATCAACCATCTTTAAAAAAAATTTTTTATAGGGACAGAAAACTATAGGTAGGGAGAGTGTCAGTGTGTTTTACTGTGCTAAACCTTGTTTGTAGGGACAGGGAAGGACAGTGAGGGAAATTCTCATTGTGCTATACTGTGCTAAAGCATTCATCATCAACCATCTTTAAAAAAAAAATTATAGGGACAGAAAACTATAGGTAGGGAGAGTGTCAGTGTGTTTTACTGTGCTAAACCTTGTTTGTAGGGACAGGGAAGGACAGTGAGGGAAATTCTCATTGTGCTATACTGTGCTAAAGCATTCATCATCAACCATCTTTAAAAAAACATTTTTTATAGGGACAGAAAACTATAGGTAGGGAGAGTGTCAGTGTGTTTTACTGTGCTAAACCTTGTTTGTAGGGACAGGGAAGGACAGTGAGGGAAATTCTCATTGTGCTATACTGTGCTAAAGCATTCATCATCAAGCATCTTTAAAAAAAAAAATTTATAGGGACAGAAAACTATAGGTAGGGAGAGTGTCAGTGTGTTTTACTGTGCTAAACCTTGTTTGTAGGGACAGGGAAGGACAGTGAGGGAAATTCTCATTGTGCTATACTGTGCTAAAGCATTCATCATCAACCATCTTTAAAAAAACATTTTTTATAGGGACAGAAAACTATAGGTAGGGAGAGTGTCAGTGTGTTTTACTGTGCTAAACCTTGTTTGTAGGGACAGGGAAGGACAGTGAGGGAAATTCTCATTGTGCTATACTGTGCTAAAGCATTCATCATCAACCATCTTTAAAAAAAAAAATTTATAGGGACAGAAAACTATAGGTAGGGAGAGTGTCAGTGTGTTTTACTGTGCTAAACCTTGTTTGTAGGGACAGGGAAGGACAGTGAGGGAAATTCTCATTGTGCTATACTGTGCTAAAGCATTCATCATCAACCATCTTTAAAAAAACATTTTTTATAGGGACAGAAAACTATAGGTAGGGAGAGTGTCAGTGTGTTTTACTGTGCTAAACCTTGTTTGTAGGGACAGGGAAGGACAGTGAGGGAAATTCTCATTGTGCTATACTGTGCTAAAGCATTCCTCATCAACCATCTTTGAAATCCTTGTTTTTTGGACAGTCAGGGAAATTGTCATTGTGCTATTCTGTGCGAAAGCAATCATCCTCAACCATATTTAGAAATCCTTAAGTAAAGGGACAGAGAAGGACACCTGAAGGTAGCCCTTATTGCTTTTTTCCCATCTCCCTGCAGGCCATCCATTAGAATGTCTGGAAGGCAAACAAGGAGAGGCAGACAGTCAGGAGGCAATAAAAGAGGGCAAGCAGGCTCTGTGTCTGGGGGCAACAGTGCTGGTCGTGGACGCGGTGCATTGTCATCAGCACATGGCCATGGGACACGCTTGTCCTTCTTTTCGGCAGCTGGACATGTTGAGCCACATCATGCCGAAGACTTGGTAGAGTGGATGACCAAGCCCTCCTCCTCCTCCTCATCCTCTCTCACCCAGGCTCAGGGTACTGGCAAAGCAGCTGCCAAAGCGTCCTCTTCCCTGGTATCAATGTCAGACTCATCATCAGTCACTCCTTCCCTAGACCCACCATGTCCTCCTCCTGAGGAGTCCCCCGAACTGTTTGAGCACAGTGTTGGGTACATGCTCCAGGAGGATGCCCAGCGTTTCGAAGGGTCTGATGATGAAACCCAGCTAGAGGAAGGCAGTAGCGTGAGAGCAGACAGAGGGGATGCTCAAGAAGGACACCAATCTGGCAGTCATGTTCCAGCAGCTGCAGCATACTGCCAGATTGGCTCCAGTGATGAGGAGGGAGGGGATGATGAGGTCACTGACTCCACGTGGGTGCCTAATAGGAGAGAGGAGGAGGAGGAGGATGAGGAGGAGGCACATCTCCAACGAGGCAGGATGCCCTTTGGTGGCCAGCGTAAGGGCAGTACACCGACGGAATCACACCGCAGAGCTCCGCCTGTGCAGGGCGCTGCCTCTGCCCGTCATTCAAAAAGTTCTTTGGTGTGGGCCTTTTTTGAGGCTAGTGCATCAGATCGCACAGCTGCTGTTTGCAACATATGTCTCAAGCGTATATCGCGTGGCCAAAACATCAGCCGCTTGGGTACCACATGCCTGACCAGACATATGTTGACCTGCCATGCAGCTCGTTGGCAAGCCTACCTCAAAGACCCACACCAAAGAACAAAGCGGACCTCTCCTTGCACCGCATCAGCTGGGATCTCCAACCCCACTATAACTTCAGTCCTCTCTGAAACATGCACTGAGAGGAATGAAGGTGTAGAATTAGGTGTCTCACAGCCAAGTACTTGCGGCCACTCTGCTAGCAGTACACCGACGTCCGATTCTAGCAGGCAAATTTCCCTGCCCCAGCTGCTGGACCGTCGAAAGAAGTTCACTCCCAGCCATCCACATGCCCAGCGGTTGAATGCTAGCTTGGCTAAATTGCTAGCGCTTCAACTGCTGCCTTTTCAGTTGGTAGACTCGGCCCCCTTCCGTGAGTTTGTGCAATGTGCGGTTCCTCAGTGGCAGGTTCCCAAACGCCACTTTTTCTCATGGAAGGCTATTCCGGCTCTCTACCGGCATGTGGAAGGCAATGTCTTGGCCTCGCTGGACAGGGCGGTCAGCGGTAAGGTGCATATTACCGCTGACTCATGGTCCAGCAGGCATGGACAGGGACGTTACCTTTCTTTCACGGCCCATTGGGTCACTCTTTTGGCAGCTGGGAAGGATGCAGGACAAGGTGCAGTAGTGTTGGAGGTTGTTCCACCGCCACGCCTCCAAAATGCTACTACTGGTTGTGACACACCTCTCTCCTCCACCCCCTCCTCTTCTTCTTCCTCCATGGCCTCTTCCTGTGCTTTGTCCTCTGAACCAGCGGTGCTCCGTAGCCGTTCAAGGGGCTACGCAAGTACGCAGGCAAAAAGATGCCATGCCGTGCTTGCGCTGGTGTGTTTGGGGGACAGAAGCCACACTGGGGCAGAGGTCCTGTCTGCTCTGCAGGGCCAGGCCGAGAGGTGGTTGACGCCACGCCAGCTTAAGCCAGGAATGGTGGTTTGCGACAATGGCACCAACCTCCTCTCCGCCCTCCGACAGGGACAACTGACCCATGTGCCCTGTGTGGCTCACGTCCTTAACCTGGTGGTGCAGCGGTTCTTGGGCAGGTACCCGGGCTTACAGGATGTCCTGAGGCAGGCCAGGAAAGTCTGTGTGCATTTCCGCAGATCTTATAATGCCAGTGCTCGCCTGGCTGAGCTGCAAAAGGAGTTGAACCTGCCCAAGAACCGCCTTATATGTGACATGCCCACCAGGTGGAACTCAACGTTGGCCATGCTGCAGCGGCTGCACACGCAGCAGAGGGCCATCAATGAGTACCTGTGCGACTACGGCACCAGGACAGGGTCAGGGGAGCTTGGTTTTTTTTCTCCACGCCAGTGGGGCATGATCAGGGATGCATGCACTGTCCTGGCACCATTTGAGGAGGCCACGAGGATGGTGAGCAGTGACAGTGCATGCATCAGTGACACTGTACCTCTTGTCCACCTGTTGGAGCACACGCTGCGTGGAATAATGGACAGGGCACTTGAGGCAGAACAGAGACAGGAAGAGGAGGACTTCCTTGCCTCTCAAGGCCCCCTTTACCCAGACAGTGTTCCTTCTGTCCCACCCATCGCACAGGAAGAGGAGGAGGAGGAGGAGGAGGAGGATTGTGTCAGCATGGAGGTGGAGGCTGGCACTCAGCATCATCAGCAGCAGTCTTTTAGGGATGATTTACAGTCCCAAGAAACCAGTGGACTTGTACGTGGCTGGGAGGAGGTGGCTGCGGATCATGTCGTCCTTAGTGACCCAGAGGACTCCGGACCGAATGCCTCAGCTAACCTACGCTGCATGGCCTCCCTGATCCTGCAAAGTCTGCGGAAGGATCCTCGTATTCTTCGGATCAAGGAGAGGGACCATTACTGGCTGGCCACTCTCCTTGATCCACGGTACAAGGGTAAGGTTGCGGACCTTATGTTACCGTTGCAGAGGGAGCAGAGGATGAGACAACTCCGGGAGGCCTTGCAGAAAGGTCTGTGCAACGCGTTCCCAGAGACTGGGAGGTTACAAACTCCTGGTCCTGGACAACGAGTTGCTGAGGCTTCGGCCAGTCAAAGAAGGAGCGGTGGGGAAGGTGGCCGTCTGACCGATGCGTTCAGACAATTCTTTAGTCCGCAGCCCCAAAGTATGATCGGTTCCAGCAACCATCGCCAGCGTCTGATAAACATGGTGCAGGAATATCTAGGGGCAAGGTCAGACTTGGACACCTTCCCCACCGAAAATCCTCTGGCTTACTGGGTCTTGAGGATGGATCACTGGCCAGAGCTTGCACAGTATGCAATTGAGCTACTGGCCTGTCCTGCATCCAGCGTTCTTTCGGAACGCACATTCAGTGCTGCTGGAGGATTTGTCACGGATCACAGGGTGCGCCTGTCCACCGACTCGGTTGATCGACTGACTTTCATCAAGATGAACCAGTCTTGGATCACCACCAGCTACCACACACCTGATGCTGATATAACAGACTAATTGATTTTAACATGTCACATCCCTTCAAGACTGATGCTGATGCTGAGTGCCTGTGCTGTTATGTTGACTGGCTATCCTCCTCCTCCGAGTCCTCAATGATACGATTGATGATGATAGCTTGGAAGATCATTTTTGTTTATGGGTGCCGCCACCAGTGCCTAACGCCCAATTTTTCAGCCCCTGTTTAACAGGGGCGTGTAATTACAATTTTTGAAGCAATACTTTGCAACAGGGCTCATTGCTGTGCTCCAAGTACAGTATCTGTGAGGGGTTGCAGTGTTGTGCCACCAGTGCCTAAGGCCCAATTTTTCAGCCCCTGTTTAACAGGGGCGTGTAATTACAATTTTTGAAGCAATACTTTGCAACAGGGCTCATTGCTGTGCTCCAAGTACAGTATCTGTGAGGGGTTGCAGTGTTGTGCCACCAGTGCCTAAGGCCCAATTTTTCAGCCCCTGTTCAACAGGGGCATGTAATTACAATTCTTGATCTAATAATTCACAGCAGGGCCCATTGCTGCACCCACCAAGAGTAACTCTGAGGGCTTACAGTGTTGTGGCAACGCCACCACCACCACCACCACGAAAGGCCCAATTTTTCAGCCCCTGTTCAAAAGGGGCATGTAATTACAATTCTTGATCTAATAATTCACAGCAGGGCCCATTCCTGCACCCACCAAGAGTAACTCTGAGGGCTTACAGTGTTGTGGCAACACCACCACCACCACCACCACCACGAAAGGCCCAATTTTTCAGCCCCTGTTCAACAGGGGCATGCAATTACAATTCTTGATCTAATAATTCACAGCAGGGCCCATTGCTGCACCCACCAAGAGTAACTGTCAGGGCTTACAGTGTTGTGGCACCAGCACCACCATCAAAGGCCCAATTTTTACTACCACTGTTCAACAATTATATGTAATTACAATTCCTGATATAATAGTTGACAGCAGGGCGTTCCAGCACCAACCAAGAGTAACTGTGAGTGCTTACAGTGTTGTGCCAACACCAACAACTAAGGGGCCTATTTCTGCAGAGTATATACGGCAGGTCCCTACTTTCAAACATCCAACTTACAAACGACTCCTACTTGCAAACGCAAGAAGACAACAGGAAGTGAGAGGAAATCTACCCCTAGGAAGGAAAATTCTCTCCTGTAGGAATTAATATGGGAGAAAGGTGTCTCCTCTGTACTGATGCTTTATCACCAATCCTTGTTTCAAGAAAAACACCACATTTCAAAAACAGTTGTCATTGGGACGGAAAGTGAGGTGAAATGTTCTGAACAGGGGCACAGACAGCAAAACAAATGTTACAGGGGTGATAACCTTTACCTATGTTTTCCAAAAAGTTTAAAAATAGATTTTTGGGCTGGAGCTACACTTAAACAATGTACCTGTTCAAAATTACAAACAGATTCTACATAAGAACAAACCTACAGTCCCTGTCTTGTATGCACCGCCTGTATACGGCTGTTCAGAGTATATAGGGCCTTTTTTATTTTGTGTGCGGGGTTCCCCTTAATATCCATACAAGACCCAAAGGGGCTGGTAATGGGCTGGGGTAGGGGGGGGGGGGGGTCATGGGGTAGCTATGCCATTTTTCTTAAAGATTTTCATCCATATTACCGGGACCAGACATTACATTAAAGCCGCAAGCAGTTTTAAATGGCTTTTTTTTCCTTTAGAAGTGTCATTTTGTGCAGGGACAGTTCTAAACACGGGAAACACGTGGCACTTCACAGGTATACTTTAGACACCCCCCAGGTACGATATTTAAAGGAATATTTGACTTTTTTTTTTCACTTTATGCATCATTAAAATGACTGCTCCCGAAAAACGACCGTTTTTAAAACTTCTTTTTGCATTGATACATGTCCCCTGGTGCAGAACCCGGGTTCCCAAACCCTTTTTAGGACAATAACATGCATAATAGTCGTTATAATTAGCACTTTAGAATTCGAACGTTCGCATCCATTGTATTTAATAGGGTTCTAATGTTCGTACGAACTTTCGGTCCGTTCGCGGGTTCTGGTGCGAACCGAACCCGGGGGTGTTCGGCTCATCACTACTCCCAGGACTTTTCTCCTCCTGCACAAATCTTTCACTGTAAAACCGTTAGGTTCCTGGATCATCATCTTCAGCATGTCAGAAGGGGATCACTCTGAATAACCCCAACTGGCTGGCTGTACTTAGTTACTGTTGTAGTATTACTTGAATGATGTTACTTGAGTGCAGTTACTAGGCCAGGGGTTTGCAGCACCTCTCCCCGGCGGCCTAGTAGTTTAATAGTACGTGGTAACAGATGGTAATAGGTAACTTCTCCCAGCCAGTCCGACCTGCAAATCCTGCGCCCTCAGGCCACAGTGACTTGACACTACACGTATGAAAAATAGAAAAAAATAACAGAATTGACCTCCACACGCCTAAATGAGTGTAGCGGCCTCCACTCTCTCCTCTTGCTCTGGCTCTCGTCTAGGGGTACTCTGAAGGAGAGAGTGCGGGGTCACCACGCCAAGTCCCCCTGCAGAGTATGTGCAGTGAGAGACAATCCTCTTTTACCTTCGGGTCGGTGTCCTGCATCTGGAGACCTCCTCCTGGTTTTCTCGAACAGTGTCTGCCAGTAAATGAGCCCCACACCACTAAAGTCGAACACTCCTTTATTCTTCCAATGACAGAGTAATGCACAGACAGTTGGACTCCCTAACGAACAGAACAGACAGAGGGTGTGAATGCGAGTAGGCCCAGGCACAATGAACTCTCCACTTTCCTTCCTGAAAGTGGGTTGCGGTCTCCGAGCGAAGGGGGATTTCCTTCCAGGCAGTCTCCGATGGAAGGCTCACCTGTCACCGGCAATATGCTGCACCAGGTCTTCAAGCAAGTATCTCCCACCGGTCCATTACGCCCTCCGGATTCGGGTACCCACTCCCAGGGTCCCCTAGGATCTCCTTCCCTCGCGGAACTCAGTGTTGGGCACTGAGCTCCAGACCTCCATTCGAGTACCTCCCCCCAGGCTAAAGGTGCCTGGGATGGAACACGACCTCTGAACGTCCTCTAGGCCTAGGCCGCCTAGAGGACCGACACGAACCACCGCCCACCGGCTAAAGGTGCCCGGGACTCGACCCCGTGACCAAGATGGCCGGCCCCTTTATACCCTCTCCCAGCAAGCACGGCGGGTTCCCCGCCCCACCATACTGCTGCCGAGGGAGGACAAAAAGGGAGCACGGCACACAGCAATGGTTCAACCCCAGCCCAAGGCGACAGCGCCACCCGCTGGGCTGCAGGGAACTGCACATCACTGGTGTCTCTGCCAGTTTTAAATACACAGAAAAGTGTATACCCGCTACATGAGTATACTACAAATATTTATTAGCCTATATATAGGCAAATGAATGAATGAAAACACATTGCTATAATACCCCAGTTTATAAAATATACAGATCCAAACCCATTATATCCAGCCGCCAAATCATTGCCAATTCAAACCACACGAAGAAAAGGCAATGATCCGGTGGTTGGCAGACCCGTTCCCTCCTCCTGTGTGAAACAACACCCCCTATATGCACCTGATATACCCCAAGAACTACCCTTACAGAAAGAAATTCCATATGTATATTTCCTAAACTGCAGCAGCGTGCACCTGTAACAGGTAATTCTCGCTGCTGCAGATTGGAAAAGCACAGCCCGAGAGAATCAAGGGATTGAATCCTGTAAACCAGTCATATGTCAGTCAGTCTCAAGGGAAGTATCCTACAAATACTTGAAAATATATTGAGAAACCAATGAAAGTCCAGAAAAAAAGATCAAAAAATGAAGGAAAAATTGGTGGTGATAAATATATGAAAAATATATAAAATATATATAATGTTCCTGACTAAGGTGCAAAAAGTCGGCTCCAATCATTGGTAATTGGTAATTGGTAATATGATGCTAAACTGCCCTGGTTATTAGTACAAGAACCTTCCGTTGTAGCCGCACTTGGTATTCCTGCAAACTGCAGGTAAAAAAACGTGATTATATAACAAAGTACAAGCGGTAGAGTTATATTTTACTCACAGATCCTGTAAAGGTCACCAATGGGTGATGTTCAGGGATAGTCAGCTCATCTATATTCCAATAGTTTGGCTGTTTTCACAGAGATCACCAAGCAGGATCGATCTGTGTATGGACATCCCCGATAGTATAATCATTGGTCATCGGCAGTGCATCAAGTAGATGGTGTTGATTATAGTAGCAGTCTCTAATTTCAAGTCATATGCAGATCCTTTCGTGGGTTTGCTTGCAGATGTATATAGATCTCAGGTTCAAAATGATACATTCAGGCAATGCTTCGTAGGGAATTTTTAAAAAGTCATTTTTGAGGGATGTAGGTTACTTGGGTAGGGACCTATGGGTTACTTGGGCTATAGGCTAATAAATATTTGTAGTATACTCATTTAGGCGTGTGGAGGTCAATTCTGTTTTTTGTTTTCCATTTTTCATACATGTTCAATTGACCACACCCCCGTAAATTCTCGGTGAGTGCTACTGTCTCAAATGATAGGACTCCCACTTTGGCTCCCTTTTTGTACACTTGACACTACACCCCACAGTCTCTCCTCTGTTCCGGGACTCCTCACCAATGACCGTGTAAAGATGAGGACTTCATCCATGACCGTGTAAGGATTAAGTTCCCTCCTAGATTCCCTGGCATGCTTCCGCACTGAGCACTCCATTGTGGTATACACACCGACCCTCTCCTGCCCCAAGTCCATGATGGAGAACTTTATCCAGACATATGTTCCAGCAGCATCTCCTGCCCTTCTGCTCCAGGAATTCCTCATCTGTGACCGTGTACAGAATCGGACCTCATCCATGACCGTGTAAGGATGAGGTTCCCTCACAGCTCTCCCCGGCCCACTCCGCGTTCTGTGCGCGCCCCCCCCCCCCCCAGATGGGGAAGCCCTCCAGCAGATTCCTAGTATTCCATTCACTTCATGTGACCTCAGCTTATATGGGAGGCCTGCCCCCTGCCAATACCAAGTGGGGATTGGTCAGGGCTCCTCACATGAGCTGTCTGCCACTCCAGCACTAAGCCCTGCCTCTCTTCCAGAACAATCTCCCTGGAAGCAGGGGAGGCACCTCAGAACCAGAGCACAGGTGGTCACACCCACTGCTACACTAACAACTCCCAGCCCCAGATCAAAAGAAGCATGCCTAGCCTAAAGCATAGGCCTGCCTAACTTTGCCTGTACTGACAGTTTCCCTAGAAAAATCCTATTCTAGCACCTACCTATGGTAGCGGTCGCTACATCAGCATTGTGAAAAAGGAAAAGCAAAAACCCAAAGCAACTGGCCCCCAGTCCCCAAGTGTAACCGATCTGGTCGTTGGTGGGCGTCACGATTATGTCAGGATCAGCAGCTAAGGAGACCAGACACGTAGCTACACAAGGGAACTGAGACCAAACAAGGATATATATTAAAGTGATATTTATTTACGCAAGGAAGGGGATCTCAACAGGGTACTTGAACAGAAGCAAGGCAGGGGGAGGCAGGAACAAGGCAGAGGGGTACAGACTGGATCAGCTAGGCATCAGAACAGGCAGCAAGGAAGGGACCAGAATCATGACACACCGGGGGAAGGGAGGAGAATCCTTAAGTAGCCCCCCGGCAGCTAAACACTAATTTGCCTGATTACACCAGCCTGCTGGCTCCTGGGAGACACCTGCTGGTGGACACTGAAGCTGCAGCAAACAGCCCAGAGCAGGATAGTGCAACCAGCAGGTGAACTTAATCCTAACACCGTCTCAATGCTTCACGAATAGAATACATTTTGTCTGAAAACGTGCCGTCATCACTGCCATTCCAAATCTGGTTGACATTACATCCAGCTTAGAGTGTCTGGCAAAGGTCTCGCAGGAGCTCCAGCTGGCCGTTCTGCAGATTTCTTCCACGACACTTTGGCGAGTGCTGCCCATGAGGTTGCCACACCTCTTGTTGACTGAGCCCGTAACACTTGTGAAGGAGCTAGGCCCTGTGTCATGGCTATGCAGTAATGTTTGTCTGTCAGCTTACCGCTCCATGTGTTCAGCTTTAGAGGCCAGCCACTCGTACCTGGCTGCTTAAGTAATCTCGTCTCATAGCATGGCTCCACCCCAGCCCCTATTAGGGAACTCTATATTAACCTATGCACTGCAAGCCAGCCTTGCTGATCAATATTGTGTTTTTGGCTACATGTGCTACTTACTCTGTGTGCTTCATCTGATTCCAGTTACCGATCTTGGCTTGTTCTTGACTATTCTTACCTGCTTGCTACCCCAACCTTTGGCTATCTCCTGACTATCCTTACCTGCTTGTTGCCCCGACTTTTGGCTATCTCCTAACTATTCTTTGTTGTCGCAGTCTGCTGCTTCCTCTCTACCTCCCTGTAGTCTACCCTGAGCGTGAGCTGGGAGGCCCTAGGGGTCGCGACCTGAAGCCAGACTGCAGCTAAATCCATCGCCACCACTAGGGGCCTCTGGTGAACACCCACTGGCTCTTAGATTCCGCGCCCTTAGAAATCTCATGCTCTAGCTCCCAGTGTCATCCGTGTTGGTACTACAAAGTACCTACTCTCCTGTATCACCTAGAGCTCCATCCGCAGCAGTCAGCCGTAGGGTCCACTACCTTGCGGTGCACTCCAGACCCCATCGGGGTGCTTCTGTCACCTGGACTCAGGTGACCTGACACCCTGTTGCTTGTATGCCAGGTTAATTGTCCTGGTGATTCAAGTCGATATGAGTCTTGCCGATGCTGCCTCCCCTCTTTTAGGACGCACTGGCAGGATAAATAGGCTTTTGGGCTTTTGAATTTGTTGGGTACATTGCAGGTACATTGTAAATAAGCTGACCATATCCAGTGGTCTCAGGTCTAGCTCATTTGTCTGTTCCGGCGGCTGTGTGAAACTTGGTAGGATTGATTCCCAATTTATGTGGAATTCAGAGACTACCTTGGAGGTTAAAGCTGGTGAGGGCCGCAGGATAACCTTATCTGCCAGAACAATGCAAAAAGTGTGTTTGCAAGCTAGGGCTGCCAGTTCTGATACCCATCTGGCTGACGTGATGACTGTAAGGAAGGTTATTTTAGATGTTAGAAACCACAAGGAGCATGTCTCTGTGGGGACGAACTGAGGTTGGAACAGGGCCTTTAGCACTATGCCCAAGTCCCAGGTTGGGAAGAGATTCCTACTTGAAGGTCTTAAGGGCTCCTCCGCCCACTTGTGACCTATGAATGCTGATAATTCAGACACTTGTACTTTGATCGTATTGTAGGCCAAGCCCGTCTCTAGAGCTGATTGCAGGAAGTCTAGCACACTCTTGATCTCCTTAGTTGATGGAGATAAGTCCTGTTTTGTATCAATAGGCTTCTCTTCAGGGACAGAGACAATGACAGAGTTGCCGCCATCTGCAATAGCAATGAAAACCACTGTATTGAAGGCCAGCAGGGTAGTATGAAAATGGCATGGGTCTCTTACTTCGCAATCTTCAATGAAGTCTTCAAGATCAGCGGAACCGTAGGGAAGATGTATACCAGTGGATAATGGACAATGTCCATGGAATCAAGAATGCATCTTGTGCTATTGTTCTGTAGTATCTGAATCTTGTCACAAATTTTGGCATCTGTGCATTTTCCACTGTTGCCATTAGATCCACGGAAGGTGTTCCCCATGTGGAGAAAATCGGTTCCAGGTAGCGCCATTTGACTGCCGCTTTGCTGTTGCTGGGGAAATTTCGACTGATCCGCAAGATAGTTGTGTCTGTCAGGAATATAGGCCGCTTTCAAGGCCTCCAGATGTGTTTCGGCCCAGACAAAAATCCTGGTCGTCAATTGGTTCCTCCCTGTCAGACTATATAGGCGACTGTGAGCCACCCAGCCCCAGAGACTGGCATCCGAGGTGATTGAGATCCAATCCCCCAGGTTGAGGGGCATGCCCCACGACAGGGTGTCCGGCGAATTCCAGTTTCTGGCAAATTCGTGTTGGCAACTGGATCCTCTGATCTAAGGGATGCGCTGTCCCACTGGCATAGAAAAAATATCTGGAAAGCTCTCCCATGAAACTTCGCCCAGGGTACTGTGGGCATTGTTGCCATAAACATCCCCAAGAGTGTCATGCAGTCTCTTGCTGACAGTACAGGAGATCTTTTTAGGCTGTTGACACAAGCCATAAACTTGGCGACCTTGTGATCAGACTGGAAGATACATGCTTCTCGTGCGTCGAATATTAGGCCCAGGCACTTCATTCTCTCAGATGGTATTAATTGGCTCTTTTGAGCTTTTACCAGCCAACTGAAATCAAGGGGGGGGGGGGTCTTTAATACTCGGTTGCAATCTCATGTCAGTTCCTTGCTTGATTGGGCTACTATCAGGATGTCGTACAAGTAATTGCAGATCCTTATCTTCCTTAGATGAATGTTTGTGATGGTGGCTAACAGCACCTTTGGAGAAGATTCTGGGAGCCGTGCTGATCCAGAAAGGCAAGCATCTGAATTGATAGAGGTCTTCTCCTAATGTAAATCTTAGATATCTTTGGTGGTGTTTGTTGATTGGAATGTGCAGATATGCATCTGCCAGATCAATTGATATCAGCCAATCATTTGGCATTATCACTGATATGATAGTATATATGAACTCCATCCTGAATACCTGAGGGTCAATGAATAGGTTGAGCAATCTCAAGTCTAGGCCTGGTCTGAGGTCTCCTGATGCCTTGGGCACAAAGAATATTGGTGAATAAACGCCTCTTCCCTGCTGTTGTAGAGGGACTGGTGTGATTGCATGTATCTGCCATAATTCGGTTACATATTCTACTATGTAATCTCATTTCCTCGGGTCTTGTGGCCATTCGGTTCGAATGAAAATATCCAGTGGTTTCTCCCAAATGACTATCTTTTAGCCCATCCTTATTGTCCCCCCTGGACCCATTGATCCTTGATTTTATCCGTCCATACCCTCCAAAAGGCTGTCAGCCTGGCGCCCACCTAAGAAAATATATCCGCAGTGAGCCTTTTAATCATTCAACACCATGTTTCCATAAAACATTTAAGACAGCACGTATGTGAGTTAAGTTAAAGGATATAATCAGCTGCACTGACAAAAAGATTTTTCGGTCTTCTTAGTTGTCTGGGCTGCTCGTGATTTTACAAACCTGAAAAAGGATCTCTGCGTTCCTCTCCATTGGCCCCTTGCAGATTCCTAACCGAGCCAAT
Source organism: Rana muscosa (assembly GCA_029206835.1). Taxonomy (NCBI): domain Eukaryota; kingdom Metazoa; phylum Chordata; class Amphibia; order Anura; family Ranidae; genus Rana; species Rana muscosa. The sequence continues at coordinate 29,370,325 of JARGYO010000162.1, read as the reverse complement.
ATGATCTCGCCTCCCAAGCTCTACTAAAGTCAGGTTTTCCTGGGCGGAAAGATGGTTGTCTTTTCATGGTTCTTTGCGGTAAGAGTCCCGTCCTGCCTCCAGTAACATGCTTAATTGCCTCCTCTAAGGTCTTCCCAAATAGCATAAAATGGGATACTGAAAAGTGCTTGTTTTGATGCGCTGTCAACTACCCAGAGATGGAGGCCAGTGCTATGGTTGGACGACAGGCTGCCCTTCCAACCGAGTACATCTTCTTAAAGCGGAGCTCTGCCGTAAAAAAAAAAATATTAAAAGCCAGCAGCTACAAATACTGCAGCTGCTGACTTTTAATAAGTGGACACTTACATGTCCTGGAGTCCAGCGACGTCGGCACCAGCTCGTCTCTCGGCTGCCCCCACCGCATCATCGGTGAGGGAATAAGGAAGTGAAGCGTTGCGGCTTCAATGCCCGGTTCCCTACTGCGCATGCACGAGTCGTGCTGCGCCATTCTCACTGGTCCCCGCTGTGTTCTGGGAGCCGTGTGTTTCCCAGAACACAACGGGGGGGGTAAGTGGCGTAATGCCCGCAGTTTCCCGCAGAGTCTATGCCCGGAAGTGGGTGCAAATACCTGTCTTAGACAGGTATCTGCACCCCCCTCCCCCCTGAAAGGTGACAATTGTGGCACCGGAGGGGGGGAGGAATCCGTTGAGCGAAAGTTCCACTTTAGGGTGGAGCTCCGCTTTAAGATCTGCATCTGCACGTCTATCTATTAGATCCTTAAAGGTGGTGGAGCCTTCGAAAGGATACCTGCCTTGCCAGACGCTGCAAGCCTGCATCTACCCCCAGCGGTGTCTCCCAGAAATCTGTATCTGGGGCTTTAAAAGGATATAAATTAGAAAAACGATTCTGGGTATTTGTCTTTTTCTCAGTTATTTTCACATTCATCTTCAAATAATTCTCGTATTTCTGTCATTAATGGAAATGCAGCTCCCTTCTTTTTCTTTTGGGAAGTATCTTTTTTATTTTTTCTGGAGGCTGGGAGTCTTGCTCTCATTCTATGGCTACCTTTAAAGCCGTAATATATGGTTCTACAAATTGAAAGTCAAACATATCTTCCGACAGTTCCTCCGATTGTGAAGATGTCCCTGAGGAAATTTCCAGTACTGGTGGCAACCCTGTCTATGCTCTGGGGTACTCTTTGTTCAAGGCCTACTTCTAGGCATGTTTGTACTAGCAACCAGATCAGGGCCGCTGATAGAAATCATGGGGCCCCATACAGCCTACCTGATGGGGCCCCCTTCAGCTCCACACCTGGTCCCGCCCCTGGTCACTCCTTCAGCCCCACCCCTGGCTTTGCCCCTGGCCCCTCCCCAGATGCCATATTGTGCTACAGACAGTGCCACCCATGACACCAATGGCATAGTGCTTTTGGCAGCATGGATGGCACTGTTTGCAGCACATTATGGCATTGGCAGCCTGGGTGGCACTGTCTGCAGCACATTACGGCGGCATGGGTGGCACGGTCTCTGCAGGCAGCACATGCATTATGGGCCATAACGCATCTGCTACCTGCAGACAGTACCACCCTTGCCGCCAATTCTGTAATGTGCTGCAGACAGTGCCACCTATGCCGCTAATGCCATAACGCATGTGCTGCCTGCTGACAGTGCCACCCATGCCGCATTATGCCATTGGCGGCATGGGTGGCACAGTCTCTGCAGGCAGCACATGCGTTATGGCATTAGCGTCATGGATGGTACTGTCTGCAGCACATTACGGCATTGGCGGCATGGGTGGCACTGTCTCTGCAGGCAGAACATGCATTATGGCCTATAACGCATGTGCTACCTGCAGACAGTGCCACCCATGCTGCCAACGCCATAATGTAAAGATGCTGCTGCAGTAGTAGTAGAATCCACCCCCCCAAGCAAGCACACACCTGTGTTAGCCAGGCCCCAGGAGTCACTTCCTCCCTGATCCTGCTGCTGCCTGAACTGGAGTGCGAGTGTCCACAAACTATTCCAGTCAGATGCCAGCTCCAGCTGCTTCTTTTTTTTTCTTCTGCCACCGCCGCTCGTCTCTCTGGCCGAGTGAAGAACAGAGTAGAGGGGGAGGAATCACTCCGCGCCAGGGAAGGCAATATAGATGACGCGCTGGCCGGGACTTGAGCCAGCATGAGGAGCGGGTGCGGAGGAGACATTCTTGGGCGCCCGAAATAGAAAAATCAGCATTAAAACAAAAAAAATGTAAAAAGAACAGGGGGGTGGGAGGTGTTCAGTTGGTTTGGTGTCCTCAGACAGGCGGTGTTCGGTCAAGGTGGCTGGATGATTTTTTTTTACATTAATTAGGTCTCTGTTCAGGTTCCCCGGATCCCCCTGCTGGCCGGGCCCGGTACAACAGGGCCAGTTGTACTGGCCTATCAGTGGTCCTGAACCAGATGTATGCTATCAGCCATGGCCTCGTGGATATAATATTTAATGTTTGCCTCTGCCTCCTTGTCTGTGGCCACATCTTTAGTGCACTCGACACACAGGAATTTTCCATGAGAAGCAGAAGCTGCACAGGCCCAACACAAGCCCAACGCAAGCTGTCCTTCAGACCTTCTTGTCTCCAAGGCTGAATATTTACTGCAGCGAGGCCTGCCTGGGGAGTGAGGCGTATTGCTAGAGCGTGGTTCTGGTTGCGGTGAACAAGATCGTTGGCGGGTCTTTTCTTTATGTGAATGTTTCTTTTTAGGACTCTTGTTTCTAAAAGACAAACACCTACTAAGTATGGTGTAAGCACTCTTTTTTCCATCTTTATACCTTCTGCGGCTGTGGCAAGCTCATAACTATAATAGAGAGAAGTAAGATAAGATTATTATTCCCCTTTTCCTCTCACTTCTTCTTTTCCTTCTTTTTTTTTTTTTTTTCCGGTCCATTAAGGGTATAATTCTGCTTAGAGATAATAAGGTGGAAACCCCAGCAGGTGGCAGCAGAGAAAGGGAAAAGACTTGAAGGCAATGCTGAGAAGTGAAAATCCACTGGGTGTATACCCGCGGACCCCTGCAAAGGGTTCTGGATTCACCACCTTGTCCCTGCAATCGAGGACCAATTCAATATCGTCCAAACAGTGAGTCTTTTTCAAACTGGTATACCCAGCAAGCGATCACAAACTGAACACCTTTTGAGGCTTTGTGCTTTGACTCAGCTGATTATATCCTTCTACTTAACTCACATACGGTGCTGTCTGAAATGTTTTATGGAAACATGGTGTTAAATGATTAAAAGGCTCACTGCGGATATATTTTTCCTCCTAGACTCAAGTCACATTGCTACATTACCACTTGCTGCATTGTACTGCTTTACTATCTCTATGACTGATAGCGCTGCACCAAGAAACCAAACAAGCCTTGTTGATTAACTGGCAGGGACACCTTTCAGTCCAATATTGCATTTATTTGTCTGTGTTGATCAATAGCTTTTTAATACTGTAGATACTTAATGCAGCAGCTTTAAAAGGCAAATAGGGAGTGTGGAGGTCCATGGTAAAGCACAATACGGATACTGGTGTGTGCTACCAAGTAGTGATGAGCCGAACACCCCCGGGTTCGGTTCGCACCAGAACCCGCGAACGGACCGAAAGTTTGCACGAACATTAGAACCCTATTAAATACAATGGATGCGAACGTTCGGATTCTAAAGTGCTAATTATAACGACTATTATCCATGTTATTGTCCTAAACAGAGTTTGGGAACCCGGGTTCTGCACCAGGGGACATGTATCAATGCAAAAAGAAGTTTTAAAAACTGACGTTTTCCGGGAGCAGTCATTTTAATGATGCATAAAGTGAAAAAAAAAAGTCAAATATTCCTTTAAATATTGTACCTGGGGGGTGTCTAAAGTATGCCTGTGAAGTGCCACGTGTTTCCCGTGTTTAGAACTGTCCCTGCACAAAATTACATTTCTAAAGGAAAAAAAAGCCATTTAAAACTGCTTACGGCTTTAATGTAATGTCTGGTCCCGGTAATATGGATGAAAATCTTTAAGAAAAATGGCATAGCTACCCCATCACCCCCCCCCCCCCCTACCCCAGCCCATTACCAGCCCCTTTGGGTCTTGTATGGATATTAAGGGGAACCCCGCACACAAAATAAAAAAGGCCCTATATACTCTGAACAGCCGTATACAGGCGGTGCATACAAGACAGGGACTGTAGGTTTGTTCTTATGTTGAATCTGTTTGTAATTTTGAACAGCTACAGTGTAGCTCCAGCCCAAATACCTATTTTTAAGCTTTTTGGAAAACATAGGGAAGGGTTATCACCCCTGTAACATTTGTTTTGCTGTCTGTGCCCCTGTTCAGAACATTTCACCTCACTTTGCGTCCCAATGACAACTGATTTTGAAATGTGGCGTTTTTATTGAAACAAGGATTGGTGATAAAGCATCAGTAGAGAGGAGACACCTTTCTCCCATATTAATTCTTACAGGAGAGAATTTTCCTTCCAAGGGGTAGATTTCCTCTCACTTCCTGTTGTCTTCTTCCGTTTGCAAGTAGTAGTCGTTTGTAAGTTGGATGTTTGAAAGTAGGGACCTGCCGTATATACTCTGCAGAAATTGGCCCCTTAGGTGTTGGTGTTGGCACAACACTGTAAGCACTCACAGTTACTCTTGGTGGGTGCTGGAACGCCCTGCTGTCAACTATTATATCAGGAATTGTAATAACATATAATTGTTGAACAGTGGTAGTAAAAATTGGGCCTTTGATGGTGGTGCTGGTGCCACAACACTGTAAGGCCTGACAGTTACTCTTGGTGGGCGCAGCAATGGGCCCTGCTGTGAATTATTAGATCAATAATTATAATTGCATGCCCCTGTTGAACAGGGGCTGAAAAATTGGGCCTTTGGTGGTGGTGGTGGTGTTGACACAACACTGTAAGGCCTGACAGTTACTCTTGGTGGGCGCAGCAATGGGCCCTGCTGTGAATTATTAGATCAATAATTATAATTGCATGCCCCTGTTGAACAGGGGCTGAAAAATTGGGCCTTTGGTGGTGGTGGTGGTGGTGTTGACACAACACTGTAAGGCCTGACAGTTACTCTTGGTGGGTGCAGCAATGGGCCCTGCTGTGAATTATTAGATCAATAATTATAATTGCATGCCCCTGTTGAACAGGGGCTGAAAAATTGGGCCTTAGGCACTGGTGGCACAACACTGCAACCCCTCACAGATACTGTACTTGGAGCACAGCAATGAGGCCTGTTGCAAAGTATTGCATCAAAAATTGTAATTACACGCCCCTGTTAAACAGGGGCTGAAAAATTGGGCCTTAGCCACTGGTGGCGGCACCCATAAACCAAAATGATCTTCCAAGCTATCATCATTAATCGGATCATTGAGGAGGAGGAGGAGGATAGCTAGTCAACATAACAGCACAGGAACTCAGCATCAGCATCAGTCTTGAAGGGATGTGACATTTTAAAATCAATTAGTCTGTTATATCAGCATCAGGTGTGTGGTAGCTGGTGGTGATCCAAGACTGGTTCATCTTGATGAAAGTCAGTCGATCAACCGAGTCGGTGGACAGGCGCACCCTGTGATCCGTGACAAATCCTCCAGCAGCACTGAATGTGCGTTCTGAAAGAACGCTGGATGCAGGACAGGCCAGTAGCTCAATTGCATACTGTGCAAGCTCTGGCCAGTGATCCATCCTCAAGACCCAGTAAGCCAGAGGATTTTCGGTGGGGAAGGTGTCCAAGTCTGACCTTGCCCCTAGGTATTCCTGCACCATGTATATCAGACGCTGGCGATGGTTGCTGGAAACGATCATACTTTGGGGCTGCGGACTAAAGAATTGTCTGAACGCATCGGTCAGACGGCCACCTTCCCCACCGCTCCTTCTTTGACTGCCCGAAGCCTCAGCAACTCGTTGTCCAGGACCAGGAGTTTGTAACCTCCCAGTCTCTGGGAACGCGTTGCACAGACCTTTCTGCAAGGCCTCCCGGAGTTGTCTCATCCTCTGCTCCCTCTGCGACGGTAACATAAGGTCCGCAACCTTACCCTTGTACCGTGGATCAAGGAGAGTGGCCAGCCAGTAATGGTCCCTCTCCTTGATCCGAAGAATACGAGGATCCTTCCGCAGACTTTGCAGGATCAGGGAGGCCATGCAGCGTAGGTTAGCTGAGGCATTCAGTCCGGAGTCCTCTGGGTCACTAAGGACGACATGATCCGCAGCCACCTCCTCCCAGCCACGTACAAGTCCACTGGTTTCTTGGGACTGTAAATCATCCCTAAAAGACTGCTGCTGATGATGCTGAGTGCCAGCCTCCACCTCCATGCGGACACAATCCTCCTCCTCCTCCTCCTCCTCCTCCTCCTCTTCCTGTGCGATGGGTGGGACAGAAGGAACACTGTCAGGGTAAAGGGGGCCTTGAGAGGCAAGGAAGTCCTCCTCTTCCTGCCTCTGTTCTGCCTCAAGTGCCCTGTCCATTATTCCACGCAGCGTGTGCTCCAACAGGTGGACAAGAGGTACAGTGTCACTGATGCATGCACTGTCACTGCTCACCATCCTCGTGGCCTCCTCAAATGGTGCCAGGACAGTGCATGCATCCCTGATCATGCCCCACTGGCGTGGTGAAAAAAACCCGAGCTCCCCTGACCCTGTCCTGGTGCCGTAGTCGCACAGGTACTCATTGATGGCCCTCTGCTGCGTGTGCAGCCGCTGCAGCATGGCCAACGTTGAGTTCCACCTGGTGGGCATGTCACATATAAGGCGGTTCTTGGGCAGGTTCAACTCCTTTTGCAGCTCAGCCAGGCGAGCACTGGCATTATAAGATCTGCGGAAATGAACACAGACTTTCCTGGCCTGCCTCAGGACATCCTGTAAGCCCGGGTACCTGCCCAAGAACCGCTGCACCACCAGGTTAAGGACGTGAGCCATACAGGGCACATGGGTCAGTTGTCCCTGTCGGAGGGCGGAGAGGAGGTTGGTGCCATTGTCGCAAACCACCATTCCTGGCTTAAGCTGGCGTGGCGTCAACCACCTCTCGGCCTGCCCCTGCAGAGCAGACAGGACCTCTGCCCCAGTGTGGCTCCTGTCCCCCAAACACACCAGCGCAAGCACGGCATGGCATCTTTTTGCCTGCGGACTTGCGTAGCCCCTTGAACGCCTACGGAGCACCGCTGGTTCCGAGGACAAACCACAGGAAGAGGCCATGGAGGAAGAAGAAGAGGAGGGGGTGGAGGAGAGAGGTGTGTCACAACCAGTAGTAGCATTTTGGAGGCGTGGCGGTGGAACAACCTCCAACACTACTGCACCTTGTCCTGCATCCTTCCCAGCTGCCAAAAGAGTGACCCAATGGGCCGTGAAAGAAAGGTAACGTCCCTGTCCATGCCTGCTGGACCATGAGTCAGCGGTAATATGCACCTTACCGCTGACCGCCCTGTCCAGCGAGGCCAAGACATTGCCTTCCACATGCCTGTAGAGAGCCGGAATCGCCTTCCGTGAGAAAAAGTCGCGTTTGGGAACCTGCCACTGAGGAACCGCACATTGCACAAACTCATGGAAGGGGGCCGAGTCTACCAACTGAAAAGGCAGCAGTTGAAGCGCTAGCAATTTAGCCAAGCTAGCATTCAACCGCTGGGCATGTGGATGGCTGGGAGTGAACTTCTTTCGACGGTCCAGCAGCTGGGGCAGGGAAATTTGCCTGCTAGAATCGGACGTCGGTGTACTGCTAGCAGAGTGCCCTCAAGTACTTGGCTGTGACACACCTAATTCTACACCTTCATTCCTCTCAGAGCAGGTTTCAGAGAGGACTGAAGGTATAGTGGGGTTGGAGATCCCAGCTGATGCGGTGCAAGAAGAGGTCAGCTTTGTTCTTTGGTGTGGGCCTTTAAGGTAGGCTTGCCAACGAGCTGCATGGCAGGTCAACATATGTCTGATCAAGCATGTGGTGCCCAAGCGGCTGATGTTTTGGCCACGCGATATACGCTTGAGACATATGTTGCAAACAGCAGCTGTGCGATCTGATGCACTCGCCTCAAAAAAGGCCCACACCAAAGAACTTTTTGAATGACGGGCAGAGGCAGCGCCCTGCACAGGCGGAGCTCTGCGGTGTGATTCCGTCGGTGTGCTGCCCATACGCTGGCCACCCAAGGGCATCCTGCCTCGTTGGAGATGTGCCTCCTCCTCATCCTCCTCCTCTCTCCTATTAGGCACCCACGTGGAGTCAGTGACCTCATCATCCCCTCCCTCCTCATCACTGGAGCCAATCTGGCAGTATGCTGCAGCTGCTGGAGCATGACTGCCAGATTGGTGTCCTTCTTGAGCATCCCCTCTCTCTGCTCTCACGCTACTGCCTTCCTCTATCTGGGTATCATCATCAGATCCTTCGAAACGCTGGGCATCCTCCTGGAGCATGTACCCAACACTGTGCTCAAACAGTTCGGGGGACTCCTCAGGAGGAGGACATGGTGGGTCTAGGGAAGGATTGACTAATGAAGATAATGATACCAGAGAAGAGGACGCTTTGGCAGCTGCTTTGCCAGTACCCTGAGCCTGGGTGAGAGAGGATGAGGAGGATGAGGTGGGCTTGGTCATCCACTCTACCAAGTCTTCGGCATGATGTGGCTCAACATGTCCAGCTGCCGAAAAGAAGGACAAGCGTGTCCCATGGCCATGTGCTGATGACAATGCACCGCGTCCACGACCAGCACTGTTGCCCCCAGACACAGAGCCTGCTTGCCCTCTTTTTTTGCCTCCTGACTGTCTGCCTCTCCTTGTTTGCCTTCCAGACATTTTAATGGATGGCCTGCAGGGAGATGGGAAAAACAGCAATAAGGGCTACCTTCAGGTGTATACTGTGCAGGAGGCTTAGCAACAATGACACTGACACTGTCCCCTGCCTATCCTTCTCTGTCCCTAAACACAAGGATTTGCAATATGCTTCAGCAAGATTGGTTTAGCACAGAACAGCACACTGACAGTTTCACTCATTGTCCTACTCTGTCCCTACAAACTAGATTTAGCACAGAATAGCACACTGAGAGTTTCCACGAGTGTCCTTCTCTGTCCCTAAACTCAAGGATTTCAAATATGGTTCAGCAAGATTGGTTTAGAACAGAATAGCACACTGTCAGTTTCACTCACTGTACCTCTCTGTCCCTACAAACAAGATTTAGCACAGAATAGCACACTGATAGTTTCCACGAGTGTCCTTCTCTGTCCCTAAACTCAAGGATTTCAAATATGGTTCAGCAAGATTGGTTTAGAACAGAATAGCACACTGTCAGTTTCACTCACTGTACCTCTCTGTCCCTACAAACAAGATTTAGCACAGAATAGCACACTGATAGTTTCCACGAGTGTCCTTCTCTGTCCCTAAACTCAAGGATTTCAAATATGGTTCAGCAAGATTGGTTTAGAACAGAATAGCACACTGTCAGTTTCACTCACTGTACCTCTCTGTCCCTACAAACAAGATTTAGCACAGAATAGCACACTGATAGTTTCCACAAGTGTCCTTCTCTGTCCCTAAACTCAAGGATTTTAAATATGGTTCAGCAAGATTGGTTTAGAACAGAATAGCACACTGACACTTTCCCTCACTGTCCTACTCTGTCCCTACAAACAAGATTTAGCACAGAATAGCACACTGATAGTTTCCACAAGTGTCCTTCTCTGTCCCTAAACTCAAGGATTTTAAATATGGTTCAGCAAGATTGGTTTAGAACAGAATAGCACACTGTCAGTTTCACTCACTGTACCTCTCTGTCCCTACAAACAAGATTTAGCACAGAATAGCACACTGATAGTTTCCACAAGTGTCCTTCTCTGTCCCTAAACTCAAGGATTTCAAATATGGTTCAGCAAGATTGGTTTAGAACAGAATAGCACACTGTCAGTTTCACTCACTGTACCTCTCTGTCCCTACAAACAAGATTTAGCACAGAATAGCACACTGATAGTTTCCACAAGTGTCCTTCTCTGTCCCTAAACTCAAGGATTTTAAATATGGTTCAGCAAGATTGGTTTAGAACAGAATAGCACACTGACACTTTCCCTCACTGTCCTACTCTGTCCCTACAAACAAGATTTAGCACAGAATAGCACACTGAGAGTTTCCACGAGTGTCCTTCTCTGTCCCTAAACTCAAGGATTTCAAATATGGTTCAGCAAGATTGGTTTAGAACAGAATAGCACACTGTCAGTTTCACTCACTGTCCTACTCTGTCCCTACAAACAAGATTTAGCACAGAATAGCACACTGAGAGTTTCCACGAGTGTCCTTCTCTGTCCCTAAACTCAAGGATTTCAAATATGGTTCAGCAAGATTGGTTTAGAACAGAATAGCACACTGTCAGTTTCACTCACTGTCCTACTCTGTCCCTACAAACAAGATTTAGCACAGAATAGCACACAGAGTTTCCACAAGTGTCCTTCTCTGTCCCTAAACTCAAGGATTTCAAATATGGTTCAGCAAGATTGGTTTAGAACAGAATAGCACACTGTCAGTTTCACTCACTGTCCTACTCTGTCCCTACAAACAAGATTTAGCACAGAATAGCACACTGATAGTTTCCACGAGTGTCCTTCTCTGTCCCTAAACTCAAGGATTTCAAATATGGTTCAGCAAGATTGGTTTAGAACAGAATAGCACACTGTCAGTTTCACTCACTGTCCTACTCTGTCCCTACAAACAAGATTTAGCACAGAATAGCACACTGAGAGTTTCCACGAGTGTCCTTCTCTGTCCCTAAACTCAAGGATTTCAAATATGGTTCAGCAAGATTGGTTTAGAACAGAATAGCACACTGTCAGTTTCACTCACTGTCCTACTCTGTCCCTACAAACAAGATTTAGCACAGAATAGCACACTGACACTTTCCCTCACTGTACCTCTCTGTCCCTAAACTCAAGGATTTCAAATATGGTTCAGCAAGATTGGTTTAGAACAGAATAGCACACTGTCAGTTTCACTCACTGTCCTACTCTGTCCCTACAAACAAGATTTAGCACAGAATAGCACACTGACACTTTCCCTCACTGTACCTCTCTGTCCCTAAACTCAAGGATTTCAAATATGGTTCAGCAAGATTGGTTTAGAACAGAATAGCACACTGTCAGTTTCACTCACTGTCCTACTCTGTCCCTACAAACAAGATTTAGCACAGAATAGCACACTGACACTTTCCTTCACTGTACCTCTCAGTCAGTAAACTCAAGGATTTCAAATATGGTTCAGCAAAATTGGTTTAGAACAGAATAGCACACTGTCAGTTTCACTCACTGTCCTACTCTGTCCCTACAAACAAGATTTAGCACAGAATAGCACACTGACACTTTCCCTCACTGTACCTCTCTGTCCCTAAACTCAAGGATTTCAAATATGGTTCAGCAAGATTGGTTTAGAACAGAATAGCACACTGTCAGTTTCACTGACTGTCCTACTCTGTCCCTACAAACAAGATTTAGCACAGAATAGCACACTGATAGTTTCCACAAGTGTCCTTCTCTGTCCCTAAACTCAAGGATTTCAAATATGGTTCAGCAAGATTGGTTTAGAACAGAATAGCACACTGTCAGTTTCACTCACTGTCCTACTCTGTCCCTACAAACAAGATTTAGCACAGAATAGCACACTGAGAGTTTCCACGAGTGTCCTTCTCTGTCCCTAAACTCAAGGATTTCAAATATGGTTCAGCAAGATTGGTTTAGAACAGAATAGCACACTGTCAGTTTCACTCACTGTCCTACTCTGTCCCTACAAACAAGATTTAGCACAGAATAGCACACTGAGAGTTTCCACGAGTGTCCTTTTCTGTCCCTAAACTCAAGGATTTCAAATATGGTTCAGCAAGATTGGTTTAGAACAGAATAGCACACTGTCAGTTTCACTCACTGTCCTACTCTGTCCCTACAAACAAGATTTAGCACAGAATAGCACACTTATAGTTTCCACGAGTGTCCTTCTCTGTCCCTAAACTCAAGGATTTCAAATATGGTTCAGCAAGATTGGTTTAGAACAGAATAGCACACTGTCAGTTTCACTCACTGTCCTACACTGTCCCTACAAACAAGATTTAGCACAGAATAGCACACTGACACTTTCCCTCACTGTACCTCTCTGTCCCTAAACTCAAGGATTTCAAATATGGTTCAGCAAGATTGGTTTAGAACAGAATAGCACACTGTCAGTTTCACTCACTGTCCTACTCTGTCCCTACAAACAAGATTTAGCACAGAATAGCACACTGACACTTTCCCTCACTGTACCTCTCAGTCCCTAAACTCAAGGATTTCAAATATGGTTCAGCAAGATTGGTTTAGAACAGAATAGCACACTGTCAGTTTCACTCACTGTCCTACTCTGTCCCTACAAACAAGATTTAGCACAGAATAGCACACTGACACTTTCCCTCACTGTACCTCTCTGTCCCTAAACTCAAGGATTTCAAATATGGTTCAGCAAGATTGGTTTAGAACAGAATAGCACACTGTCAGTTTCACTCACTGTCCTACTCTGTCCCTACAAACAAGATTTAGCACAGAATAGCACACTGACACTTTCCCTCACTGTACCTCTCTGTCCCTAAACTCAAGGATTTCAAATATGGTTCAGCAAGATTGGTTTAGAACAGAATAGCACACTGACACTTTCCCTCACTGTACCTCTCTGTCCCTAAACTCAAGGATTTCAAATATGGTTCAGCAAGATTGGTTTAGAACAGAATAGCACACTGTCAGTTTCACTCACTGTCCTACTCTGTCCCTACAAACAAGATTTAGCACAGAATAGCACACTGACACTTTCCCTCACTGTACCTCCCAGTCCCTAAACTCAAGGATTTCAAATATGGTTCAGCAAGATTGGTTTAGAACAGAATAGCACACTGTCAGTTTCACTCACTGTCCTACTCTGTCCCTACAAACAAGATTTAGCACAGAATAGCACACTGACACTTTCCCTCACTGTACCTCTCTGTCCCTAAACTCAAGGATTTCAAATATGGTTCAGCAAGATTGGTTTAGAACAGAATAGCACACTGACACTTTCCCTCACTGTACCTCTCTGTCCCTACAAACAAGGTTTACCACAGAATAACACACTGACACTCTCCCTACCTATCCTTATTTGTCCCTAAACACAAGGAATCCAGGATTAGTAAAGGAAAAAAAATGACACTGTCCCTGCCTATGCTTCTCTTTCCCTGCTCCGGAACACACTACACAAGGCCGCCGCGCTGGCGGCCTTTTATAGTGTGGGGCGTGTACTAAACCCCCTCAGCAATAATTGGCCACAGGCATCCTGCCTGTGGCCAATCATTGCTCTCCTCGCTGCCGGCGCTGTGATTGGCCAAGCATGCGGGGTCACGGTGCATGCTTGGCCAATCACAGCGCCTGGATGACACTGCGATGGCGTAGTGCATTGTGGGCCGTTCGCGTCACTCGAATTTGGCGCGAACGGCCCAAATCGTTCGATCTTCGTCGAACGATCGAACAGCCGATGTTCGAGTCGAACGTATGTTCGACTCGAACACGAAGCTCATCCCTACTACCAAGGTTTCGCAGCACTCACCTCGCCTGATATACATAAGCATTATGTGTAGGGATGAGCCAAACACCCCCCGGTTCGATTCACACCAGAACATGTGAACAGGCATAAAATTTGTGTGAACATGCGAACACCGTTAAAGTCTATGGGACCCCATGGGCGTGGCCTGAAGCAGCATGTGAGCGGACGTCTTCTCTAGCAGCTCTGAGATTAGGGTTGCCACCTTTTCTTCAAGTCAAACCCGAACACTTTAGCGGCGCACGGCAATTGTTTTTTATTGTATAAACTATACATATATTTTGCTATTAAATAACATTTCTAATCATATGAAGTTAATAACAAGAGTCCCTCTTTACATCTGAATTCACAGAGTTCCCCTTTTACATCTGAACTCGCAGAGTTCCCTTTAACTGTATGGGGGGACTCTGCAGACTCTGATGTAAGGGAGAGCTCTGGGGCCTCTAACATAAGGGATGCTCTGGGAACCCTGATTTAAGAGGGAACACTGAGAACTCCGATGTACGGAGAAAACTCAGATGTAAGGGGAAACACTGGGGCCTCTGGGTGTAAAGGGGAACTCTGATGTAAGGGGTGCTCTGAGAGCCCTGATTTGCCTTAGTGTACTTACTCAGAGAGAGGAGAGAGAAGGGGGGAGACTTCAGTCACAGATAGAGATGGATGGTGAGCTCACTCACCCCTTGGCAGTCAGCACCTCTCATCCAGATATATCTGAGGCTGCTGGACTTCAAATTTCTGGCCCCAACTTAACTTTTCTAAAGGCATAGCGCTGGGGATTGGAGTGTGGGCAGACACTCATGGGTGGGGGAAAGAGGTGCAGATCGAGCACTCTCTCCTCTCCTATCTGTGTGTGTGTGTTTGGGAGGGGGGGGTTTGTTAGTGCTGGCTTTGGGCAGTGTAAAGGAGTGTAACAGACACTCTCAGCTTAGACAACTGCAGCCAGCAACCCTGCTGGGAAGCCATAGTCCAGTCTGAATAATGTGTCCGGGTTTCGGGCAGTCTGAAACCCGGACGCATGATTCCAAACCCGAACTGTCCGGGTGAATCCTGGACAGGTGGCAACCCTATCTGAGATCCCTCTGTGCAATCCTTTGCAATCCTCCTCACCTGCCTCTTAAAAACGGATGAAAACTATCTGGATCTCTTGGGGAAGGCCCGGTGCTGCTATATTGGGGAATCTGGTGGATGGGAAAGCATAAGGGGAAGAAACAGTCCCCGGCCAGGATGAGTATCACCACGCGCTCCTGCCAAGATGGCCGCCGATCCACCGTGCCTCACTCGTCCCTGGCATCCACGCCGGATCTATTCGCAGAGGACCCTGATCCATCACTGCCTCCTTATCCCGGGACCTCCGCTACACCAGCGCCACTGGCCCTTGTGTCCCCCAGTGAGGATGGCCTGGAGGATGGCCCGGAACCGGAGCCCACGTTGCTGGTAAACCTTTCTGATATTATGGGGAAGGTGGAAGAGCTCAAGCTGGACATTACCATTATGCGCCAGGACATGCATAAAGTAAGGGACCGGGTATCGGACACGGAACGCCGCATCAGTGATCTGGAGGACACTGTCGGCCCGGTCCTACCTACCATTAAAACCCACAGCACTAAAATTCACTCCCTGGAGGATAAGGTTGACGATTTGGAGAACCGCCTGAGAAGAAACAACCTGCGCCTGGTAGGCCTGCCTGAGCGGGTTGAGGGTGCCGACCCGGTATCTTTTCTGGAGTGTTGGTTTGTCCAGGAATTTGGGAAGGACTGTTTATCCCCCGGTTTTGTTCTGGAGCACGCCCACAGAGTACCCGGCCGATCGCTTCCCGCTGGCAACCCCCCTCACACTATGGTGATTCGCCTTCTTAACTATAGGGACCGGGACTCTATCCTGCATGCTGGCCGCATGAAAGGGAGCCTGAAAATCAATAATGCATCAGTGTCCCTTTTTCCTGATTACTCCCCTGCTGTCCGGGCGTCGAGGGTCAAGTATCAACATGTTAAGCAAAAGTTGAGGGAGAAAACTATCCAGTACTCCATGTTGTTTCCTGCGACGCTGAGAGTTGTGCACCAAGGCCAGGTGCACTTTTTCCAAACCCCTGCAAATGCTTTATCCTGGTTTGAGTCCCTGCACCAGTCTGGTCGTTTGTCTGACCGGGCGCCTGACACTTGATTTGCTTTTTTCCCCTGATAAAGTGTTTTATATTTTTTTCCCTGCCCCACTCACTGGGACTATACCTGTGGCAGGTATCTTTCGTTAAACGCCTTGACAGGAGGATGCTGATCTCCACTTGGTGACTATGCTGCTACCGTTCATTACATTTTTCTCTTCTTTGTTTTGTTTTTGGCCTTTTTTTTGATCACTGACTGATCTAAAGTTTGTTCGCTGACTTGTCTGTGTTGGCCATGTTCCTAGTGTGTACGTGCAGTTCGGGGTCTAGGCCAGTCCCTCGTTTTTGGGGCCTGGCAGGGGTTAAATTTGGGCTACTGCCTATTCTGAATGTGTGTCTGTTTGTCATATTTCTGCTGTGTAAAGGGATGAATGAAGTGTGTCTGTGTGTGTATGCTCTCCACCTTGCCTCCTCCTCCCTCTGGGTTTGCAGCCGTGTGGGGACCTATGTTTTGCTCATGACAATTCTAATCCAAACCGTGTGTAGCGGGTATGTGAATTTAGGGGAGGCATCTGGGTGGTAGTGTAACCCAGATGCATTGATTGTTAGGGAATCTGAGACCCTTTTGTGGTTCTTGGAGGACTCTAGTGGTGTGAGGTTCCCTGCGGCCTGCAGGTGGCGCTGTCGCCCTGGGCCAGAGCTGAGCTCTCACCGCAAGACTGCATACCTTTTTGTCCTTTCCTGGTGCTGGTACAGCGGGGCGGGGAACCTGCTGTGACGCAAAGGGAGAGGAGATAAAAGGGGTGGACGCCCTGACCTTGGGGTTCAGAGTTCGGAGTCGGAGGACGCGGCCGCACCCAGGCACCTTCAGCCTGGGTGCTGGCGTTCCGGAGTTCCGGGCCCAGGTGCCCTTGACCTGGCCGGAGCGGGAGATGGAGTCCATCTCAGGCACCTTTAGCCTGGGGTGAGGTACTATGGCGGAAGCCTGGAGCTCAGTACCTTCGACTGAGTTCCGCGACAGTGGAGGAATCCGAGGGGGCCCTAACTCCTTGGGTGCCCGTGTCTGAGACTAGGAGGCCGGTGAACGGAACTTCTCCGGAGAGTCCAGCGCAGCATTGCTGGTGACAGAAAGGCCTCCGGTAACTGTCTTGGACGGATGTCTTCCCCCTGATAGGGGCTACGTTAGCGAAGGTAATCCATGTTCTGTTCAATATAGTCAGTGGCAGTGACTATTCGCCACTGGTGACACCACAGTGGTTAGCTCTAACTAAAAGAATTGTGCCTTGGCCTACTCCCCACAAAGACTGAAGTGTTATATGGGTCTCAACCTGTCTGTGCTGTATGACTATTTATTGAGAAGAAAAAATACGAGTTGGACCTTTTCAGTGTGTGGAACTCTGGTTACTAGGAGCAAAGGGAGTCAATCCGAGGAGAGGATTTGATTCTCGGACACACACACAAAACCCGATAGTTCTGGCTTTCACCTCCAGTCCCTCTGGAGGACATGGGCCGTGGTGTATCTCATCCCTCCCCCCAGTACTAACCCCTAGATGAGACAAACAAGCCGTGAATGAGAAGGTGTGAGAGGGGTGAGGTCGCTACACGTGCAAATGTTTTGCTTAATTTTTTATATCTCACCATGTCTATGGTCAGGTGTATCTCCTGGAATGTCCGGGGGTTAAACTCCAAATTTAAGAGGGCCTCCCTGTTTGATTTCCTGAAGACACATAATCCTCATATATTGTGCCTACAGGAGACACACCTTATGGGTAGAGTTGAGCAGACACCTGGATGTTCGGGTTCGACGGGTTCGGCCGAACTTCGGAAAAAAGTTCGGGTTCGGGACCGAACTTTAACCCGAACCCGGACCCGAACCCCATTGAAGTCAATGGGGACCCGGACTTCTAAGGACTAAAAAGGCTCTAAAAAGGTAATGGAAAGGGCTAGAGGGCTGCAAATGGCAGCAAAATGTTGTTAAGAGCATGGCAAGTGCTCTGCAAACAAATGTGGATAGGGAAATAACTTAAAATAACATAAGAAAAATAAAAATAAAAAATAATAATCTTGACCTAGGAGGACGAGGTCCATATGGAGTAGGAGGTTGAAGTGGCGGTGGATGTGGCTGTGTAGGTGGAAGCGGCGGTGGAGGAGGACGAGGTAGCCAACACTGATTCAAAAATACAACAATGGCTGTGTAATGCCGGTGATGTGTCGAATTCTGTCCCCCGTCAAATAGTGTCCACCCTGTACTGCGCTTGCTCAGTATGTAGGACAAGGGGATTTCTAAAATCTCCCAAGACGAACAGCGCCTGCGTGGTGAGTTCAGGTGAAGGCCACACCATCCATGGTTCAAGACGAGCCAAGTGAGGCCGTGCCCGAAGCGTGGCGATCGAACCGAGCCCGTGAGGGGCCCTGTTACTATGTGCTACCGTATGTCCACTTGGATGGTGGGGCTTGAACCTGCACTCACAGCGCAGGCGCCGTTCATCTTCGGAGATTTTGCGAATCTCCTTGTCCTCTGTACTGCGCAAGCGCTGCGCCTTCGCAGTATGGGCCGGACACAATCCGATGGCCGGACAGTTTTTGCCCCAACACCGGTATACATGTCTATTCTGCACAAGGCACGGACAAGTCCTGTGGGATCCATGCCTGGTTCATTTTAATGAACGTGAGCTTGTCCACATTGGCTCTGGACAGGCGGCTGCGCTTGTCTGTGATAACGCCCCCTGCCGTGCTAAATACACGTTCAGATAATACACTGGCTGCAGGGCAGGCCAGCACCTCCAAGGCATAAAGGGCAAGCTCAGGCCATGTGCCCAATTTGGAGACCCAGAAGTTAAAGGGGGCAGACCCGTCATCCAGTACGTGTAGGCCTGTGGACACATACTGCTCAACCATGTTGGTGAAATGCTGCCTCCTGCTAAGACGTTCCATCTCAGCTGGTGGTGCTGGTTGTTGTGGCGTGCTGACAAAGCTTTTCCACATTTCAGCCATGCTAACCCTGCCTTCTGAGGTGCTGCCGGTGCCCCGGCTACGTTGGCGACCTCTTCCTCCTCCTCTGCCTTCGCCTTGTGCTTCCACCGTACGCCCGCTGTCAGGTGGGAATGCCACCAGCAGCGCGTCTACCAGCGTGCGCTTGTACTCGCGCATCTTACGATCCCGCTCCAGTGAGGGAATTAAGGACGGTACGTTGTCCTTGTAACGGGGATCCAGCAGGGTGGCCACCCAGTAATCAGCACCAGTTAAAATGTGGGCAACTCGGCGGTCATTGCGGAAACACTGCAGCATGTAATCGCTCATGTGTGCCAGGCTGCCCAGAGGCAAAGAAAAGCTGTCCTCTGTGGGAGGTGTATCGTCTGTGTCCTCTGTATCCCCCCAGCCACGCACCAGTGATGGCCACGAGCTGGTCTGGGTGCCACCCTGCTGTGAAAATGCCTCCTCCTCCTCCTCCATCTCCTCCTCCACCTCGTCATCCTCCAGAACTGTTCCCTTTCTGCCGGACAATTGTGTACCTGGCGTTTGTTGGTGCAGGAACCCACCCTCGTAGCCACTTGTGAAAGACTGCCCTGAAAGCCTTTGAAATGATCCCGCTTCCTCCTCCTCCTCCTCATCCTCCTGTGCCACATCCTCTTCCATCATCGCCCAAAGCGTTTTTTCAAGGAGGCATAGAACTGGGATAGTAACGCTAAGAACGACGTCATTGGCACTGGACATGTTGGTGGAGTACTCGAAACAGCGCAACAAGGCACACAGGTCTCGCATGGAGGCCCAGTTATTGGTGGTGAAGTGGTGCTGTTCCGCAGAGCGACTCACGCGTGATTGCTGCAGCTGAAACTCCACTATCGCCTGCTGCTGCTCGCACAGTCTGGTCAGCATGTGCAAGGTGGAGTTCCACCTTGTGGGCACGTCACATATGAGGCGGTGAGCGGGAAGGCCGAAGTTACGCTGCAGCGCTGACAGGCGAGCAGCAGCAGGGTGAGAACGCCGAAAGTGCGCACACACAGCCCGCACTTTCTGCAGCAGCTCTGGCATATTGGGGTAATTTTTAAGGAACCTCTGGACCACCAAGTTCAGCACATGCGCCAGGCAAGGGATGTGCGTCAAACCGGCTAGGCCCAGAGCTGCTACGAGATTTCGCCCATTATCGCACACCACCAGGCCGGGCTTGAGGCTCACTGACAGCAACCACTAATTGGTCTGTTGTTCCATGTCCCTCCACAACTCCTGCGCGGTGTGGGGTTTTTCCCCCAAACAGGAAAGTTTTAAAACTGCCTGCTGTCGTTTACCCCTGGCTGTGCTGAAGTTGGTGGTGAAGGTGTTACGCTGACCGGATGAGGAGGCGGTAGAGGATGAGGAAGCGGAGTAGGAGGAGTTAGCAACAGGAGGCAAACTGAAGCGCCCTGCAATCCTCGGTGGTGGAAGGACATGCGCCAAACTGCTATCTGCCTCAGGCCCAGCCGCCACTGCATTTACCCAGTGTGCTGTTAGGGAGATATAACGTCCCTGACCGTGCTTACTGGTCCACGCATCCGTAGTTAGGTGGACCTTGCCACAGATGGCGTTGCGCAGTGCACACCTGATTTTGTCCCCCACTTGGTTGTGCAGGGAAGGGATGGCTCGCCTGGAAAAATAGTGGCGGCTGGGCACGACGTACTGTGGGACAGCCAATGCCATCAGGCTTTTAAAACTCTGCATCTCCACCAGACGGAATGACAGCATTTCAAAGGCCAGGAGTTTTGAAATGCTGGCATTCAGGGCCAGGGATCACGGGTGGCTAGGGGAGTACTTCCTCTTCCACTCCAATGTTTGGGAGATAGAGAGCTGAACGCTTCCATGGGACATTGTGGAGATGGTTGGTGACCCAGGTGGTAGTGTTGCTGGCAGATGCTCTGTTTGCGGGGTGGCAGGTGCCACTGTCACTACAGAGGTGGATGAAGAGGCCGAGACTGCAGCAGAAGAGGAAGCAGGAGGAGCCAGAGACCTTTCTTGGTTTTTGAGGTGTCTACTCCACTGCAGCTCGTGCTTTGCACTTAGATGCCTGGTCATGCAGGTTGTGCTCAGGTTGAGAACGTTTATGCCTCGCTTCAGGCTCTGATTGCACAGCGTGCAAACCACTCGTGTCTTGTCATCAGCACATTGTGTGAAGAACTGCCACGCTGGGGAACTCCTTGGACCTGGCTTTGGTGTGCTCGGTCCCTTGCTGCGTTGGGCAGTAACAGACATACTGTCTAGCTGACAGACGCTCCGCTTTTGCACCCTGCTCCCTCTTCTGCTGTGCTGGTGGCTCTGTGCGACCACCGCCTCTTCCTCCAAACTACACTGGTCACCTGCATAACGTTGATTCCATGTGGGGTCGAGGACCTCATCGTCCTCCACATCATCTTCCACCCAGTCTTCACCCCTGCCCTCCTTGTCTGTCTGCACAATTGCGAAAGCAGCAGCAGTTGGCACCTGTGTTTCGTCATCATCCGAGACGTACTGCGATGGTCCTCCCATGTACTCATCATGAAACATAAGTGGTTGGGCATCGGTGCACTCAATCTCTTCCACTTCTGGGGCAGGGCTAGGTGGATGGCCCAGGGAAACCCTGCTAACAGAGTCATCGAAAAGCAGAAGAGACTGCTGCATGATTTGGGGCTCAGACTGCTTGGCTGATTTGCAAGGGGGTGAGGTGAAAGACTGATGGACATGGGTTTCAGGTGCCAACTCTGTTCTTTCATCAGAAGAGTGGGTGGGAGACAATGTGAAGGAACCCGAGGCACTGTCAGCAACCCAATCTACTATCGCCTGTACTTGTCCTGGCCTAAACATTCGTACAGCCTCATTAGGCGCGACAAAATACCGCCGCAGGCTCGGTCGCATACTCGCACCTGAGGAAGGTGTTTCACTTGTGCGTGTATCTGGCACAGATCCACCACGTCCTCTCCCTGCAACAGGAGCTCCACCAGCAGCACCACGACCGGGGCCACCACGTCCCTTTGACCTTCTCCTCATACTTTCAAAATTTAGGATCTTGCCCTAAATGGGTGTTTTTGGAAGAGCAGAACACAACCAAAGTACGTAACCGCTGAATCGCACAGCTACAGAACTGCAGAAAATGCTATTCAAAAAAAATTTTGTTTTTTTAGTATAGCAACGTAGGAGAAAACTATAAAGAAATTGTTTATTTCACACACCTCAAAATATGTATAACACACTGCAAACTTTTTTTTGTGCCACTAAACAACGTTTTTTGGAAGAGCAGAACACACCCACAGTACGTAACCGCTGAATCGCACAGCTACAGAACTGCAGAAAATGCTATTCCAAAAAAATTTTGTTTTTTTAGTATAGCAACGTAGGAGAAAACTATAAAGAAATTGTTTATTTCACACACCTCAAAATATGTATAACACACTGCAAACTTTTTTTTGTGCCACTAAACGGCGTTTTTTGGAAGAGCAAAACACACCCACAGTACGTAACCGCTGAATCGCACAGCTACAGAACTGCAGAAAATGCTATTCAAAAAAAATGTTGTTTTTTTAGTATAGCACAGTAGGAGAAAACTATATAGAAATTGTTTATTTCACACACCTCAAAATATGTATAACACACTGAAAACTTTTTTTGGTACCACTAAACGGCGTTTTTTGGAAGAGCAGAACACACCCACAGTACGTAACCGCTGAATCGCACAGCTACAGAACTGCAGAAAATGCTATTCAAAAAAAATGTTGTTTTTTTAGTATAGCAACGTAGGAGAAAACTATAAAGAAATTGTTTATTTCACACACCTCAAAATATGTATAACACACTGCAAACTTTTTTTTGTGCCACTAAACGGCGTTTTTTGGAAGAGCAGAACACACCCACAGTACGTAACCGCTGAATCGCACAGCTACAGAACTGCAGAAAATGCTATTCAAAAAAAATGTTGTTTTTTTAGTATAGCAACGTAGGAGAAAACTATAAAGAAATTGTTTATTTCACACACCTCAAAATATGTATAGCACACTGCAGACTTTTTTTGGTGCCACTAAACGGCGTTTTTTGGAAGAGCAGAACACACCCACAGTACGTAACCGCTGAATCGCACAGCTACAGAACTGCAGAAAATGCTATTCAAAAAAAATGTTGTTTTTTTAGTATAGCACAGTAGGAGAAAACTATATAGAAATTGTTTATTTCACACACCTCAAAATATGTATAACACACTGAAAACTTTTTTTGGTGCCACTAAACGGCGTTTTTTGGAAGAGCAGAACACACCCACAGTACGTAACCGCTGAATCGCACAGCTACAGAACTGCAGAAAATGCTATTCAAAAAAAATGTTGTTTTTTTAGTATAGCAACGTAGGAGAAAACTATAAAGAAATTGTTTATTTCACACACCTCAAAATATGTATAACACACTGCAAACTTTTTTTTGTGCTACTAAACGGCGTTTTTTGGAAGAGCAGAACACACCCACAGTACGTAACCGCTGAATCGCACAGCTACAGAACTGCAGAAAATGCTATTCAAAAAAAATTTTGTTTTTTTAGTATAGCACAGTAGGAGAAAACTATATAGAAATTGTTTATTTCACACACCTCAAAATATGTATAACACACTGCAAACTTTTTTTGGTGCCACTAAACGGCGTTTTTTGGAAGAGCAGAACACACCCACAGTACGTAACCGCTGAATCGAACAGCTACAGAACTGCAGAAAATGCTATTCAAAAAAAATGTTGTTTTTTTAGTATAGCACAGTAGGAGAAAACTATATAGAAATTGTTTATTTCACACACCTCAAAATATGTATAACACACTGAAAACTTTTTTTGGTGCCACTAAATGGCGTTTTTTGGAAGAGCAGAACACACCCACAGTACGTAACCGCTGAATCGCACAGCTACAGAACTGCAGAAAATGCTATTCAAAAAAAAGTTTTTTTTTTAGTATAGCAACGTAGGAGAAAACTATAAAGAAATTGTTTATTTCACACACCTCAAAATATGTATAACACACTGCAAACTTTTTTTTGTGCCACTAAATGGCGTTTTTTGGAAGAGCAGAACACACCCACAGTACATAACCGCTGAATCGCACAGCTACAGAACTGCAGAAAATGCTATTAAAAAAAATTTTGTTTTTTTAGTATAGCAACGTAGGAGAAAACTATAAAGAAATTGTTTATTTCACACACCTCAAAATATGTATAACACACTGCAAACTTTTTTTTGTGCCACTAAACGGCGTTTTTTGGAAGAGCAGAACACACCCACAGTACGTAACCGCTGAATCGCACAGCTACAGAACTGCAGAAAATGCTATTAAAAAAAAATGTGTTTTTTTTAGTATAGCAACGTAGGAGAAAACTATAAAGAAATTGTTTATTTCACGCACCTCAAAATATGTATAACACACTGCAAACTTTTTTTTGTGCCACTAAACGGCGTTTTTTGGAAGAGCAGAACACACCCACAGTACATAACCGCTGAATCGCACAGCTACAGAACTGCAGAAAATGCTATTCCAAAAAAATTTTGTTTTTTTAGTATAGCAACGTAGGAGAAAACTATAAAGAAATTGTTTATTTCACACACCTCAAAATATGTATAACACACTGCAAACTTTTTTTTGTGCCACTAAACGGCGTTTTTTGGAAGAGCAAAACACACCCACAGTACGTAACCGCTGAATCGCACAGCTACAGAACTGCAGAAAATGCTATTCAAAAAAAATGTTGTTTTTTTAGTATAGCACAGTAGGAGAAAACTATATAGAAATTGTTTATTTCACACACCTCAAAATATGTATAACACACTGAAAACTTTTTTTGGTGCCACTAAACGGCGTTTTTTTGGAAGAGCAGAACACACCCACAGTACGTAACCGCTGAATCGCACAGCTACAGAACTGCAGAAAATGCTATTCAAAAAAAATGTTGTTTTTTTAGTATAGCACAGTAGGAGAAAACTATATAGAAATTGTTTATTTCACACACCTCAAAATATGTATAACACACTGAAAACTTTTTTTGGTGCCACTAAATGGCGTTTTTTGGAAGAGCAGAACACACCCACAGTACGTAACCGCTGAATCGCACAGCTACAGAACTGCAGAAAATGCTATTAAAAAAAAATGTTTTTTTTTTACTATAGCAACGTAGGAGAAAACTATAAAGAAATTGTTTATTTCACACACCTCAAAATATGTATAACACACTGCAAACTTTTTTTTTGTGCCACTAAACGGCGTTTTTTGGAAGAGCAGAACACACCCACAGTACATAACCGCTGAATCGCACAGCTACAGAACTGCAGAAAATGCTATTCAAAAAAAATGTTGTTTTTTTAGTATAGCACAGTAGGAGAAAACTATATAGAAATTGTTTATTTCACACACCTCAAAATATGTATAACACACTGCAACCTTTTTTTGGTGCCACTAAATGGCGTTTTTTGGAAGAGCAGAACACACCCACAGTACGTAACCGCTGAATCGCACAGCTACAGAACTGCAGAAAATGCTATTCAAAAAAAATGTTGTTTTTTTACTATAGCAACGTAGGAGAAAACTATAAAGAAATTGTTTATTTCACACACCTCAAAATATGTATAACACACTGCAAACTTTTTTTTGTGCCACTAAACGGCGTTTTTTGGAAGAGCAGAACACACCCACAGTACATAACCGCTGAATCGCACAGCTACAGAACTGCAGAAAATGCTATTAAAAAAAATGTTGTTTTTTTAGTATAGCAAAGTAGGAGAAAACTATAAAGAAATTGTTTATTTCACACACCTCAAAATATGTATAACACACTGCAAACTTTTTTTTGTGCCACTAAACGGCGTTTTTTGGAAGAGCAGAACACACCCACAGTACGTAACCGCTGAATCGCACAGCTACAGAACTGCAGAAAATGCTATTCCAAAACAATTTTTTTTTTTAGTATAGCAACGTAGGAGAAAACTATAAAGAAATTGTTTATTTCACACACCTCAAAATATGTATAACACACTGCAAACTTTTTTTTGTGCCACTAAACGGCGTTTTTTGGAAGAGCAAAACACACCCACAGTACGTAACCGCTGAATCGCACAGCTACAGAACTGCAGAAAATGCTATTAAAAAAAAATGTTGTTTTTTTAGTATAGCACAGTAGGAGAAAACTATATAGAAATTGTTTATTTCACACACCTCAAAATATGTATAACACACTGAAAACTTTTTTTGGTGCCACTAAACGGCGTTTTTTGGAAGAGCAGAACACACCCACAGTACGTAACCGCTGAATCGCACAGCTACAGAACTGCAGAAAATGCTATTCAAAAAAAATGTTGTTTTTTTAGTATAGCACAGTAGGAGAAAACTATATAGAAATTGTTTATTTCACACACCTCAAAATATGTATAACACACTGAAAACTTTTTTTGGTGCCACTAAATGGCGTTTTTTGGAAGAGCAGAACACACCCACAGTACGTAACCGCTGAATCGCACAGCTACAGAACTGCAGAAAATGCTATTAAAAAAAATGTTTTTTTTTTACTATAGCAACGTAGGAGAAAACTATAAAGAAATTGTTTATTTCACACACCTCAAAATATGTATAACACACTACAAACTTTTTTTTGTGCCACTAAACGGCGTTTTTTGGAAGAGCAGAACACACCCACAGTACATAACCGCTGAATCGCACAGCTACAGAACTGCAGAAAATGCTATTAAAAAAAAATGTTTTTTTTTTAGTATAGCAACGTAGGAGAAAACTATAAAGAAATTGTTTATTTCACACACCTCAAAATATGTATAACACACTGCAAACTTTTTTTGTGCCACTAAACGGCGTTTTTTGGAAGAGCAGAACACACCCACAGTACGTAACCGCTGAATCGCACAGCTACAGAACTGCAGAAAATGCTATTCCAAAAAAATTTAGTTTTTTTAGTATAGCAACGTAGGAGAAAACTATAAAGAAATTGTTTATTTCACACACCTCAAAATATGTATAACACACTGCAAACTTTTTTTTGTGCCACTAAACGGCGTTTTTTGGAAGAGCAAAACACACCCACAGTACGTAACCGCTGAATTCCACAGCTACAGAACTGCAGAAAATGCTATTCAAAAAAAATGTTGTTTTTTTAGTATAGCACAGTAGGAGAAAACTATATAGAAATTGTTTATTTCACACACCTCAAAATATGTATAACACACTGAAAACTTTTTTTGGTGCCACTAAAAGGCGTTTTTTGGAAGAGCAGAACACACCCACAGTACGTAACCGCTGAATCGCACAGCTACAGAACTGCAGAAAATGCTATTCAAAAACAATGTTGTTTTTTTAGTATAGCACAGTAGGAGAAAACTATATAGAAATAGTTTATTTCACACACCTCAAAATATGTATAACACACTGAAAACTTTTTTTGGTGCCACTAAATGGCGTTTTTTGGAAGAGCAGAACACACCCACAGTACGTAACCACTGAATCGCACAGCTACAGAACTGCAGAAAATGCTATTAAAAAAAAATGTTTTTTTTTTAGTATAGCAACGTAGGAGAAAACTATAAAGAAATTGTTTATTTCACACACCTCAAAATATGTATAACACACTGCAAACTTTTTTTTGTGCCACTAAACGGCGTTTTTTGGAAGAGCAGAACACACCCACAGTACATAACCGCTGAATCGCACAGCTACAGAACTGCAGAAAATGCTATTAAAAAAAAAATGTTGTTTTTTTAGTATAGCAACGTAGGAGAAAACTATAAAGAAATTGTTTATTTCACACACCTCAAAATATGTATAACACACTGCAAACTTTTTTTTGTGCCACTAAACGGCGTTTTTTGGAAGAGCAGAACACACCCACAGTACGTAACCGCTGAATCGCACAGCTACAGAACTGCAGAAAATGCTATTCCAAAAAATTTTTGTTTTTTTAGTATAGCAACGTAGGAGAAAACTATAAAGAAATTGTTTATTTCACACACCTCAAAATATGTATAACACACTGCAAACTTTTTTTTGTGCCACTAAACGGCGTTTTTTGGAAGAGCAAAACACACCCACAGTACGTAACCGCTGAATCGCACAGCTACAGAACTGCAGAAAATGCTATTAAAAAAAAATGTTGTTTTTTTAGTATAGCACAGTAGGAGAAAACTATATAGAAATTGTTTATTTCACACACCTCAAAATATGTATAACACACTGAAAACTTTTTTTGGTGCCACTAAACGGCGTTTTTTGGAAGAGCAGAACACACCCACAGTACGTAACCGCTGAATCGCACAGCTACAGAACTGCAGAAAATGCTATTCAAAAAAAATGTTGTTTTTTTAGTATAGCAACGTAGGAGAAAACTATAAAGAAATTGTTTATTTCACACACCTCAAAATATGTATAACACACTGCAAACTTTTTTTTGTGCCACTAAACTGCGTTTTTTGGAAGAGCAGAACACACCCACAGTACGTAACCGCTGAATCGCACAGCTACAGAACTGCAGAAAATGCTATTCAAAAAAAATGTTGTTTTTTTAGTATAGCAACGTAGGAGAAAACTATAAAGAAATTGTTTATTTCACACACCTCAAAATATGTATAACACACTGCAAACTTTTTTTTGTGCCACTAAACGGCGTTTTTTGGAAGAGCAGAACACACCCACAGTACATAACCGCTGAATCGCACAGCTACAGAACTGCAGAAAATGCTATTAAAAAAAAATGTTGTTTTTTTAGTATAGCAACGTAGGAGAAAACTATAAAGAAATTGTTTATTTCACACACCTCAAAATATGTATAACACACTGCAAACTTTTTTCTTGTTCATACATCACGGGACACAGAGCAGCATAGTCATTACTATGTGGGTTATATAGAATTACCTTCAGGTGCTGGCACTGGCAACTTCCAAAACAGGAAATACCCTCCCCTATATAAGCCCCTCCCATCCGGGAGTACCTCAGTTTTTTGCCAGTGTCTAAGGTGTTGGCCAAGGTTAACATGTATTCATCTGGGCTTGTGTACAGGTTCTCTGGGCCTTAGCAAGCTATTCCGGATCCGACCAAAAAAGCTTCATAGCTAAACGGTCGGTACCCGGGCCTTGCAGAGAAGAGCAGGGTTTTGCCTGTAATGCCTCTCTTAGGAGGGCTGGACCCTGGGATCCAGAGCTCTGGTCATACCCAAAACCAAGAGGCTATCTGTGCAGGGTGCTATACAGGTCCAGGGGAGTGGAATCCTTGGGAACCCGGTCCCTGAAGGTCTAGTACAATGCCTGCCATGAGAGGTGAAGTTTGGGCTTCTGTGGACCAAACAAAGTCCTGCGGCGGGGAAAAGGTAAGTGGGGGCCCCTCAGGAACTTGGTTCTATTGAGGGGACCCCCAAGCCTAATATGTCTTTCTGCCTGTTACCTAAAGGTATTCCCGCTAATAGCTGTATATGCCTAAGAAATCCTAGAAATGTCTTTTCATAAAGGAAGTTTTAAAAACTGTAAACCTGGAAATGTTTTTCATAAAGGAGGTTTTAAAAAAAAAAAGACAAAAGTGCGGTACCTGTGTTTGTCCACTAGAGGCCGCTGTGGAACGTCTTTTTTTCTTGGGACTATTCCTTCCATGGTGAAAGTCCAGGCAGATGAGTGAGCTCTCTATCAGGGAAGCTGCATTCCTCTGTCATGCTGCCAAGTAGTTTCCTTCCATCCCCGAGTCCTGGTGAAACAGGGACCCTGGCTCCTCTCCCTACAGGGCGCCAAGAGCGCACACGTGCACGCGTGCGCGCGCGCGCACACACGCTTTCTTTTTATAGATTTAGCTTCAAAAAAGTGGGCGGAGCCTGGCGGATGACGCGCTCTGTGTGCCCAGCGCTTCTGCACATGTGCGGGCGTCCCAGCAAGATAAAAGGACTCAGTCCACGCTGCTTGCTATGGACACAGAGCATGAAAAGGAGCTGGTAGCATGGTATAGGGGCTTACAGCGGGCGGTTGATACAGGCATCCCCAGAAAGACGCATTAGTAGACACCCACTGATGTACATAGCAGCAAATTGCATTAGACTATTTCAGTAAAGGGGTGTATTGCGGCTGGAATACCTCAGCTTTGAACATGCCAGGAATATGCCACCTAAAAAACTCCGAGATATACCTCTCAGGAAGTGTAGGGGGTCTCCATCGGGCTCTGAGGATCTGGAGCAGTCATCTGCACCCTCCTCCCCTGAGAAATCAGAGGTTAATACCCATAAGGAACCCCCGGGAGTGCCAGGTACTGCGGCTGTCCTCAGTCCACCTGCTCCTGCATATATAACAGAGGAGGTTTTTGCCTCAACTCTGGAGGGATTGGAGCAGAGATTGGCAGCATTGATCGCTTCTTCTCTACAGGAAAGAAAGCGCGCCAGATCTCCATCACCTCCATTAGAGTGCCTGTTGGCAGAGCAACAGTCCCAGGAAGGGACCGACCTACCTGAAGGGGATCAGGAGGAGGTTAACTCTGTTTTTGAGGAATCGACAGTAGATGAACCATTTTCAGCATCACAGACTGAAAGATTGTGGGTCCAGACCCTAACTGACATGGTTCGATCTGCATTTAAAATGCCTCTTGTTGAACCATCAACTACTGCTGTCTCCTCATTGGGGTCGCTAAAAGCTCCCCAGGTTAATTGCTCCTTTCCAATACATCCATTATTGGAAGGACTTATATACCAGGACTGGGAACATCCTGATAAACTATTTGTTCCGCCTAAGAAATTTCCGGTGATCTATCCCATGGAGGAAAAGTTCACCCAGAGATGGAATGTTCCTACGGTGGATGCAGCCATCTCTTCTGTGAACAAATCACTGACATGCCCAGTAGATAATGTTCAAATGTTCAAAGATCCAGTAGATAAAAAATTGGAATCTTTATTAAAATCTGCTTTTTCCACAGCAGGGGCTGTTACACAGCCAGCAGTGGCAGCTATTGGGGTCTGCCAAGCTTTAAAGGATCAGATGAAAATGATCCTGAGGGATTTGCCAGACCAGCAGGCCCAGGCTCTGGCTGATCTGCCTAGAGCATTATGCTTTGCGGTTGACGCCATCAAGGATTCTATCCATCAGGCCTCCCGCCTCACGCTGTCTTTGGTACATATGTGTAGGCTTCTGTGGCTCAAAAACTGGTCTGCTGAAGCTCCCTGTAAGAAGCTCTTAGTTAGCTTCCCATTTCATGGGGAACGCCTTTTTGGCGAGGACCTGGATAAGTATATCCAGAAGATTTCCAGTGGTAAAAGTACTCTCTTACCGAGTAAGAAGAGGTCTAGGGGTCCATCTTTTAAGAGGACTACCTCTCCTATCCCTGCGACGTCTGCTACTAAGCAGTTCCGACGGCCTCCTCGGTCAAACTCAGGGGGTAAAAATCAGGGACAGTCACAGGGTAATAAGAAACCCTGGATCCGAAGGGGTACTAAACCAGCCTCCAAGTCAAGCCTATGAAGGGCTGCCCCCACTCAAACGGGTGGGGGGAAGACTTCAGTTGTTCGCAGAGACCTGGCGGGAGACGATCAAAGACAGATGGGTGCTCTCCGCAGTAACTCTGGGATACAAGTTGGAGTTAAAAGAGTCTCCTCCTTCCCATTTTATGTGGTCAGGCATGCCAAGAGACCCTCTGAAAAGAGGGTCTCTCCTATTGGCGTTAGAACAACTATTGCTCCAAGGAGTAATTATGGAGGTTCCTATGGAAGAGTGGGGGTTGGGTTTCTACTCAAACCTTTTCACAGTCCCGAAACCAAACGGGGACATAAGACCCATATTGGACCTAAAGAGTCTAAACAAATTTCTAAACGTCCGGTCTTTCCGGATGGAGTCGATCCGATCGGTCACCGCTGCCCTACAGGGGGAGGAATGGTTAGCCTCGATCGACATCAAAGATGCTTACTTGCATGTTCCCATCTTTCCAGGTCATCAAAAATTTCTACGCTTTGCAGTAGAAGGGCGCCATTTTCAGTTCAGAGCCTTACCATTCGGTCTGGCCACAGCACCACGAGTGTTCACAAAAATTCTGGCCCCACTGTTGGCCGATCTAAGAACACGAGGTGTAACGATAATGGCATACCTAGACGACCTGTTGTTGATGGACCACTCAGTTGCCAAGCTAGAAGTGGTAATTGTCGATACAATCAAGTATCTAGAATCTCACGGTTGGGTCATCAACCTGGACAAGTCAGCCCTACAGCCAGTGAAAAGCCTGGTATATCTAGGGCTACGGCTGGATTCAGACCAGAGGAAGATTTTCTTACCTCTAGACAAGGTATCCTCTTTGAGGGGCTTGGTCCGTCTGTTTTGTGCAAAAAGACAGCCGTCCATACGCCTGTGCATGAGGCTGCTAGGAAAGATGGTAGCATCATTCGAAGCTGTGCCATACGCCCAATTCCACTCAAGGAATTTACAGAGGGCCATATTGTCAGCCTGGAACGGAAAAATTCAGGCTCTAGACTTCCCGATGGCTTTGTCCCCTTCCGTTCGGAAGAGTCTCTGCTGGTGGTTGATCCCCCAGAATCTCCAGAAGGGAAAACCCTTCAGTCCGATATCCTGGAAGGTGGTCACTACAGGGTGAGCTCCCCTCCTCCATGTGTGAAGACCTAATTGTAGTACTGCCTAAACCTGATAAAGACAAACTGTTGTGTGGGTCTTATCGTCCAATCTCACTACTGAATAGTGATGTCAAGGTGTTGGCCAAAATTCTAGCCCTACGACTACAAAAGTTCATTCTCCATCTCATTCATAGGGATCAGACTGGGTTCATGCCTGGGAAGAGTACGTATGACAACATTCGCCGGCTCTATCTGCACATTCACAGGGCTGCCACTGACCAAAAGAGTGGCCTGGTGTTATCATTGGATGTGCTCAAAGCCTTTGATACAGTTAACTGGTCCTTCCTTTGGGAAACCATGCATCGTATGGGCTTCAGCTCCCGATTTTTTAAGTGGGTCCGTTTGCTTTATACCAACCCTAGGGCTAGGATAAGTACTAACAAGGATGTCTCTGATGTTTTTACTTTGCAGAGGGGAACCAGGCAGGGCTGCCCGCTCTTGCCGCTTCTGTTTGCTCTGGCCATAGAGCCTCTTGCTCTGGCGGTGGGGCAGATGGCGACGGTAGGTGGTATCTGCTATGGGGACCTGACTGAAAAGATTTCCCTCTATGCAGATGATGCCCTAATCTACCTGGATGGGACTGAGCAGTCGTTTGTTTCGCTACTGGGTGTTGTGCAGGAGTTTGGGAAGGTCTCTGGTTTACGAGTTGGATGGCATAAATCGGTGGCATTCCCTATAGGCCCTGAACTAGATTACGCCTACCTCTCTACATCCAAATTGACCGTCCAACACACGTTTAAGTATCATATTAATGCTGACCTATCTTCATTTGAAACACTTAATGTTACCCCGATTATAACAGACATGGAGACCAGGCTGCGTACCTGGGCCTCCTTACCACTTAATCTGATAGGCCGTGTGAATATCTTTAAAATTATATATTTACCTAAATTCCTATATGTTTTTCGGGCATCCCCAATCTTTTTGTTTAAAAAACTCTTTAACAGGATTAACTCGCTCCTTTCCACATTCCTCTGGCAGGGGTCGACCCCGCGAATTGCTAGGGCCTCACTTCAAGCTGCTAAACTTGATGGCGGATTGGCCTGCCCTAATCTGCGACACTATTTTATAGCGTCACAGCTAGCTTATGTTTATGACTGGTTCCTGGAGGCCTCCTCATCCTGTTCCACTGCTCTATTGACTGCACTGGTGGGTTCTAGCGCCTCACTTATGGACGATTTACACAGGTCTGTACCCAAGAGTTGTTCTCAAGGCTCCCCGTTAGAAATTAGCTGGTTAGCCTGGCATGAAGGTAACAAGGTGCTTGCGGACTCGGATGGGATGTCTCCCAGGTCCCCCCTGTGGCGGAACCCAAATTTCGCTGAGCTGCTGGGTCACCCGGACTCCTTGTGGTGGACAAGACTCGGGGTCACACATGTCTCCCACATTTTTGTTAATGATACGTTTATCTCCTTTGAGGATTTGAAGGTACGGTGTGGGGTGACGGATAAATTATACTATAAGTATTTGTTACTACGTCATGCCGTTCGGGCACAATTTACTGGGTTGACCCAGGAACTCATTGAATTGCCTTTGGAGAAGCTGCTGTCGTACCAGGATATTGAAAAGCTGGTTACGACTATTTATTCCCGCCTACAGTCTGCTGAGGTTAATCCCTTTCAGATTGCTCAGCGGAAATGGGAGGTGGACATTCAGAGGCTGTCCGAGGAGGGGTGGGAGGAGGCCTCGGAGGTTTGCTTTCAGGACCTTATTGGATCTAAGGATCTGTACGTACAGTTTAAATTTATACACCAATTGCATTATACTCCTGCCAGGCTGGCTCACATGGGTTTTGCCTCTGCTGCTTCTTGTTCTAGGTGTGACTGCACTGATGCTGGATAAATACATATGTTTTGGTCTTCTTCTGCTCTGTCGACGTTTTGGAAGGACTTCTTTTATTTTTTCAAGGACACCTTACATTTACCAATACCTTGTACACCAGAGGTTGGACTGTTGGGAGTTCGCAATGAGTTCGTACCCAGGACCCATGCTCGAATTCTGGTGCGCACTATTCTTTTTTACGCTAGGAAATTAATTCTGTTACAATGGAAGAGGGTTCACAATTTTTTTTGATAATACCATATAGCCCTGTGGTGCTATCATCAATGTGCAATGTTATATACATGTGATGTAACCATTTACAAGATTGTTTGCTTTGTACATGAAAATAATCAATAAATAAATCTTAAAAAAAAAAAAAAAGTCTGTGGGACCCAAACATGAAAAATCAAAAGTGCTAATTTTAAAGGATTAAATGCAAGTTATTGTTAAAAAGTGTATGGGGACCCAGGTACTGCCCCAGGGGACATGTATAAATGCAAAAAAAAAACGTTTTTAAAACAACCGTTTTTTCAGGAGCATTGGTTTTAATAATGCTTAAAGTGAAACAATTAAAATGAAATATTCCTTTAAATATCATGCCTGGGGGGTCATCTTAGTCTGCCTGTAAAATAGCGCATCTTTTGTATGTGTTTTACAGTCCCGCAGCAAAATAACATTTCTAAAGGAACATTTTTTATTTAAAATTGCTCACGGCTGTAATGTATGTATTGCTGTGTACTGTTATGTAATGTATATAGATAAAAAAAACATTGAAAAAAACGGCGTGTGCCCCCCCCCCCCCCCGCAGTACATACCAGGCCCTTTTGAGTTTGGTATGTATATTAAGGAAAACTCCATGCCAAAATGTAAAAAACAAAATGCCGTGGGGGTCCACCCCAAAATCCATACAAGGCCCTTTAGGTCTTGTATGAATTTTAAGGGGAGCCCCGTGCCAACATTTGAAGCCCCCTATCCGAGCATGCAACCTGAAAGGCCAGGATGGGGGGGACGAGTGCCCCCCCCCCTCCTGAATCTTACCAGGCCACATGCCCTGAACATGGGGAGGGTGCTTTGAGGTCCTCATATTATTTTGTATTGTTCTATTTTCTGCTATCAAATATTTATTATGATTATTTTTATTATGAGATTGTATTTACCTTGTAGATGATATTTATTGACTCCTCCTGAGGAAGCGGCTGTCTGGAATCTTTGTATGAAACATGCACGGCTGTAACCTTTAACCGCTTGCCGACCACTTCACATAGATATATACATCGGTAGAATGGAACAGGTAGGCAAAGCAACGTATATATACGTTGCTTTGAACCTGCACCCTAGCGGGCGCGCATGCCTGCTGCGGTCTCCGTGACCGTGGGACCCACGGATTCGATGTTTGCCGGTGTCCCGCGATCGGGTCACGGAACGGCAGAACGGGGGGATGCCTTTGTAAACAAGGCATCTCCCTGTTGTGCCTGGTGACACAACACTGATCGTCTGCTCCCTCTCATCATGTCACAGTAAGCCACGCCCCCTAACAGTTAGAATCACTCCCTAGGACACACTTAACCCCTTCCCCGCCCCTACTGGTTAACCCCTTCACTGCCAGTCACATTTATACAGTAATAAGTGCATTTTTATAGCATTGATCGCTGTATAAATGTGAATGGTCCCAAAATAGCGTCAAAAGTGTCCGTTGTGTCCGCCATAATGTCGCTGTCACGATAAAAATCGCAGATCACCGCCATAACAAGTAAAAAAAAAATTATAATAAAAATGGCATAAAACTACCCCCTATTTTGTAGACGCTATAACTTTTGCGCAAACCAATCAATATACGCTTTTTTGCAAATTATTTTACCAAAAATATGTAGAAGAATCCGTATCGGACTAAACAGAGAAAAAAATTTGATTTTTTGTACTCACCGTAAAATCCTTTTCTCTGACATCCATGGACTGACACGGTGTCTCTTTACACTTTACACGTGGGTTATGTCCCTGCTTGCAGGAGAAGACCTAGGCAGAATGTCAAATGTTATACATACATTCTAAAAGCCAGAGCTGAACAGCCCCACCCAGGGGGCGGTCCCTCCGGACATAACCCTCCCACTACAGTCAGCAGACTTCAGTTCGTAACAAAGCAGTACAAACTTAAAGGAAGGGTGGGTGCCGTGTCAGTCCATGGATGTCAGAGAAAAGGATTTTACGTTGAGTACAAAAAATCCTATTTTCTCTTACCATCCATGGACTGACACGGTGTCTCTTTACACTTTACACGTGGGATGTCCCAAAGCAGTGTCAAGAGGGATGGGAGCAGTATAAATGGAAAAACCAAAACTTCACTCCAATAAGGCAGAGCTCCTCAACGGAGGAGTCGCAACTTTAAACAGCGGCCTGCAGCACCCTGCGGCCGAAGGAAGCATCCGAAGATGCAGCCACATTAACCTTATAAAAAACTTAAAAGGCATGAACAGACGACCAGGTCGCCGCCTTGCACACTTGTGCAACCGACGCTTGATGTCGGGAAACCCAGGAAGCACCAATTGCCCTGGTGGAATGCGCCGTAACCGGAAAGGGAGGCGCCCGCCCTTTGAGAGCATAGGCTTGAATGACGGTTTGTCTGATTCCCCTAAAAATGATGGCAGACGAAACCGCTTGGCCCTGTTATGGACCAGAGACAGTCACAAACAGTGAGTCGGACTTCCGAATAGAAGCAGTAGCAGACAGGTACACCCGTAAGGCTTGTACCACCTCCAATATGTGCAGCGCAAACTCTCTGGGATGCGATGGGTGAGGACACAAGGACGGGAGGGCAATGTCCTCATGTAGGTGAAAGGTCGACACCACCTTTGGCAAAAAAGGAAGGTCGCGGATGCAACACCGCCTTATCCTTATGGATGACCAAATATGGCGACTTGCAGGACAAAGCCGCCAACTCAGACACTCGTCAAACAGAAGTGATTGCCACTAAAAAGGCCACCTTCTGAGACAAGACAAGAGGGGAATATCCCGGATATTCCCAAAAGGAGGTTCCTGGAGGACCGAGAGCACCAAATTCAGATCCCACGGTGGGAGAGGAGGCTTGACAGGAGGGAGCACATGGCGAACCCCCAACACAAGGTGCTAACCAAGAAAAATTACCCGCTAGAGGTCGCTGAAAGAAGACGGCCAAGGCCGAAATCTGATCCTTTATGGTACTCAAAGCAAGCTTTTGGGTCACTCCACACTGCAGAGGACGCAGGATTCTGGGGACAGAATACGTCTGAGGACGCCAGTCCAGCGCTTCGCACATGGCGATATAAGCTTTCCAGGCACGGTGATAGATCTGCCTGGAGGAAGACTTCCGTGTCCTTAACATGGTCAAAATGACCGAGTCCGAGAGACCTCGGTCCCTCAACACCTGGCTTTTAACAGCCCTGCCGTTAAAGCCAAAGCCAGAGACTGTAAGCCGGATGAAACCTAGGACCTTGAGACTGAAGGTCCTCCCTCATCGGCAACCGCCAGGGAACGTCCGCGACGAGACGTGCCAGATCAGCGTACCAGTGATGCTGAGGCCAATCCGGAACAATTAGGATCGCCGGAGTTTATATCAGGCGATAAGGACCCTATGGGGCCACCAAGGCATCCGAGGCATCGCCCAAGGATCCCTGGATCTGGCCACAACCTCGACCCTTGCGATTGAGTCGAGAGGCCATCAGGTCCACATCCGGCGTGCCCCACCGTCGGTAAAGGAGTTGAAATATGCAAGGACCACTCTTCTTGGTCCGGTGTCTGGCGATTGGCGACTCAGATAGTCCGCCTGCCCATTGTCTATGCCCAGAATGTAAAATGGCCTACAGAGCCGGCACGTTTCTTCCGGCCCTCTTCAGGATACGGACTACCTCGGAAGCTGCAGCTGAGCTCCGAGTTCCCCCTTGATGGTTTACATACGCCACCGCCGTGGCGGTGTCTGACTGGCTCCTGATCGAGCGACCCCGTACTCTCTCCGACCTGAGGAGAGACACAGTCCGATGGCCCGTATTTCCAGAACAGTGATTGGTAAACGGGCTCGTCCGGAGTCCAAGGCCTGAGCCGACAGGACTCCCCAGACTCCATCGCAGCCCGTCAGGCTGGTGTCCGTCGTGAGTACCGTCCATTGGATGGGAGGGGAACGACTTTCCGGACCGAAGAGCCGAGGATCTCAACCACCATGTCAGGGGCGCCCTGACCAGGTGAATCACCTGGATCTGAAGATCCAAGGACAACGGGGATTTGTCCCAGGTGGACAAGATCTCCTTCTGCAATGTTATTTAGCGGTTGCTCCATGTGGGATCGAACCTGTGAGGTTCTGCATGCCAGTCCGGTTCACTAACCGCAGGGACAGGAGCTTCCTGCCCTCTGCAATGCCCTGGTGTGTGATTGGGCATACGGAACGGCCGCGAAGGAGGCCACCACGAGTCTCGGGACTCTCATGCAAAAAACGGATTGACAACCATTTTTGGGATGTCAGCACCCGCACCGCAGACTGAAGTGTCAGCAACTTCTCCAGAGGTAGGATACCTTTGCCTCCAAGGAGTCCAGAATCAGAACTAGATACTCCA
The DNA here is from genome assembly GCA_029206835.1 of Rana muscosa. Classification (NCBI taxonomy): domain Eukaryota; kingdom Metazoa; phylum Chordata; class Amphibia; order Anura; family Ranidae; genus Rana; species Rana muscosa. The sequence continues at coordinate 29,331,699 of JARGYO010000162.1, read as the reverse complement.
GACACTGAGTCGGGACCAGGACTGACTCCTGAATGTTCAGGAACCACCCGAGTCCCTGAGGGTCTAATTGACGATAGTCACCTTTCCTCTAAGTCTGATCCACTTTCTGCTCTTAGAAGATCGTCCAGATAGCCCATGACAGCAATACCTCGCTGTAACAGAAGGCTAGAACCGGAGCAAGCACCTTGGTGAACACCCTTGGTGCCGAGGCTAGGCCGAAAGGAAGAGCCACAATCGATAGTGGACTTCGCTGATCGCAAAGCGCAGAAACTTCTGGTGACTTGCGCAGATCGGAACATGCAAGTAGGCGTTCTTGAAGTCCAAGGACGCCAGAAGAAAATCCCTTTGGTGGAGGGTAGCGATCACCGTGCGAATGGATTCCATGCGGAATTTCTGCACCTTCTCGAAGGCATTCAGGGCCTTGAGGTCCAGGATAGGTCGAACCACGTCCTATTTTTGGGACGACAAACAGATTCAAGTAGAATCCCTGAAAACTCTCCTGTGACGGAACCGGCACAATCACTCCGGACCTGATCAAATCCTGTACAGCCCCGAAGAGGGCTGCCCGACAGGTAGGAAGGAGAGGAAGATTTGAGGGAAAGAATCTGTCTGGGGGCCAGGATCGGAATACTATCCTGTATCCTGAGGTGACCACCTCGCACACCCACCAGTCGGAGATTCGGGAGGACCACCGATTCGTGACCTGCGAAGTCGTCCCTCCACCCCAGAGTCGGGCGGAGGCAAGACTTCACGCGGAGGCGGGCTTGGGAGCCACTTGTTCGGCTTACGCACCCAGGGGCACTTGTGCCCACCAGCCGCACTGCCGTCAGTCTGAGAGGGCCTACCCGTGGACTGACTGACGAAAAAAACCCGTTTTGCTGGAAAGGAAGGCCCCTGTTTGCGGCGGGCCTCCTCACCCTTGCTAGTCTAAGGAAGAAGAGTGCTTTTACCTCCCATGACATCCATGACGATGTCATCCAGAGCAGCACCGAAAGGTCTACCACCTTTAAATGGTAGATCCGTCAGGAGCTTCCTAAGGCTAGGTCAGCAGACCAGCACTTCAACCAGATAAGACGATGCAATACCACCGCCGAGACAGAGGCCCTGGATATTAAAGGGGCCGCGTCCAACGTGGCGTCGCACACATAAACCAGGCCCTAAACCAGTTGGTGGGCCAAAGCAACTGTGTCTGGAGGAAGATTATGCTCCTGTACAGCTAGGTGCAACATTTTTGCCCAACCTGTAAGTGTTTAAGACACAAGGGTCGCCGCTACCACAGGCCGTAGGGCGGATCCCAACAAGGCAAACATGGCTCTGCTCACCACTTCTGACCTCCTGTCAGTGGGGTCCTCAAATGCAGGAGTCCCCTCCATCGGGAGAGTGATATGAAAGGAAAAATAGAAAAGCGCCTCTTAGCAAAACAGATTTATTATGTAGCAGACAATTTGTATCAAACACTTACATCATGGTAAGTTTCAGGTGTCATCCAGTAGGATTAATGTTTATATTGCGTCCAGGATCTCTGGCGCTACTCCACGGATTTCCCAGGTCCCGGTTATGGCGGCCGCAAGTAGCCGGGATACAGGCTGGCTTGTCCGTGATAGGAGACAGCAGCGAAAGATGGCAACGGTCGGTCCGGAGAGGAGCGTCTGACGTCAACTGGATGGTGCAGGGAACCACAACGCGTTTCAGAGCATGCGCAGCTCTCGTACAGGGCATGCGCGCTCCTTTCTCAAGGACACTTGAGAAAGGAGCGCGCATGCCCTGTACGAGAGCTGCGCATGCTCTGAAACGCGTTGTGGTTCCCTGCACCATCCAGTTGACGTCAGACGCTCCTCTCCGGACCGACCGTTGCCATCTTTCGCTGCTGTCTCCTATCACGGACAAGCCAGCCTGTATCCCGGCTACTTGCGGCCGCCATAACCGGGACCTGGGAAATCCGTGGAGTAGCGTCAGAGATCCTGGACGCAATATAAACATTAATCCTACTGGATGACACCTGAAACTTACCATGATGTAAGTGTTTGATACAAATTGTCTGCTACATAATAAATCTGTTTTGCTAAGAGGCGCTTTTCTATTTTTCCTTTCATGTCATTTTCCTTGAGTCGGCTTCAACTTGGAGAAGAGCTGCCCTGGGCAACTGAGTTTTTATTAAAGACTTCCTATCCACAATTGTTACTATAGAGTTTTTCAAAACCTTATGCTACCTGCCATCCCTTGGTAACAGTAATAACTTTATGTCCATCTGATTGGAATACTTTTTTTGTTTTTTTGATTTTCAACCTTTGTATAATATCCTTTACACATTTAGGATTAATCGTGTTTGTCTGAGCAGGCTTCCCAAGCGCTTGCATTTGCTATTGTTTATCGGGAGAGTGATGGCCTTGTTCAACCGGGCGACTGGAGGGTCGACCCTGGGGGAGAAGCCCACTTTTTAAGTAGGGCATCTTCAAGGGGTATCTGATAGACAAACGCCGCGGGACCATAAAAAAATCCTTCTGCGGCTTTTCCCAGACCTTATCAATGAGCTAGTCAAAGAAAGTTACATATGGAAAAACCTCTTTAGAAGGCCTGGCCTTAAAAGAACCAAAGGAGACTGTATCCGCCTGAGGTTCTGCATCCGCAGCATTTTAGCTTGAGAGTGTCCCTCACCACAGTCATGAGTACACTAACAAGCGCCCTGTCATTTACTGACTCAGAACTGGAGTTTTCCTCATAAGGAATGTCCTGTTCAAAACCATCCAATACATTCAGAACTAGGGTCCTGAGCGGTAGTTGCTAGGCCCATATCTGAATCAGCGCACTGCCCTCATGAAGTAAAGTGGGGAGAGGGCGCTTTTTTGCTCCCTTGCGCTTGCACACAGCTCCCATCCTGGTCAGAAATGATTCCAGGACTGCCCACAACTGGTCCCTAGGGACCGCAGGTGCTGAAGCACTGCCTGTTGTCCACTGACATTTAGGGGAAGCTGGTGACAGAGACTCCATATTGCCCCCTTCTGAGACTCCTCAGATAAAAAGTCCACCCACAGGCTGTGCTGACTGAGGAGGGGCGCCCAGGGGACTCACCAAACCGGACCAGGGACCCCTCAGTTCCGCTGTCTGTACCGCGCTGTGTCAGCGCTGGTGAGCTGTGAGGAGATTTGCGCTGTTACAGCAGAGCTAGAGGCCAAAACTAGTGCTGAAGAGCGCGCGGGCTACAAGAAAATGGCCGCCGCACTTCACTGAGGCGATCCGCGGCAAGATGGCCGCCATGACTCAGCAAAAGTGAAAAAACAGCACACACACAGCGCCATTCGGCGCTCAGGCCCCAAAATACACAAAAAAGGCCCCAAGCATATCTGCAGACCAGCATTAGCCCCTCCAATAACAGTGTGACCCCCAGGCACCCCACACAGCACAGCGCCAGCAATGGTGACAGAGAGTGACAATGAAATACAGAGGGAGACAGGGAAAATCCCCCACAGAGAAACACACAGCCTTTTGTACTCATCTGCAGGCAGGAGAGACTACTTACCCGTCCCCTGAGGGACCCACTGGTGTGTTTCTGACAGGACTATCACAGTGCAGTACTGAGTAGCTGTCGGCCCGGTCCACCGCGAAAGATACAGTCAGTCAGGAACTGTTCAGTCTTGAGAGGACCGTGGGAGCATGAGAGCAAACCCGGCCACCCCTGGAGTCATGGGGCCTGTCGTGAACTGAGTCTCACGCACACAAGGCGAGGATCAGCACGCTCGATAGTCGGACAGGGAAGACTACGAGGATATCTTGTACCCAACCTGTTGCCCAGCCGACAGTTGATAGAAAATTCTCAAAAATAAAATAAAAAAGAATTCCAGAAAAGGAATAAAAATAGGTCAGGAGACTGGCTCCTGAGAGAGCCACGTCTTCTCCTTCTGCTAGGCAGAAAAAAACTGAAGTCTGCTGACTGTAGTGGGAGGGTTATGTCCGGAGGGACCGCCCCCTGGGTGGGGCTGTTCAGCTCTAGCTTTTAGAATGTATGTATAACATTTCACATTCTGCCTAGGTCTTCTCCTGCAAGCAGGGACATAACCCACGTGTAAAGTGTAAAGAGACACCGTGTCAGTCCATGGATGGTAAGAGAAATTTGCTTTTTTAAAAACATAATTGTGATATTTATTATACCAAAAAGTACAAAATATTGCTTTTTTTTCAAAATTGTCCCTCTATTTTAGTTTTTTAGAGCAAAAAATAAAAACCGCAGAGGTGATCAAATACCACCAAAAGAAAGCTCTATTTGTGTGAAAAAAAATATGTCAATTTTGTTTGGGAGCCACGTCGCACGACCGCGAAATTGTCAGTTAAAGCGACGCAGTGCCGAATCGCAAAAAGTGGCCCGGTCATTTGGCAGCCAAATGGTCTGGGGCTGAAATGGTTAACCAAATATCAACAGTTTTTTGTACCAACTATTTTAATTATGTCTTTTCTATTATATTGATATTTTAATTATACCTCTGGCTTAATCCTTGGGTATCGAGATAGTCCTATTTCCTTTATTGTGCCAGGGGCATGTTTGGGGCAGCCCTAGGTACTCATTTCCAATACCCTATATTAAAAGATGATGGTACCCACTTCTATCTTTAGACCAACCCGATTGAGGCAGCAGTTTATATGTGCAATTTCCTATTGTTTATGCTTTCCTTTTAATGACACACTTTTTCTACCAATTGTTCTAATAAAGATATGTAGCACCCTCTACCATAGGTAGGTGCTAGATGTGAGGTTTTTGAGTAAAGCTGCCAGTGCAGGTAAATTTAAGTAAGCCTATGCTGCGAGCTAGGCCTGTTTGTTTTTGATCTGGGGGCAGGAAGTGGTTTAGCGTAGCAGTGGGTGTGGCTGACATGTACTTCAGCTTTTGGGCGCCTCCCCTGTTTCCAGTGAGAATGTTCTGGAAAGGGGGCAGGGCTGAGAGTTGGAGTGGCATGGGGTGTATGTAGGAGCTCTGACCGATCCCCAACTAGGATTGACAGGGGGCGGCCCTCCTATATATTCCCTCAGTCAGCCTGCTGGAGGGGAGTTGTCGGCTGGGTGAACTGAAGGATGGAGTGCTAGACTGCGTGCAGGAGGAGCACCTCCATCTGGGGGGGGTGTGCGACTCAGGCGGAGGAGCTTCGGAGCTGGGAGGGAGCCTCTCCTTACACGGTCAGGAGCTGGAGAAGCAGTTGGTTCGCATGTCCGGGTAAATTGTTCAGGGCAGGAGTCGGTGAGTGAAGCACAGTGGAGATCTGGAAGAGGCACGCCAGGGTGAGCTGGGAGGGAGCCTTTCCCTTACACGGTCATGGAAAGGTGTCCTGGAACAGGAGCTGGGTGTAGAGCCAGAGGAGAGACTGTGGCGTTCGTGCCAAACCAATGCGGCCTGAGGGCGCAGGATTTGCAAGTCGGGACCGCTGGGATAGGGTGACCCCAGACATCCCCGGTTTCAGGGGACAGTCCCTGGATTGAGGACACGGACCAAGTCTATCCCCGGTTTTGTCCCTCCTGGATTAGATTTGAACAGGGGCTGGGGCAATTTCAAAGACAGTCAGTGCAGAATAAAAAAAAATAATCAGAATTACACCCCCCCCTCTGCCGCTGCTACTAGCTTAGAGGGGGTGTATTTTTTTCCATTATCTGTACCCCTTTCTGATGATCATGTGCTGGTCGGAGCGGAGGGAATATTTCTTCAGTTTCGAGTGCATGCCCATTCAGCTCCGCTCGCATTTTCTTCTTCCTTGGCTCAAGTCCTGGCCAGCCGCCTACCTGCTTATCTCCTTGCCTTCCCTGGCGGAGGGACCTTCCTCCGCTCCCCACCCAGTAGTAGCCGGGGCCCAGAGAGTGAGATTTGACAGGCGGTGAGGTGGGCAGCGGTGACGGGCAGAGAATCGCTGATTGCCGCCATTACTAGTAAAAAAAAAAAAAATATGTCCCCGGATTTCATTTAAAAAATCTGGTCACCTTACACTGGGATTAGTAGTCCGTCATCAAATATTTTCCTCAAATAATGTCCACGGTCACAAAAAGGGGTACTGCAGGCTCCTGGCCTATTCAGGATCATCAATTGAATCTTCTAGGACTTATTCAGAGTGAGGCCTAGTGGGCTGAAGATGGCGGGACAGGAGTGCTAATCTGTGACAGGAAAGTGATGTGCAGGAGGAGAGGTGTCCTGAGGTAAAAGTCTGCAGGGAGAGTGCAGAGGCGGGAAAGTTCTGAGGTCAAAAGTCTGTGAGGAGTGTAAAGTATGAACTGCTATAACATTTTCTGTTATAGCATGAACCGCTATACTATTAAAAGTAATAATTCATTCTCTGAGCATCCCATGTCCCTATTCTGCATCCAAGTTAAACCTAATAAAAATAACAAAAACAAGTGTAACGCACAAGCCCCTGTCTTTACCTGCATTTAATTAGGCTCCTCACAGGCAGAGAGAGGCACACCACACCACAAGCCCATACCCTCCTGTGTGAGGAGGTTGAGCGGTATTCGTTTCGGGCCTGCCTGCGGCTGGAGTTGAATCCTCCCGAGGATGATTCTCACCTCTACCTTGAATAGATGTGAGTCTTTATTTCTCCCCAGTAATGTAACTGTACACACCAACTGAAAGTCCAACTTCTATATTTATTTCACACTGGATAACAAATAGTCTCTTTAACAGCAGACAGGTTGGACGAGACACAGGACAGCTTAAGTGGGAGGAGGTCCAGGCACAAACTCAAATGATTTCTTCAGACTGTTTAGGTTTCACAAAAAGTTTTGGCGCACGATCTCTGCCACAGACCGTGAGGCTGGTCTCTGCCACAGACCTGGTGAATAGAAGTCACTGCCACTGACTTGGTGAACGGGTCACTGCCACTGACCTGGTGAATAGGGCCTTGCCCTATGAAGTCACTGCCACTGACTTGATGAACTACCTTCTTGAAGTATTTGGCCCATGTAAAGGAGAAAACCATCCCTCCGGAGTGTTGCCAGAGGCCCTCACCGTCACCACCACTCTGCGCTGGGTCTTCGGAAAGGGTTACCTCCCTGGCCTCCTCATCTCAGATACGGGTCCCCTCGCAAGGCGGCACCCTGGGAGCTCTCGATCCTTAGCGGACCCCAGCCGAAGGTTGCTGGGCTCCAGGCCTTTGAAAATAGTACCTCACCCCAGACTGAAGGTGTCTGGGGTGGAACAGGAACCAGGCCTCCGGGCCTAGGGCACCCGGAGATAACACACACACCCAGGCCAAAGGTGCCTGGGCGTGGACGAAGACCCTCAATGGAAGATTGCTGCCCCTTTTTATACCCTCTCCCGACAGGCACAGCAGGTTCCCCGCCCTGCCACACTACTGCCGAGAGGGGACAAAAAAGGCACAGCCTTGTATCAGTGGTTCGACCCTGGCCCACGGCAACAGCGCCACCTGTAGGCCACAGGGAACTGAACACCAACACCATCTCCCATGAACAGAAATGGTCCATTAATCCTAACAATCAGTGTGTCTGAGCCTAATTACCACTCAGACACTTCCCCTAAATTTAACACCCCGCTACACATCCCCCCCACTAAATTGACACTGGTCCCCAGAGTCTGGAACAAACCCATGCCTCTCAAGCCTGAGCCAGCATAGGCCCAATCCAGAGACTGAACTACAAAAAAAAGGACAATTTAAAAAAAACTGCCTGTTTGTGCCGGAACCTAACATGGGGGAAAGGAGGTGAGACATAGAAAGGAAAGAAGAAATCACACATGTGCACATTAAAACATTAAATGTCACATAAACTACTTTCAATAGAAATTTACATTTCCCTCCCGCCTGCAATAACTAAGATCCACCCCATACTCAGTAGTCTTGCTTGGCGTCCGCCTGCAGGGGAAGAAAAACACATACACATCTAAAATGACATAAGTTGGAATGAACAGATTCTCCCCAAGAGGAAAATCCCTTCCTTCCAAAAGTAAACTGCATCATCACTAGCAATGTAATCATTGCACAACACCGCCACCTAGTGGTAGTGCTGTGGTTAAGACACTGATGTTGGCCAATTATCTTCTCCTTGACTGTGGCCCTGAACTATCTATAACCCCAAAGTCCCTGTATCTTTGCAGTAGGGAGAGAGGGGAGAACAAAAAAAACAACAGCTCCCGCTCCTCCAATGAGTAGAATATCCCTTTTGTTAGGGCAAAGTTCCTGGGTTTTAAAGAGTGCACTCTAAAAAAAACAAAGCAAAAATAAGAGTCTTGTCTCTTAAAGGTAATAGTGTGGGTCAGGCAACACCAGTGGCTTCCAATGCTTGTCAAAGGTATCAATGTGATACTCAACATTGTCTTTGTCCTTCCGGCAAATAAGTACCTTATCCGCATAAATGTGCCGACCCAACATCCAGGCAGCCTTACAGTCTTTGTATCTCTGGGTAGCTGCAGGTGAACATGAAAAGTATCTTCGGGCCTGGGGTACTTTAATGTGTGTCCATATAAAGTCCGCGTACCACCGGTGTCTGCAGGCCTCCACCTCAAATAAAAGTTCTTTGGGCAGATACGGGTACTCCCACCCATACTCGCTGGCAACTTTCTGATTGAAAAGTCTCTGTAATCGGGACAATGGTGGCATGATAGCACGGTCTCCCGTGCCAGGCAAGACGATGGCATCCGGGTGCCGAGGTACTTTAACTACCTCAGGACCAGTCACAGGGGCCCGCAGCGACACCCGTCTCGTCTCAGTAGCTGATGCAGGCGTCTCCAACGGTGAAAGGGCAGACAAGGGGACAGATCCCTTCTCAGGCCTTGAGGCCTCCACCCGGGGCGTACTATCCCCAATGGACATGGGTGAGTCCCTAGCACTACGGGACAAGGACAGGGGCACCTTATCCCAACCTTTTAGCTCAAAAAGTTAATCTATAGCGGCGTCATCTCCCGCATCAGAGATGGACTCCAGATCGGAGGTATCACACTCCTCCGCAGGTAGGTAACTCTTGGTAGAGGACGAGTCACCGCCTCCGACCAATTCACGGGCATGTGAATCCCCAACACTTGGGACCTTGGAGAGAGTCTCTTCCCCCGGCTTACCTCGGCTTGAAGTTGAACCAGGACGTCCGGCACTTTTCCCTTCGGATGCATCCGTTCCGGGTAAGCGCTGGGGCGTAGCTCCACCACGGCCGCGGGAAGCTTTCACGAACCAGATCTTCCTCTTGGGCGGTGGGAGAAAGGACTCTGTGGTGACCGAAGTAGCATCCTCCGGTCTCTCATTTACTGAAACAGTCTCATCTATGACTTCCTCCGAAGTCCCGACAGTGCGCGCAGGGGTGGCTGTGTAAGCTCTGATTCCTCCTTCCAGAGTGGTGGCGCCCGTAAGGCAATTGAGGTGGAAAGCCCGAGGCTTTTCTGTAGGTTGCTCCACCTCAAACAAGAACTTCTTACATTGCTCGCATCACCCGAATGGCTTCAGATGAACCACCAGTCCCGATCAGCTGGGACAAATCACTCCGAGGGCCTCCACATCCTTGCAAACGTAGAGGGCAAAACGTCCCCAGGGCTTGAGCCGAATCCCTGTATCCGTTAAGGGAGCAGCAAATTAAGTCACCTTCATGGTAGTAGTAGCCGGAACCCATGAGGCATGAGAAGCCATGTTATCCATTCGCAGTTCCATCGCGCACTGTCCCTTTCGCGCCAAAGTCCCCACGTGCAACTCCACACATGGCCAGACTCCTCCCATCTCCTGCATCGTTCGCGGGCTTTTTCTCTGGCACGCCCACGAACTACGCAGTCAAGGTTCTCCTCGTGGCGCAGTTCTCAATATGGCTGACCTCCACGGAACTTCACTGTGGAATAAAGTTCAAACTCTGGGGGGTTCTTCACACTTTCCAACTGCAAACACATCCCGGACTCAAGCCCCCACGTGTAGCGCACAAACCCCTGTCTTTACCTGCATTTAACTAGGCTCCTTGCAGGCAGAGAGAGGCACACCGCACCACAAGCCCGTACCCTCCTGTGTGAGGAGGTTGAGCGGTGTTAGTTTCGGGCCTGCCTGCGGCTGGAGTTGAATCCTCACGAGGATGATTCTCACCTCTACCTTGAATAGATGCAAGTCTTTATTTCTCCCCAGTAATGTAACTGTCCACACCAACTGAAAGTCCAACTTGTATATTTATTTCACACTGGATAACAAATAGTCTCTTTAACAGCAGACAGGTTGGACGAGACACAGGACAGCTTAGGTGGGAGGAGGTCCAGGCACAAACTAAAATGATTTCTTCAGACTGTTAAGGTTTCACAAACAGTTTTGGTGCACAATCTCTGCCACAGACCGTGAGGCTGGTCTCTGTCACTGACCTGGTGAATAGAAGTCACTGCCACTGACTTGGTGAACGGGTCACTGCCACTGACCTGGTGAATAGGGCCTTGCCCTATGAAGTCACTGCCACTGACTTGGTGAACTACCTTCTTGAATATTTGGCCCATGTAAAGGAGAAAACCATCCCTCCGGAGAGTTACCAGAGGCCATCACCGTCACCACGACTCTGCGCTTGGTCTTCGGAAAGGGTTACCTCCCTGGCCTCCTCATCTCAGATACGGGTCCCCTCGCAAGGCGGCACCTGGGAGCTCTCGATCCTTAGCGGACCCCAGCCGAAGGTTGCTGGGCTCCGGGCCTTTGAGAATAGTACCTCACCCCAGACTGAAGGTGTCTGGGATGGAACAGGAACCAGCCTCCGGGCCTAGGGCACCCGGAGATAACACACACACCCAGGCCGAAGGTGCCTGGCGTGGACGAAGACCCTCAATGGAAGATGGCCGCCCCTTTTTATACCCTCTCCCGACAGGCACAGCAGGTTCCCCGCCCCGCCACACTACTGCCGAGAGGGGACAAAAAAGGCACAGCCTTGTATCAGCGGTTCAACCCTGGCCCACGGCAACAGCGCCACCTGTAGGCCACAGGGAATTGCACACCAACACCATCTCCCATGAACATAAATGGTCCATTAATCCTAACAGTGTGTCTGAGCCTAATTACCACTCAGACACTTCCCCTAAATTTAACACCCGCTACACAAGAAAAATACTTTTTATTGACTGAAAGAGTGTGTCTAATGGATGTCTGGCAGCAGGGTAATATCAGTGGATGTAGTAACTCATAGCAACCACCCGTTACAGATATATCAGGTTAAACCGCAGTTTGTTCCTTTTTCTTCATTAAAGGCAAGGACACCTTGGGTCCTATTCCCACCTCCCTTTTATTTTGTCTCCTTCTCCTGTCTTGATCAGGAACTTCATCTAATTAGGTGAGTCGGTAACCTGCCACCTGAATTGACCAACGATATTGGTCATCAGGACCCCGCCAATTGCATTTTTATACTTGTGATTTGGCAACAGAGAGCTGACTACAGCCCAGAAGGGGACCAGGAGAGAGAAATACAACAGCATTAGCCTAATCTTTACAGAAACAAACCGGCCCAGCAACTCAGACTTCTCAGCAGTGTTACCGCACTGACCTGCACACCGCTCGCCCCCCCACCCCCCGTGAGGTCATCGCCGGCCAACAGAAAGGCAGAAGAGCATTGGCTGGCGCAGCCCTAACAAGCTACAGAC